>CM035109.1:38055648-38444561 GCA_020205505.1 Panax japonicus | reverse complement strand
TGAAGCACTAGGCCTCTATTTATAGAAGATTCTAGCTTAGCACTTGAAATATGAAAAGGCAAGTGGCTTGACGACTGGTGATGTGAAAATAAAAGTGGTTTGACGCATGTAATGTGAAACGACAATTGGTTCGACGCCTGTAATATGAAACGGCAAGTGGTTTGACGTCTGGTAAAAGTAGTTACTATTGACGAAGGTAATTATTATTGATGAATGTAATTACTATTGACGAAGAGACTCTTAGATGATGACATATGGCCCCCCCATAAAATTACCAAACTAACCACAAACGTCTCATAATAGACTCTTTATATACATCAATGATTGAATAAATATTACTACAAATCATTTTATTTTTAATCAACACATATTTAATCTTTCAACAATTATTAATCATTATAACTGTGTCTCAACTATTGATTTAATAATATACCATATTATACATTACTGTGACAATAATTGAATCAATAATATGAGATATGATGCATCAATTACTGCGCAATAATTGAGTATAGCTGAGTAACTTCTCACGTAAGCATCAATAATCAATACGTGGTGTTACTATATAACACGCGTATTACTGTACTTTTACTACCGGGTAGTTCAACAGTTTTAACGGTAACACCTCCGCCGGTATTTTCATAAAGTATTTTTGTCGTTTTCTCAATCCGATAATAATTCCGTTGTGGGGTCCAACAATGATTGTGCGTTGTTACGAATATTTTCAGACAAAAAGAATATTCCCCGACCCAAACGAATATTTTATAACAACTTGCTTTACTTTGCCAAATTTATAAATATTATCCACAACTATAATATTTATATCAAATTTACTCTATAATATTCAAAAATAATATTTATAGAAAATTTATCCTTTATTTATAAAGTCGGGGTCTTACATTATTGATAATAAATATTAGTTACTTTGGTAAGAGTTTTATTGTCACATTTTCTTTCTTGGTGTCATTACATCATTACATGTTTTTGCCTAATTATTACTTTTAAGCTTGCAGTAAAATTATGATACAACAAGTATTTGAGGGTGTGTATGTAGTGACAGTGATTGGTGCTTTAAAGGCAATGACTATGATTTTTTTTTCCCGAATTCAGTTGTGTTTTCTTTTTATTCTCAAATGAAAGTATTTGTATGATTTAAGTGAGGCGGTGGTTATGTTTGAGTGTTATTTTTTCATTTTCTATGGATACAAAAATTGATTAAAATCTCATATGAATATGATATCGGGCTTGTGTAGGTTATTATGTTTTTGAGTTATCACCTTTTTTTACTTTGTTTGTGTTAATGTTGACAATGCTTAGCAATTACTAGCGATGTCCTTTGGATAGAATCCACACTGGTACATCACGATGGTTATGTAGATTTCAATTGACTTAAGATATTTGCCTACCACAATCCGGTATCTTTGTAAACATTTGTATGTTCAATCAATCCAACCAAGTACTTGATCTCAAAAGATTCCCATTTTATGCACCTATTGACTAAATGATCTCCATTGATCTGAACTGGAAAGCTCGGCAAAAGCTGCATAAAAATAAGAAAATTAACTCAAATATAAATATATATGCCAAAATTTATAGATATCGTTGACATTAAATAAGAGGAAGAAAGCAAACAAATAACATAGCAGTGATTTGCAGTACGTTTCCTTAAATTTATAATATAAATCAGTTGGCTACACTTTGGTCAATAAAAATTGGGAAAAAAATAGAAAAAGGGAAGAGTAGAAAAAATGATTTGTCCACAAGTTGAGGTCACTTACTTTCCCACTAGCTTTAAAGCAATAGTCGCATACTTAGAGGATAATGCAAAAACCGGTAAACTCTCACCACTACCCCTTATAATGTATATTTATTTGTTTTTCTGTGTAAAATTTGATTATCACATAATAATATACCATCTTTTTATTAAATTTTAATTTATTAATTATACGTACACATTTATTATTAAAAATTTGAATAATCTCGCCGCAACGCACGGATTTGTATCTAGTTGATAGTTCTATTTGTAGCATATCTATCTCCATAGCTTCAAATCCATAGCTGCCCCTAAATTAGTTCGCTCAATTAAAAACTATCAGTAGGCCAAGTTCTCAGTCAAATTACACTCATATCTCCAAAAATGAGTGTGAAAATCAAAAACTAAATTTTCGAGAGAAAAAAAATATTACATAACCATGATTGAAGCTACCACTTACTTAAATATTATTGGGATTGTTTTTTTATTTAATCTAATTTTGAGACTTGGTCTCTAATTTTTATTCCTAGACAAAAGAAATAAATAGTGCTTTCCCATGAATAAAACTTGACATCGCATTGATAGGTCCAAAAATAAAGATAAGCCTTTGTCATTATAAAAGTTATACTCGCTTCGTCTAAGAATAAAAATCTTTATTATTATTTTAAGTAGTCTTAAGTTAAATAATTTATCTATAATACCCTTATTTTTAATTGTTATATTTCTATTTTCTATGCATATTTATGGAGCATCATTAGTAATATGTAGAAAATTATGTAATTAAATGAGAATTTAAATATAGATAATTTTGTCATTTTATCATCTTTCTTATGCGCAAAAAGTCAACCAAGACTTTTATCGTGTGACGGAGGGAGTATTCAATATTTTTACGTGGTCTCTTTTTACTCCCTCCGTCCCTATTTAAATGGTGTTTTAGAGATGTACACAAGAATTAAGATAATGATTGAAAAGCATTAAATATAGTACTCAATTGTTTATAATACCCTTAAATTATTAATTTATCATAGCACAAGAGTTTAAAGTACCAAAAAAATAGGTAGAGTAATGAGGGGTAATTTTAGAAAAATTATCATTAATTCTCTTAGATTTAAATAAACGTCAATTAATTAAAAACAAATAAAAAATTCTAAAATATCATTTAATTAGTGACGGAGGGAGTACATAAGAGTCGAATGGATCACGTCAAATATATGTAAAAATATAAAAAATACAGTGTATTTTAGCTCAAGCACTAGTATAAACTTCATGTACAAGAAAAAAAAAACCGGTTCATCACTGTAAAATCAGACCGAATCAGACCGGCCTAGAAGTACCCACCGTAATCATTAACCCACTGCTCTATTCCACCGTTCAAAGCTACGTGTCAAGCAGCAGCATACACAGCTTCATGCAAAACCTGCATGAAGACAAACAGAAACCACGTGACACTCCCTTCTCTCCTCACGTGCCACTCCATGCACCATATCACAACTCTCTCATTTCTTCCCTTTATATACCACACCGAATTCTTCACCCCCCTTCATCAAAACCCTTACTTTTTCTTCACATAAATTCTTCTTAATTCTTATTTCCTTACCATCAATCAAAAATGGCTCAACACCAGCCGCCACATCAGCAGGAGCAACAGATATCTCACCAGCTGGCCAAAACCACCACTGCCGTCACGCTCGGCGGCTCTCTGGTGGTCCTATCCGGCCTGACGTTGGCGGTGACCATCATCGGCCTAGTGTTGGCCACGCCGCTGCTGGTGATATTCAGCCCGGTGCTAGTACCGGCCACCATCGCCGTCTTTCTCCTGTTGGCGGGGTTTTTCACCGCCGGAGGGTTGGGGGCCACCGGAACATTTGTGCTGACGTGGATGTACCGGTACACGACGGGGAAGCATCCTATCGGGGCGGACCAGCTTGATAGGGCACGGGCGAAGATTGCGTGTGCGGGTAAGGAAATGAAGGAGAGGGTTGAGCACAAAGTAAAAATTGAGGGCTGAGCACAGAGTACAACCTGATTAAGCAGACGTTCATGCATGAGTCGTACCTTCACTTCTGTGTAGAAGAATCTCATCTTTTAGTTGGATGAGAAATGAATGTTTAAAATTCAGTGGTTTTTTTTTTTCTTTTCATTTAATGAGCGTTGTTGTACTTGACTTAAGCTGTGGGATTGTGTTGATTTTCGTTTTAATTCTGGTTTTAATTTGTGTTGAAATTTCATTTGTTGATTTATTTTATTTTCAAATTAAATTTTTGTTTTTTGTTTTTCCCTAAGAACTACTCCATATATTGCATGAGTAAACAATGAGACGTGGCTGAATATGAATTAGATGAAGTGCCACCTAAGCCAAACATTAGTTAAAATGATTTATTTGGAGACACGACACGCCCATTTCCCATTTTCATTTTATCATCAATGTTTTAAATTATAATCAAGTTAAGTTGCTATTTACAATAGCATGTCAAAATAGCGTTAACGGTTGATGAAGTAATTATTGTGAAATTAAATACACAAAATACATTCACATAAACGTAAATAAAGAAATATAAAGTATGAACAGAAGAATTTATGTGGAAATCTAATTGGGGAAAAATCACAAAAAGAGTAATCTACTATAATAATATTGGGAGTACAAGTTGTGTATTTGTGTTGTAACTCTTGTGCTCTTGTCATATTCCGTTCTATTCTCTTGCTTATTTCTGTATTTATAGATAGAAGTAGGAGTCATTTTCAGAATCACCTTATAACTGCAATTAATGGCTAATAAATTTCTTTTCAAATTAAATCTCCTTATCCCACCAAATAAGAAAATACAATTTTACTTTAATAAGGACTCTCTCACTACCCAAATAATCACACTCCAACATTACCCTCAGTCGATTATTTACAAGGAACATAAAATAAGAGAGTATATAAAAAGTCTCCGTGGGATTTTTATTCTTGGGATTTTTTGTGACGCCCTTGAAATTAGGTATACATCACCCATTCTGAGTCGTCAAATATATGGTACAAAATTAAAATACAATTTTATTTATACAACTGTTGAGCTGTCGTATAAAATACGACCACAGTTAACTATGAGTTTTAATACAAATGTATGTAACTCTCATGGTACCTCGACCACAACCTTACAATGATACTTTACATAAAAGTATAGTCAAAAACTGTTTTAGAAATCAAAATTTTTGGGAAGTGCTCAAGGAAACCTTCGTACATGGGAGGACATGCGTCTAGGTTATGATAGATATCATATGTTCACAGAATTATCCTTGGTTGACCCAAAAGTCCCCAAAGAAAAACAAAAAGATTACTATTATCTTCTTTCCAATGGTGAGTCTTCTCTTGACATATAAATATCTCCGTTGTCTCCAAGTGAAAATTATACTTCACATAAACCCCAAGATCATATATGTAGTGCTCGTAGATATATTCAGCAAGTGGATGTGCACAACCATGTCTTATGAGAACACGAGGTTGTATGTCATTGACATCTTGTAAACACCCTTCCAAAGTTGGGTTCGCCTCACCCTATTTGATTCACCAAATATAACTACTAAATGATGTATAGAATACAACATACTTTTCTATATTGTTTAGGGAGAACCTCCACAGCTAGAGACCACCGTTCTATTCCCCTGTTATCCCCACTCGACCCAGCAACACTCTTATTACCTGAAAGAAATTGTGAAGCAGAAAGGGTGAGCAAAACTAGCCTAGTAAAGAATATCATGACTAAAGCTAATTTACACTATCAATAGCCTTCATCATTAATTAATCAGAGATTTAGAACATATGGTAGATGATAAAAGTTTTCAACCATAATTGCAGCGGAACGAGCAATCCATTAGAAGAGTCAAATAGACCATCAAGTCTATTATCTTCTTCATGTTAAAAGTCCACCAATAATGTTTTATCCATGTAACATCAATCAATAATTAATGTCCACAATCATATGAATAACTCATAATCATAATTGTGATTCTAAATTCCTCTTCGCACCTAGGACGAAGATAATTTTCATCACTTATCTATCATAACCTAGACGCATGGCCTCTCATGTACGATTATTTCCTTGAGCACTTCCCAAAGATTTTAATTTCTAAAACAGTTTTTGACTATACTTTTATGTAAAGTATCATTGTAAGGTTGTGGTCGAGATACCATGAGAGTTACATACATTTGTATTAAAACTCATAGTTAACTATGGTCGTATTCTATACGACAGCTCAACAGTTGTATAAATGAAGTTGCATTTGAATTTTGTACCATGTATTTGACGACTCAGAATGGGTGATGTATACCTAATTTTGGGGGCGTCATAATTAGCCTAATAAAACGAATAACTTTATAAAAGTATTCTATTTTATATAAAAAACTTTTCTATTTTATTACATTAATAATACCAATAAAACAAAACTGAGTGACTTATCACATAAGCATCAATAATCAATATTGTGTGCTACTATGCAACCACACGTATTACTGTACTTTTAACACAGGGTGTTTCAACAGTTAACGGTAAAACTTCCGCCGTTATTTTCATAAAAATATTTTTGTTGTTTTTTCAATCTGACAATAATTCCGTTGTGGGGTCCACCAATGATTGTACAATCGTACGGATATTCCCCGACTAATCGAATATTCCCCGATACAACGAATATTTTATATCAACTTGCTTACTTTGTAAAAAAAAATTCACATATTACCCTTAACTTTAAACTTTTATCAATTTAACTCTTTACCAAAATAGAAAAATTGAATACTTTTATTTCATAAAATTTGGGGTCTCACATTTTTTATACTCGGGATTTTTATCCTCCAAATTTTTATCCTCCGAATTTATATCCTCCGAATTTCCTTCAGTCTATGATTGATGATGAAACCGAAGCCACCGTCAAAGCACTTCAATAATATAAAAGCTTAAACTTTTATCTCTGCGTTAGCTGAATTCGTTACTGGTGCGGTGACTCAGCACCAATTTATCATCACCTGGACCAAAGTGTTAATGTTTAGATTTTACATGCATCAAGTGAATACTATCACTACATACATAATATAAGTGACAGAATATGTAAAGTTATATCAATAATCAATTACGATCATATTTCAATTGCTATTGACATAATACATATATACACACGTATAAGTATATATTTAATTTAATAAAAAAGAATCACTTATCTATTTCGGTGAATAGGTGATTTTAAATCGACACTAGAACAAGTGTCTTCGTTCCCACAAACGGCACCAATGTTAATGCCTGATTTTGTATGCCTGACAAAATTACCAAAACAACAGGCCAAAATAGCGCCAACGGTTGATGGAGTAATTGTTATGAAATCAAACTTACGAAATACACTCACATAAACATAAATAAAGAAATATAAAGTATGAACACACGAATTTACGTGAAAACCCAATTGGAAAAAAACCACGGAGAGAGAGAGTAATCCACTATAATAATATTGGAAGTGCAAGTTGTGTATTTGTGTTGCAACTCTTGTGCCCTTGTCATATTCCGTTCTATTCTCTTGCTTATTGCTGTATTTATAGATATGAGTAGGAGTCCTTTTCAGAATCACCTTATAACTGCAATTAATGGCTAATAGATTTCTTCCCAAATTAAACCTCATTATCCCACCAAATAAGGAAATATAATATTACTTTAATAAGGACTCTCTCTGTAACACCCCCTTCCCGAAAAGGAAGGGGAGATCACGTGCAAAGCACAACAAACCTTAAAATAAATAAACAGAGTACTAACAACCTCAAAATATTAATAGTGGTGATCCATTAATAAAGTACCAAGTACAATTCTCCAAATAGAATAAAAATAATCAAAACTTAAAATTTGAAATAACCTAGATCGATGGTCAAAGACAACTCTCTCATCACACTAGCCCTGAATCACCCCTGCAAACCTGCCGGAAGAAAAACACAGCATGAGCCAATTGCCCAGTACGGATACAGATATACAAAAGATATATAACTGATATACGAAAACAACTGAGACAAAATACTGAACAAAGCCTCGCGTATAAATACTGACAAAAATATAATCTCCAAAGATCTGAATGGAATATATCTGAATCAACAGAAGAGTAAAGAAATAACGAACTGAAGTAGCTAACAAAATGAATTAAACTGAACAGAAACAAACAAAACCAATACAATGAGATAATAGGCTAAATCAAATGGTTGGGGTTATTTCATACCGAGTGAGCTCAAAAATATATCTTGCCACACATGCAAGTCAAACTAATTCCACACAGGCAAGTCAAAATAATGCCACACAGGCAAGTCAAATGATGCCACACAGGCAAATCACACATTGGACCGCGAATCCAAATGTATGCAAATCGGATAGGTGTGTTTGGCACAACATCACCAATCCGCAGAACAGAAAACTAGGGTTAACCCATACGCCTCCCACAACAAAACACCAAATGGCCCACTTCCTCCAGAGCCCAAAACGGAGACGTCGTGGACTAATCACACCGCCACAGAAAGTTTCATGTCTCTCGTGCCAAGACGACATGCATGTGGTACCCCCCACAGGTGGTTATAGCTCAAGTATACCCAACAGTATGTTCAAACAAAAATGTCAAGTCACAACACATGCGACATAATACTAATAAAAGGGTTCTATATGTACATGTTGAACCAAATCAAATTATAGTTACAAGGTTTTAAAAAGAAGGTAGCAACATGTACCGCTCTACAATTATCAAACATAAATACTAAACATGATATCCTAATTCAAAGAGTACAAATACGAGTTATATGAATCAACTCCAAAATGAAACTAATATAATTATTTCATAAGAAACAATTATGTGAAATAATAACAGAATTCGAAACGAGGAACAAAACGAACACATCAAATTTAACAAGAGTATTGCTGAAAGAGTACGGAATCCGTACCTGATACTTCCAAACCATTTATAGCACACTCCACAAAATCTTACCCTCAAATGCCAACAATATCAAATACGAAACGTTATTCGCAACCTAAACATATTCACCTCAAATTAAAAACAATCCAAACTAACAATTCCAAAATAATTCATAATCTATTTAATATACCTTTAATCATCGCCTTTTATCAATTATTAATACTTCAAGATTTATATTCCAAAAAATAACTCTTTAAACTCTTTCCGTTCAATTTAAATAATTTAATAAGATTTTATTACAATCCAATCATTAATAACACAATACTATAAAATTTTATTATTAAGAACTTTTACAACTATGCCGACAAAATTAATTAATTAAAATTAATATACGTAACTTCAATTTGATTTATCAATTTAGACTTATAAGTTTGCAACCACAATTTACATGATCTTTCTCTCTCTCTCTCTCTCTCTATATATATATATATATATATATATATATATATATATATATATATATATATATATATATATATATATATATACACACACACAATAAGGAAGCATGCTAGCAATCACTTTCAAAGAATCAGTAACTTACTTTATTAAATAATTTACATCTCCCCTTTTACACAATCCATAATAGCTATCAAAATTTTGAAGAAAACAATGACTACGACTGTTGCTAATTAATTCGCATCCATTAATTTATTAATTAAGCAAATCTTTTGTTTCTGCACAATTGAAAACGGTGAAAAAGAAAATAATAGAATTGATAAGAAGATGGTGGGGTCATATGCTATGATTATTGGACAGAAGCATTCAATTTCTATTAACTAATTAGCTTAAACAAAACTAGTACAAGAAGCATGTTTTCAATTATCCATGATTATTTCCCTTCACAGTAATTTTTTTTAAAAAAATAACTCAGGTAAAGACTTACATGTATTGCACAAAGGAATCTAATTTCTCCTCTTCCGCTCCTTTTGCCGCCTCTGCTCCTCCTCTTTTGTTCTTTTACGTATCAAAACTAATGACTAGTAGAACTAGGTTTTACATATCTATTTATTTATTAGAATATCTTATAACTTTTCTTAATTATAATAGGATTTAATATTACCCAAATATGAAAACCCAAATAGTTTTAAGGCCCAAATTTAATGAAATTCCTTATTTATTATAGCCCAAATAAATGTAATCACATATTTATTATAGTTCACACAAATTAAATACAATTTGACCCAACACAAGAAAAACCCAATTAAAATATGGATTAATTTTTTTTTACCGGGTATTACATCACCTACCCCTTAAAAAGGATTCCGTCCCCGGAATCACAAGAATGGAACGTATCTAATTATCAAAAGATGTGGATATTCCACTCGAATAGACTTCTCTATCTTCCAAGTAGCTTCCCGCTCCGAAATATTTTACCATAAGACTTTAATCAAAAGGAATTATCTTTCTCAATTTTAATTTAATCAGTTATTTAATTACCAACTAAAAGAATTTAATTTTCCAAACAAATCAAGGAAGAAAAGAGGGAAACAAAAATTATTTACCTTTTTCAATTGAAACACAATTGTATAAGATAAAAACAATTAATATTTAATTAAAAAAATGGGTTATTACATTTTTCACCCCTTAAAGATAATTATGTCCTCTGAATTCAAATAAGCTACAAAAAAATGAATAAATTTAGATATGATGTAGCGCCGCTATTTGTAACGATCAACGCGGATAAGTCATCGGTCCACGTAATTATCAATGTATTTGTAAAAGCTTCGTCAGCTACCGTGTCAAGCCCCATTAAGATTCTTCGTTTTGCATTGAATTAAACCACATGTTCCACAGCTAGTGCGGGTCCTCGTCAATTTTTTTTATTTTCGTTCTTGTAACCGTACATACTCTTCAGGACATAATTCGAAAGCACAAAATTTCTCTTCATCTAAATACGATTCGAATACCCAAAATATTTAAAATTATTTTTAATTCGTAACACGTTTATATTCCACACATGACAAAGATCTAACAAACTATTTTTGTTTTATTTTACATAAATTTATACAAAGCTCTAAGAGCATCAAATAAACAAAACAACTTAAATTATATCACCAACTCTCACTAAGTCCTCAAGAATTTCAAAATATCATAACCTCAAATCAAATTAGTTCTCAAATATTATTACACCAAAAATATACTACCAAGATCTCCTTATCACCATATCAAACTCCAAGTCACATATTTTACCATCTGTATAAGCAAACTACAATTATTCAAGACCTCTCAAAATCAATTGAATTTCATCACTTACTATCTAATCATTCAATGAATCAATCATTCTCTTAATGCAAATATTAACCAAACAAATTTCTAGATCTCCTCATACTATCACTCAAAATTTCATATAAGATAACTCCAATATTCTACTAGTAAATAATCGCAAAATTCATTTACTCCAAAAGATTAATCTAATTACCTCGAATCTTTACAACAACTCAAAATTACAAGGGATCATCTATACTTAATAGTTTTCACTTTATCATATTATCCCACCAATTCGCATACCTCAAATTATTCACAACTTAACAAAAATCAGAATCTAACCCAAATAAAATCCTCAATTCAAAAATCATAATAATTTGTAATTACCTGAAATAACTCTAACAAATAATTTTTCCAAAATTAAATACTCGTCGATACAAAAACTCACATCATAATCGCATCTCATATAAGATCATTCCTTATCTGTACAAAATATAACTTTATTCACCTCAATGATTAAATCACAATTCTTAACTAATATCATTACATAATCACTTTAAGAAATTATTCCACTTTTCTCAAATCAACAACAAATCGAAAAGAAATCGACAGTTGGTCAAAATAGAGACCAACTAAACAAAGAACAAAATCAAATCCAACTCCTACGTCTACCCAATGGTTTACACACAACTCATAGGTCAAATCTAAATAGGTTTTCTACAAGAAAGAACCTATGCTCTGATACCATTTCTGTAACACCCCCTTCCCGAAAAGGAAAGGGAGATCACGTGCAAAGCACAACAAACCTTAAAATAAATAAACAGAGCACTAATAACCTCAAAATATTAATAGTGCTGATCCATTAATAAAGTACCAAGTACAATTCTCCAAATAGAATCAAAATAATCAAAACTTAAAATTCGAAATAACCTAGATCGATGGTCAAAGACAACTCTCTCATCACACTAGCCCTGAATCACCCCTGCAAACCTGCAGGAAGAAAAACACCCCATGAGCCAATTGCCTAGTACGGATACAGATATACAACTGATATACGAAAACAACTGAGACAAAATACTGAACAAAGCCTTATGTGTAAATACTGACAAAAATATAATCTCCAAAGATCTTAATGGAATATATCTGAATCAACAAAAGAGTAAAGAAATAACGAACTGAAGTAGCTAACTCAATGAATTAAACTGAACAGAAAAAAACAAAACCAATACAATGAGATAATAGGCTGAATCAAATGGCTGGGGTTATTTCATACCGAGTGAGCTCAAAAATATATCTTGCCACACAGGCAAGTCAAAATAATGCCACACAGGCAAAATCAAATGATGCCACACAGGCAGGTCAAAATAATGCCATACATGCAAGTCAAATGATGCCACACAGGCAAATCACACATTGGACCGCGAATCCAAATGTATGCAAATCGGATAAGTGTGTTTGGCACAATATCACCAATCCGCAGAACAGAAAACTAGGGTTAACCCATACGCCTCCCACAATAAAACACCAAATGGTCCACTAACTCCAGAGCCCAAAATGGAGACGCCGTGGACTAATCACACCACCACGAAAAGTTTCATGTCTTTCGTGCCAAGACGACATGCCTGTGGTACCCCCACATGTGGTTATAGCTCAAGTATACCCAACAGTATGCTCAAACAAAAATGCCAAGTCACAACACATGCGACATAATACTAATAAAAGGGTTCTATATGTACATGTTGAACCAAATCAAATTATAGTTACAAGGTTTTAAAAAGAAGGTAGCAACATGTACCGCTCTACAATTATCAAACATAAATACTAAACATGATATCCAAATTCAAAGAGTACAAATACGAGTTATATGAATCAACTCCAAAATGAAACTAATATAATTATTTCATAAGAAACAATTATGTGAAATAATAACAGAATTCGAAACGAGGAACAAAACGAACACATCAAATTTAACAAGAGTATTGCTGAAAGAGTACGGAATCCGTACCTGATACTTCCAAACCATTTATAGCACACTTCACAAAATCTTACCCTCAAATGCCAACAATATCAAATACGAAATGTTATTCGCAACCTAAACATATTCACCTCAAATTAAAAACAATCCAAACTAACAATTCCAAAATAATTCATAATCTATTTAATATACCTTTAATCATCGCCTTTTATCAATTATTAATACTTCAAGATTTATATTCCAAAAAATAACTCTTTAAATTCTTTCTGTTCAATTTAAATAATTTAATAAGATTTTATTACAATCCAATCATTAATAACACAATACTATAAAATTTTATTATTAAGAACTTTTACAACTATGCCGACAAAATTAATTAATTAAAATTAATATACGTAACTTCAATTTGATTTATCAATTTAGACTTATAAGTTTGCAGCCACAATTTACATGATCTTTCTCTTTTTCTCTCTCCCTCTCTCTCTCTCTCTCTCTATATATATATATATATATATATATATATATATATATATATATATATATATATATATATATATATATATATACACACACACACACAATAAGGAAGCATGCTAGCAATCACTTTCAAAGAATCAGTAACTTACTTTATTAAATAATTTACATCTCCCCTTTTACACAATCCATAATAGTTATCAAAATTTTGAAGAAAACAATGACTACGACTGTTGCTAATTAATTCGCATCCATTAATTTATTAATTAAGCAAATCTTTTGTTTCTGCACAATTGAAAACGGTGTAAAAGAAAATAATAGAATTGATAAGAAGATGGTGGGGTCATATGCTATGATTATTGGACAGAAGCATTCAATTTCTATTAACTAATTAGCTTAAACAAAACTAGTACAAGAAGCATGTTTTCAATTATCCATGATTATTTCCCTTCACAGTAATTTTTTTTTTAATAATAACTCAGGTAAAGACTTACATTTATTGCACAATGGAATCTAATTTCTCCTCTTCTGTTCCTTTTGCCGCCTTTGCTCCTCCTCTTTTGTTCTTTTACGTATCAAAACTAATGACTAGTAGAACTATGTTTTACATAGCTATTTATTTATTAGAATATCTTATAACTTTTCTTAATTATAATATGATTTAATATTACCCAAATATGAAAACCCAAATAGTTTTAAGGCCCAAATTTAATGAAATTCCTTATTTATTATAGCCCAAATAAATGTAATCACATATTTATTATAGTTCACACAAATTAAATACAATTTGACCCAACACAAGAAAAACCCAATTAAAATATGGATTAATTTTTTTTACCGGGTATTACATCACCTACCCTTTAAAAAGGATTCCGTCCCCGGAATCACAAGAATGGAACGTATCTAATTATCAAAAGATGTGGATATTCCGCTCGAATAGACTTTTCTATCTTCCAAGTAGCTTCCCGCTTCGAAAATTTTTACCATAAGACTTTAATCAAAAGGAATTATCTTTCTCAATTTTAATTTAATCAGTTATTTAATTACCAACTTAAAGAATTTAATTTTCCAAACAAATCAAGGAAGAAAAGAGGGAAACAAAAATTATTTACCTTTTTCAATTCAAACACAATTGTATAAGATAAAATCAATTAATATTTAATTAAAAAATGGGTTATTACACTCTCACTACCCAAATAATCACACTCCAACAAGTACCAAAAACTCTATCTTCAATCTTAGATCTCCAAAGGTCTCACCTTATTTTGGAGACCTTCCTTTAGAATATTTTTTTTCTAATAAAAAATATCATTGGGTCAATTTGCTGGATTTTGGTTCAACTAGTCGATCAGTTTAAACAAGAAGTTTATTTTTTGATAAGTTGATTAATTGGCCAATAGAATATTGACACACTTAGAACTTAGTCTACATGTAGGTTTTTTATTGGCTAATTGACCAACTTATCTAAAAATAAATTTTATACTAACCACTTCCTTTTGGACCATTAGAGACTAGTTTGCGTGGGGATCTTTATCATAAACTTGTGTTACGTTTGGATTGAAGTAATGAAAATGTGAATAAAATTGGAGTAATGAAAGTGAAAATGTAATGACAAATTAATATAAAATGAAAAAAATTATGTTTAGTTGCAATTGGAATAAAAAAAATTATGTTTGGTTCCTTAAGATAGACCTGGCAAAATATGGTTATGGGTTGGTTTTAGTTTTCAAAATATGGTTAACCAACCATTTAAGAACTAAAATCTTATTAACCATTTTTAATATGAATAATGTGGGTTGGAACCATATGGTTATGGTTAAAAACCATATTAACCATTTTAAGATGTTTTGTCTTTTAAACAAAATTTTTAAAAAATAAAATTAATATATACTATAGATAGAGAGACGAATATAAGGGGTGGGTAGGGGTAGAGAGTAGGAGGTGTATACATAATCGCTTAATATTAATTTTTTTGGTGAGTGGTGGGGGTGGGGGGTGAGTGGAGGTAGGGTGGGGGTAGGGGTGGAGTAGGGGTAGAGTACGGGGGGTAGGGGTGGGTGGAGTGTATACATAATCACATAATATTATTTTTTTAGTGAAGGTGGGGTGGGGTGGAGTGGGTGCGGTGGTGGGGGTGGGGGTGCGTGGGGTGGGTGGGGTAGGAGGTGAGGGTAAGGGGTGTATACATAATCACATAATATTTTTTTTTGTGGGGTTGGGGTGGGGGTGGGATAGGGGGTAGGAGGTGGGGGTAAGGGGTGTATACATAATCACATAATATTTTTTTTGTGGGTTGGGCGGGGTGGGGTGGGTGGGGTGGGTGTGGGTGTGGGTGGGGGTGGGGGTGGTGGGCGGGTGGGCGGGTGGGCGGGTGGGTGGTTGAGCTTCTTGAATCTTTCTAATAAATCTATCTAATAAAATACAAATGATTTTTGAATTTTCCGCTCATTCAATAAATCATCTAGGCCGTTCAAAGTTTGAGATAAATCTCACCGTCCATACAGTGCCGGAGACACGGGACTAAGCTAGTAAGTAAATATGGGTGGAAAAACTTTTGATTTGGATTTGGAATAAAATATGGGTCGAAAAATGGTTAACCGGTTTGGAACTATATTTTTTTTTAAAAATATGGTTCCAAACTTTAACCAACCCAAATAAATAAAAACAGTTAACCAATACATTTGGTTCCAGTTAATATGGATTGACCCGGCAGTTAACCAACTATATTGCCAGGTCTACCTTAGGATAAAAAAACATATGGAATAACTCATTTCTCATTCCATTCTTCATTTTATTCCTTCATTCCTTCTTTCCATCCAAACTTACTTAACATTGTGTAACATATAGAATAACTCATTCCAACTAGAATAAAATAAATCATTTCACTCTTCATTTTATTCATTCAATCCAATCTTCATTTTATTCCTTTCTTCGATCCAAACTTACTTAACATTGTGTAACATATTGAATAACTCATTCCAACTAGAATAGAATGAATCATTTCACTCTTCATTCTATTCTTTCAATCCAAACGTAACATTGTGATTTTCGGACAGACGATTTGATCCTCTAAGTTTGAAGATGCAGTTCTTCATATGGATCATCCTCGGTCCATCTTTTTTAACATTAGAAACCAAGCTTCACGAGTTGTGAGAGTTATTTAAAATGAGAACTGCTGGAATATATGCTTCTTCCTTAACTTGGGTATATTTTTGAATTGATATACAATCTCATTCATAACTATAGTACCTTGAAAAGAAAAGAAAACAAAACCACGGCAAATGAACAGGCCTCAATCATGACTCAAGAGCAGATCAGATAAAAGAGAGAAAATAAACACAAGGACTAAGCTCTGCAACAATTGGGGTAACTGCGCAAATCTCAAGACTTGAGACTACAAAAGTGTGAAAACATCCTTGTAAAGTTACCAAAGTTGATGACTAGATTATATATCCAAGTACAACTGAAATGACAAAAACCTCTGCTCAATTTGCAAGTTATGCTCCCTCAACCCTCTTTGAAATAGCAATTAAGTTGAAGTTCATCGAGTTTGGATTCTTCTCAATCATGCATTGTATAACTTTGGCGGCATCCTGCAAACAATGAAGTAATATTATGGAAAGAATTAGCCAAAAGTTAACTCCGAGCTCAACATATTAAGCCTACATAATTTCACTGCCAGGTTAACCAAATCGCAACAAGCTAGGGATTTTATGTTGATCATACAAAACATGCATAGATAGATGTAATTCTATTGCACTTCAAAAATTTCTGACCATATATATAGTTACAGCTACAATAATTACCTTTAATAAACTGCTAGGAGAAGAAGCACCGTGTGAAATTGGACCTGACCTCCTTCCATCAAGCTCATAAAGTTGTCCTGCAAATCAAATATTTACAGATGTGTAAAATTAACTCTTATTCACGACCCCTGAATGTCAACGTATTGATTCGAGTATTGATTTCCATGAGAGAGAGTGGGAGAGAGTTACCATCCACACATGTGAAGCAGATGAAGTGAGTGTCCACATTATCTGAAGCCTGGGAAGAGAAAATCACGAGGCTCATTATTCCAAGGACAAATCCAAATCAAATGGAAAGATAAACAAGTACAATCTTGAAGACGCAATGTATTCCAACTTAGAAGCGGAAGCGGTAGAGTAGAGGGAGATTCCAGAGGTTACTGTATAAGCAACTGTAATGCAAATTAGTTTTCTTGAAGTGTTATTTTGCTAACTGATATTTCATGCTATCGTAAGCAATGAAATCTAAGGGTTTATTTTGATTTAATCCGAAGAAAGACAAGTTCTTTCCTGAGTTTAATCCTTATTGGTTAAGGATATTTGTTTATTGTTACTTAATGCTGGAAGAGTCCTAGATGTTCTCTAATTTAAAGATTTTCTTTTACATGACACAAGTAGTAGGCTGGTAGGCTGCTGAGTCTGCTACCTCTCTCCATCTCACGAAGCAACTTTCTAGTACATTCTGGCAATATGATCTTATTATCTCCATCATCTCATTTCCTAGCTAAGTTTCCAGTTTTTCGGTCTCTGAAGTCTAAAGTTATCCAATACTCAGCCATTGAACCAAGTTCCTCACTAGTTGATAAACAAAATTTGGATAAAAGAAGAAATTTCATTAAGAGAGAATATACACATTAGGAAGATAAATCAATGTTACAAAGCGAACTACATCCATGCACCACTCTGACATATGGTTTAATTCCCCATATAGTTAAGAGTAACAACACCAGGATTAGGGGTTTCAGATCATAAGCCAAAATCACCTTTATTGAATATAATCTTGATGCAAAAACAGAAAAATCCCAACAATAATGAGATCAAACTTGGACTCAGAAAGATAACCAAGGTCATTTCCAAGTGTTCAGACCCTCTTCTGAAAACCACAAGGGAAGACAATACATAAACTGCCCTAGTTAAGAAAATAATTGGATGGTTTTATACTCAAACTTAAAAGGGTACCATGCGGATGGCTCATATCATCATCTTTTACATTATTATTGTAGAATAAATAAAATACAAAGAAGTAAAAGTTTTATTATATTAAGGATCTCTAGTTGGCTAGGTAATTTTCACGAGTTAAAGAGCAAATGACACTTGAAACATGAATTTAAGGCTCCATCTATAGATGAAGTCAGACTGAAAGTCAACTAATTATCTTAATTGTTTTCTTATAGATAGTTAACTCAATTTAGTTATCTATAAACTATTAAATTCAAATATCTTAATTCCTATCAATACAAACTAAATCCTGCTCGATTCGATAGAACTTGTTTTATTTTATTAAGAAATCACTGGATTTGAACTTAAAACCAAAATGTCCACGTCTGATTAATTTGACTTAAAACCTCTTAGGGCCACAATAAAAATTGAGAGGTATGAATGGAAAAATGTGCAAGAAAGAAACCAGTCATTGAAAAATGAGAAAGTAATGAAGTATCTAATAGCATTGATTAGGATGAGAGAAAAGATTGTTAGGTCATGCATGACCACTACTAGGCCTGGCAAAATATGGATTTAGTTGGTTATGGTTTTCACAATATGGGTTATGGGTTTTAGGAATTAAAACCATATTATCCATTTTGAATATAGATAATATGTTCTGGGCCCATATGATTATGAGTCTAATCCAGGTCATCCCATATTTTCATTTTATAAATAAGTACATTGATTAACCACAATTGGAGCCAAGATAATTAGATAATTACGGAGGAGTTAATTGAAATATCAGTCGGATCATTTATAACAGAATCTTATTACCAATTCTTTGACACTAATTTGCTAGCTCCAAATCCAAAATATTCACTAATATTTAGATTTCTCCAAAATTTCATTAACTGACTCTACTAGAACTTTTTCCACTACATGTGGGAGTTTTGGAGATATTTTTATTACGGAAACTTGTTAATTATGCATTTTATGAACAATTCATACCAGTTAGCTTTTCAGAGAGAGTGAGTGAATTTGGGAATTGGGAGGGAGAAAATTTTATAGAGAGAGAAAATCAAGTATTTTAGAAAGAGAATTAATATTTTTAGAGATTATGAAAAAATTTATAAAAATAGAGTGAAGGTGCAAGATTAAATCATTGTTTAATTTTATATTTTAAGACAAAAAGAATATAAAATATAAATTAATTACGAATTTTTTGAAGTTAATTTAAAATTTAAGATAAAATTTAATATAAATTTATTTGAAGTAGCGTAATATTCATTTTAATTTTAAAAAATCAAACAAATTTTACTTTAGTAGAATGGAAGAATATATTGTATCTATTTAATTAATACTTTGCACAGTAAATAAAATACATTATAAATTTTATCGTTTGAGTTTCACTTTATAATAAAAGTTGTTCGATTGTAATAAACCATCAAATTTGGAAATATTTATCAAATATATTAAAAGTAAAAAATTATTACTCACTATTTGAAAATATAAGATCAGAAAAAAAAAATAACATGTGATAATGTCTTATACTTCTTTCCTTTGAAAATATAATATCTTACTAGTATTGATTTTGAGTATTAAAATAATAGAAATTGATTTTAAAAAATCAGTGATGATTTTATACTAATTTTCAACATAAGGATTCTAGTTGAGCAGACGTGGCATGACTGTGATTGGCAAGGGGACTATTGCATAGAATACATTTTTTTTCTCAATAACTTGAGCAATTATCTTTTAGATATTCGTTTTGGAACAAAATTAAACGAATTTTGCTTTAATAGAGGTAAAAACCAATTGAGCAATCAACTCACTTGCACACCAACAGAATTTGGAGCATGTTTTCAATTACGTGAGGGAAAACCGGTCATCAGGGGAAACCAGTTAACTGGTTTGGGCCTGTTTTTATTTTTAATAAAATGGATCCAAACTTTAACCAACCAAAATAATTTAGAGTAATTAACCAACCCAAATAGTTGTAGTTAATTTCGGTTAACCCACCAGTTTGTAATCCAAATTGCCAGGTCTCACCACTACCAACATCCCTTAGAAAGAATGCTCTAAAAGCTTTAGAGAAAACAAGAATAAGATGGAAATTGTCAATGCTATAATAAAAACATAAGAGGTGGAGGGAAGCACAATGTCCCTATGATTAAAATATATACTCCCTCCGTTCCAAATTATAAGATCACTTTCTAAAAGTAAATTTAAAATATTTTTAAATTTAAAGTTACCATGATTCATTTAAAATTTTAAAATAATAAATCTTATAATTAGTAGTACTTTTTATATAGTTTATTATATTAATTATAATATTGACATAAAGTAATTGAATTCATATCAATTTTGAGTTTGAAAATATTTGAAACTGATTTTTCAAAAGTCAATAATGATTTTATAATTTGAAACGGAGGAAGTATTAACAATCTTTTGGATTTGCATAAATGAAATATGACCCTTGAAGTATGAGATAAGTAATCAGATTAGAACTTGATTTATTTCACAGTTAAGAGTTTTCTTTCTGTTAGGAAGCATTTTTCTTCAGACGTTAATTGGTAATACATCATATATATATATATATATATATATATATATATATATATATAACAATATTCGATAAAACAGATGTAGGTCATATTTATATTCTTTAAAAGGCTTCTGGATATAACTTGCATACTATGAGCAACTGAAAATTCATTTAAAAGGAGCCCAGCACAATAAAATGGATACAAGTATTAGGAAACATGAGGTATTGCATAGTAGATAAACAATATTATCTTTTCTTGAAACTACAACTTACAAAGAAAAACTCACCTCAGTCTCACCAGCAGTAGCTGCTACTGAACGAGCAACTTCCATTTCTCTGTCGTTTTCAAGAAACGCAGCACGCTACAAAAGATTGTGTTCAAGGCACATGAGCAAAAAACATGATAAGCATACAAATATATGATATTATTATGATGAGGAAAACTATTCAGCAGAAAAAGAACCTCCATTGGATCCATGCTAGCTGTGGATTTGAAGAACTTGTCCAGATACGAGTCTTCAACTGAAAATTAGAAACATCAAAAGTGGGGAACCAGATTTTAATATAGGCAACTTTGAAGAAGGGGCTTAAAGTGACCCCAAAACATTCAAAGATCTGTGTAAAGCCTTTGATTCGTACATTGACTGAAAAAAGGAGCAGGGTTGCAGCATATTTTGCAATTGGTTACCTCATATAACATGCAAAATTACAAGAAAATAATCCTAGAAATTCTAGGATATATATATATATATATATAATATATATATATATATAATATATAAGAGAGAGAGAACACTTGGCCCTGCAAAATGAGAACTAGCTTTTAGCATTACTTTTTCATATAGTGTCTGATTTTGACTTTATTTCTAAAGCATATATCTTAGATACATTCTAACAGTCCTAGAAGTGTGACTTATAGGTATCTTTCTGAGGTGGCATTACACTAGATAACATAGGAAGTAAAAGCGTCAAGATCACTTATCACTTGAAGAGCTGAAAAGCAGTAAGGATGAATGTTAAAGTTTCCTAAGGAATAAATATTTGACAATGGTGGATGGTACTAGGCGCGGGTTAAAGATATACTAAATAACAACATTTGGGTAAAATTTTCCAAGAAAGCCAAGAAAGTGGTTCGTCGGCATAAGAGAAAGTAATAACAAGTTAGGAGGCTGAAAAAAGAAAAGGGATTAAGCAAAGAGAAAATGTTAAAAGGTTTTAAGTTAAAAATAGAGAGTAACATCTATATCCAAAATATTTAAGAGGCTTGGTGCTTATGAAAACAAGTATATGTTTTCTACAACAGAAAATCTGCAAGCTGACACTCATAAAAACTTACAGAGGCAAAGTATCAAGAGAAGATTTACAGGTAGCTATGCTAGAAGAGGTTGAGTAAAAGAATGGTGTGCTTGTATGCATGTGTGCTGTGGTGTTCTATTTTTCCTTATGCCATGTTGTAGTCTTCTAGATCCTCTAACCGGTAGCAAAAAAATTTAGGTGGTTGCAATATAGTTGTTATAAGACTTGAATGAAACTCATAAAGACCTAGTAAAACAATTTTCTAGTGTTTATCACCAGTTGTTCAGCGAATAGAAATGCATAAAACAAAAATAACACTAGCCATCAAAATACTTGCAAATAATCTAATGCAATAATAAGACTTACGAAGTTGTATTTCTGAAGTGACATTTCCAACAGCATGAAGAAGTCCAACAGTTCCACAGGCATTTCCCACAGTTTGCCTCATAAAGTAAACTCCACTAGTCGGGTCCTGCAGTAATACAGAAAACCCTTAAAACTACAGAAGGAAGAACATTAAGTAACAGATACATTGACAATGACTTGTACAGATACAAAACATATGGATTATCAATTAACTTATGATATAATTTTTAAGAGAGAGGTGGTGATTGTGGTCATGAGGGAAGAAGGGAGATAATGTAAATTCATCTTCTGTGGAAGTCGATATACAACTTCGATGACATTCATGAATGTGGAAAAGTCCCAATAAGAGCTTAGAAAAGTGACAAAATTCAAAATAAATCCCTCCACTCTCTCAAATGTCTCCTGTCGCATTCCAATATTACAATCCAGTGCAGATACAGGGCCAACTCCTTGTACAAAGCTTCTAGAACAGAATAATGCCAGTTCTGAAGGTGGCGTGATTCAACACATCCCAAAGAAAAAAAATTAAAGGACCAACAGACTCACCTTATTAATGCTGTCCTGATGTATTCTCTCTTGCTCACTCTGCAAGAGCACAAGATCTTATTAAATAAAAATGTAGATAATATAAAACAACTGAGCCAAGCAATAGGCAAATGGACAGACAACTAAACCAGGACCAGTAGATGTGCAAACGAAGGAAAACAAGTCTTTGGCTACGTACCTCAGACGTGAGGGGATAGAGAAACAGCACCGCAAGCACTGGCTTGGGTACCATTTCCAAGAGCTCTTCATCCAAACCATACACATCATAGCACCCTACCTCGTCCTCTCGAACACCAAGGCCCCAAAGAAACTGCTCACAAACAACACCAAATGATTAAATACAAAGAACTCTAAACAATACTTCTCCATAAGCTAAAAAGAAGTCCGATTCCAGTGCATACTTCCACAAAATAAAAGGACATGCCCAGAAATATATACATTTCCCACAAAATCAAATAATATTACAAAATACATACCAAAAAGAACATAAATACAACAAAAAGTTGATCATTGACCCAACTTAACAACTTCCATCACTTAAAATGATCAATTTAAGTACTACCTCAGTTCAAAAATTATACATACATATCCTTTTAATCACAAAGGTTCTATTTTAAGACTATAAAGTGAGATGACATTCATGATTAGCCATTATTTTGTTGCAATCATTTCTACCATCACACCACTACTACTAAACTTTTAGCTGAGCCTAAGGATACATTTGTAAACATAATTATCCTAAAGGTTGCTTTATAAATGTATCTCGGACTAATTCGCAACATTCAACCATCTTCCATCCTTAATTTTTACCGAACTCCTCGGGAATCATTCAATCAAAATAAAAAATAAAAAGAAAAAAGAATGTTTTTATTTTTCATCTAATTAAAATTATTATTACTCCTTTCGCTCAATTTGTGAGCGAAATAAGGCAAGTAGGGCAACTTGTGAGACACATATATTTATGGTGATATGATAGAATGTGTGTGTGTGTATATATATATATATATATATATATATATATATATATATATATAGAAAATGGATAAGGTCCGGACTCCCGGACGGGAGAAAATCCGGACCTGATTTTTTTTCTTTTTTTTTTTGGTAGAACAACTAAAAAAAAAAAATTTATGGAACTGAAATTTTTCAATAATACAGTGTTTTGGGTGTGTTTTTAATACCTACACCAACCAATGTATGTCCAAATCACACCCAAAACACTGTATAATATAAAAATTCCAATTCCATAAATTTTTTTTTTTTTAGTTGTATCAAAAAAAAAGCAAAAAAAAAAAAAAAAATTCCGGATTTTAACAAAATCCGGGAGTCCGGACCTGATACGGACTCTATATATATATATATATATATATATATATATCATTACTGTAAGGAACAAACGGGAGTTAATCTGTAATCGAGAATCAAATATCTAATCAACCGATCATGGAGGAAATTATAGGAAGAGAAAGAGGGATAGATAAGTACCTGGTTCATAACATCAGGGTTGGCTTCAAGAGGAATCCATCTCTTAGCAGAAGGGGCTTCGTCCATTTGATTTTGATTTGCTGCTGCTTCACTTTCTCTCTCTCTTTCTCTCGTTCTACTTCCTCTGTTCTACAATCCTTTGTTACTGAAAAAAAATGAAATGGGAATGGAATAATAGAAACCCAAAAGGCCAAAGGAGTTTGGGAATGTCTCTTCCTCTACATATACGTTTTGTTGGGACTTGGGAGGCGTACTATAATTCCATTTTGCTTTGGAGTCTAGACTCACTACTTTCTTTTCTTTTATACAACTTCATTCTAAAACTTAATATTATTGAGTATTAATTTTTTTTAAAATTATTTTGAAATATTTTAAATTTACTACAATTTTTTAAAATTTATTTAATATAATAAAAAATATTATAAATTATCTAAAAAAAATTGTCTAAAAATACTAATAATTATAAATTTTATTATTCTATAACTTTAAATGAATTTATATCAATTTTTATTTTAAAGACATATCAAATTGAATTTAAAAAACTTAATACTCCTAAAATCTTATATTGTGAAACGAGTTGAGTATTTAGAATAATACAAAAATATAGTGTAATAAAGAATTAAAATGCACCAATAACTTTTTTAGATTTCTTTTTTACTTTTATTTAGTTTTTCTTGAATTTTTCAAGTTCAAACGGAATCAAAACAAGATGACTACAAGTTTTCACGAGTTGCTAAATGTAGTTAATTACTCCCTCCGTCTAGGATAAAAATTCTGATGTATTTTTTACGCATATTAAGAAGATGAATAAAATGACAAAATTATTAATAATAATATTATTAAATATGGAGAGAGAATTAGAATAAAAAAAATATGAGATACTAGTTGGGTCCCGTGCCTCTGGCACTGTATAGACAATGAGATTTATCTTAAATTTTGAACGGTCTAGATGATTCATGAGTAAGCGAGAAATTCAAAATTATTTGTATTTTATTAGATAGATTAGATAGATAGATAGATAGATGTATTTTATTAGATAGATGTATGGACGGTGGGATTTATCCCAAACTTTGGATGGCCCAGATGATTAATTGAGTGAGCGGGAAATTCAAAATCATTTGTATTTTATTAGATAGATTTAATGTTATGGGTATAATAGAAAAATATGTGTAAAAGTTTGGTTATTAAAGAAAAATTGACATTTAACATGGGACTACCGAAAATAATAATAAGGACTTTTATCATGGAACAGAGGGAGTACAATTCTTGAATAGTGATCAACCGGTTCTTTTATTTATGACTACAAAAAAAGTATCGAATTTCTTATACATAATATTTTGGTATCAAAAGATTGGATACAAAAATAGGATATAAAATAATGTGGATGGTCGTTATTGGTTATAATTATTGGATCCACCCATGTATACTAGAACATCCATTAATTATAATTTAACATATCATATTGTATCAACTTTTTACTAGCCACCTTTTGTCATTATAGCATTGTGCTAAGTTTGGATGGGAAGAATTAAAGAAAATGGGTGAATGTAATGAAAAAAATTGTGTTTGGTTATTCTATTCTATTGAAATGTAATAAACTATTCTTATTTATGTTAAATTGATGAATTTTATTCCTTGAGGGAGAGCGTGAAATAATTTATTCTAGTCAGAAATGGAATGAATCATTTCGGTCTTATTACATTCTCTTTTCTATTTCATTCATTCACTAATTCCATTCATCCAATCTAAACGTAACAGTGTAGTTATCATGATTTAGTTCTTTTTCATTCGGCCCGAATTGCCCTAAATGTTGTCCAGCCATAGGCTTACTAGGTCACTCTGTTAGTATTTAAATTTATGTGCATCCTAATTGATTTGATGATAAACTGAAAAATAATATATATTTATAAACTAGTAGCTTTGTAAAGTTCTTGTGAGAAATTAATATATAAAAGGACTTAGTTAGGGATCAAATTTGTTAAGTTGATCAATTTCGTAGAACTATAAGTTGTAATAAATAATAAGGTTAATCGCAGAGAAGGAATAACTATTAAGTCCTTGATAATATTAAAGCAACGGTAAAAATTAATGAAATGTCCTAGATAATATTAAACAAATGTTCTAGATAATATTAAAGCAACGGTAAAAATTAAAATGGGAAGATCCCAAGGAAGTTGTATAAAAAGGGCAGCAAACTTCAACATTAAAAGTAATCGAATAAAGCCAAAACCCTGCCTAATCTAAAAGTCCAAAAAGATTCCCACTCTACAATTTTAAGAAAGTTCGCATACTGCTAAGTTATTTAATCAAGAAGCTTATTCTAACTTAGCAGCTGATGAATAGGGAATATACCATGAATTGGATACATTTTAGGCTTACATTGTTGTTGTTCTCACGTCTTTTAGATAAGTTTTCACTGTGCTCGTGTTTATTTTGTAGATTGAAGCGGAGTAGGGACAAATTTGGGATTTTAGCATACGAGTGGCAAAACTATAATTTCTTTGAACTACAGCGCCGAGGCGCTAGTCCTAGTACTATTCTCAGCACTGGGGCGCTGGAGCCCGGCTCATATTGACCAGATGCGCGCGTGTGATGAAGAGTTGACTTAGATAAGGAACTTAATTAAGTTGTTGATCAGGAAAAGGATTGTGGGGGAGATGAGAAGGAGATATAAAAGCTACTTTGCTGAATTAAAGAAGGGGATCTACCACAATTGAAGACTAAGCAAGGGATTACTTGAAAATTGAAGGAGTGGCTCTAGAGTTTTTCTTCTTCTCCTATTTTTCAATTTGTGTAATTTTTTAAGGATGATTTTCAAAGGATTGTTGGTTTTAAATTCTGTCATGAACTAATTTCTTTAATTAAGATTCCAATTGAACCTTTTATGTCTATAAATTAGTTATTCGATTTCTTCCAATTATTTATGTCAAAGTGAATTGTTTATCTTGTCTTGTGTTTATTGATTAATTATTTTGCCAATAATTACCTTGTTACTCTAGAAGGAATTGGAAGAAGAGATCTAGGGTTAGAACTGGGCATAATAACATGTATTCTTAATTATTTGCATGATGAATAATTAGGGTTGTGAATGGAATGTGAATATCTATTTGCTGCATGTAACACGTTGGGAATTGGAATTTAATGCGTTTTGTAAAACCCCAACTTTTTGAATAAAGATGAATTTTCCATAAATATTATTTTTGAATATTATGGAGTGAAATTGATATAATGTTATAGTTGTGGGTAATATTTATAAATTTTGTAAAGTATGCAAGTTGTTATATAGTATTCGATTGGTCGGAGAATATTCATTTTAACAGGGAATATTCGTACAACGGCACAATCATTAGTGGACCCCACAACGAAATTATTGTCGGATTGAGAAAATGATAAAAATACGTTATGAAAATAACGGCGGAAGTTTTACCGTTAACTGTTGAAACACCCGGTGTTAAAAGTACAGTAATACGCGTGGTTGCATAGTAGCACACGATATTAATTATTGATGCTTACGTGATAAGTCACTCAGTTTTGTTGATATTATTAATGTAATAATACAGAAAATCTTTTTATATAAAACAGAATACTTTTATAAAGTTATTCTATAAATAGAATATATTATATTCTATTATGCATAGTATTGCATAATGTCTGCATAGTGTTTTGCATACTAAAATCTTTTTATATAAAACAGAATGCTTTTATAAAGTTATCTGTTCTATTAGACAATAATTAGAATATATTATATTTTATTATGCATAGTGTTTGCATAGTACTTGCATAGTATTTGCATAGTAAAATCTTTTATAAAGTTATTCGTTTTATTAGATTATAATTAGAATATATTATATTTATTTAAAAGATTTTGCTTTAAATATGGACCGTCAGATTAAAGTAAATCAATCTGGACCTTTCATGAGTTAGTTACTATGCAGTCCATTTTTCTATAAATAGAAGCTCATTGCTTCATTATTTTCTTACGAATTCACTGAAACTCTAGAGAGATAAACTATAGAGAGAAAGAAGAAAGTATTTAGCTACTTCACTACTTATATATCCAGTACTCTTCTTCTTAATGCAGGGAATATTATTTGTTGTACTCGTAAAGGATGTTATTCTTTTGTATTCATGAAGAGAACTTATGTTATTCCATTCTTTGTTATTCTGTTGGAATAACCTGTATACGCGGGCTACCCTATACTTGGTGACATTCTTCTAATATTCCATCTTTATTATTATTCTGTTAGAATATCCTGTCTATGCGTTTACGCCGGACCTGGTTCCGTCTTTATTATTATTCTGTTAGAATATCCTGTCTGTGCGTTTAACTTGGTTCCATCTTTATTATTATTCTATTGGAATATCCTGTCTGTGCGTTTACGCCGGACCTGGTTCCGTCTTTATTATTCTGTTGGAACATCCTGTCGGTTCGAATTTCGCCTGACCTGGTTCTGTTACTTATTAATCTATTGGAATAACCTGTCTATGCGAAGTACCACATGCATGGTGATTTCTTTTGTTATTCCATTCTTTATTATACTCAGTTGGTTAAAGTTTTGACTTCTATACTCCATAAAATTAGTGGAATATCCTTGATAATTGCGCTTCATCCAGTATCTTTTCACGGAAATATTCTTCTGAGCATTCTTGAATTTTACTCTACAAATCAGTATCATGTTGACAATTTGGACGTTATTGGTTCTTGGACAAATTAATTCTTGAACTTATTTTATTGAATTATTATATCATTGTCATCATCCTCATATTTATATTTTTTTGAAAGTTATCTTTGGCCTGTAGTGCATAGATGGACTTGGTATTATTATGACCAGGGATTATTCAGTGTAATCATGACCGTAATGTTACAAATGATGTGGTAAAAGTCCTCATTGGCCCGTAGTGCATTGATGGACAGTTGTTGGCATGATCATGACCATTAACGAAGTTTATACCTTATTAGATACCGGTTCTACCCATTCCACCACTACAAAGTACCTAATAGACAACACTTAATAGACAACGTTTTTTATAAAAACGTTGTGGTAGTTTTTTTTACAACGTTTTTAAAAAAAACGTTGTAGATATATATGCAAAAACGTTATCTATTTAAAAGTATTTTTTTTGTTTTAACTAGATAACGTTTTTTTTAAAAACGTTGTCTATTATGAAAAACACGGAGCTAAAAATCTTTATCAATTTAAAGAGTTTGCTTTTCTTTTCTTTTTCTCGCTCATTCAGCCCTCGCCTCTCTTCCTTCTTTCTCATCCCTCCATCCTGTCTCACAAATCCCTCCAGCTTTCTAGATTCAAAGTCATTCTCTCCCCCTTCATTTTCATGGCGAATTTTACAGCTCCGTACGTCATTCTGTTTAGGGCTCGATTTTGACCTAGATTCGGAACCCCAAATCAGTGTCAAAAAAGATACGTCACCTAAACCAGCTCGACAACCTTCAACCTCCACAAATCTGCTCCCTACAGTCGACGAATTCGGCGACGATGATTTTGAATCACCCACGACAGGTCCGGGTCCAGAAGTTTCGGACCCTCCTCGGACAGTCAAGCGCCTTCGCCGGGGGCCCACACCAGTTGCCCAAAAGCCAGAGCCAGTGGTGTCTTGGTGTAAGGTAGATGATGAGATTGAAGAGTTCTCTTCTCAGGAGGATAAGTGTAGAGGTAAATTTTAGTGGGAACTTGTTATTGTTTTGTTTTTGTGCAACAACACCAGCTCCGTCGTCTCAATATCCATGAATATCATCAGGTTACTTCTCTCTAAATCTCTATCCATACTCAATACATGTGCCTATATATATGTGTGTGTGTGTATTATTGAAAATAAGAGATCTTGAGTGTGACCACCTAATTTCACTGGTACAAACTATATTCTTCCTTGACCTTTTCTTTATCCTTCGACTCAACTTATATTAACTTTTGACTGATATAGGGAAAATTGTTTATCTTGATTTAGGAGCATGGAAAGCAGGAAAAATCAGCCTCCAGTGTTGACGATTCAGGGAAGGTTAGTTAACTGCCTACAAATTTTAGATATTCTCATAGATATAGAAGTAATTTTTCGTTTTTCCCTAATTACTGGATCAGATGGGACTTTTATGTTCATTAGACCACTATATATATATATATATTCTTATCATACGAGATGCAATGTTAATTTTGTATTGTAGACTATCATGAATCATATGAATGTTGCATATATTGTCATTTTTTGAGTTTTGAGGATTTACGAATTTTGCTGTTTTGTATATGGATATTTTTTTCCAATGCTGTTTTGTTGAGGTTTCCATAAAGATATTACAAGTGCTTAAATCGTTCACTCTGCTGCTTCTAGGTACATTTATCATCATTTGTTGGGGCATGAAGTTGAGGTTCAGATGGTTAGCAATGCCCTGCCTCGGAGTTTTGGTGCTCCAGGCCTCCCAGAGCTTAATGCATCTCAAGTAAGCCCACTATGCCAACATGGGTCTGAGAAGAGAAGCAAGAAACAAACTTCCAGAAATAATAGTGGCAAAGTGGCTTGCACGCGCAAGGCATGCACTATGCCAACATGGGTCTGATAAGAAAATGGGCATATATACATGGACAGTCTTCTGTTAAAGGATGTAAGAAATTTCTAACATTTTTTATGTAATATATATCTTTATACTTTTCAATGATCTTTTCTTAATGAAATTGTGCTGTGTTCATCAGACATTTCAATCAAATAGCACTATGCCGCATCAAATTTACCCGGTAGATGCCACAGCCTCAGCCTCAGCCTCAGCCTCAGCTTACTATGGCAACCAGGGCCTCCAAAACCCACAGGTAGTTAGCTTATTTTCCTTATTTAGTAAATGTTAAATCTAATATTTCTTCTAGCTGGGTGGCGGTTATCTCTTTGGTTTGCCTGTTGGTTTTGTTGCTAATTCTATTGGTGGAGATGCTGCCTTCCTTCTTGGCAGAACAGTAAGTGTTGTAGAACCACTTCTTTCTAGTAAAATTCTAGATAAAGGTTCATATATAGAAATAGAGCATCATTCTATCACCAGAATCTATACATGATTTTCTTCAGTTCTCTACTTAGCAGCAGTTATAGACGGTACCATATTTTCTCCCCAACTGGTTTTTGAGATTGAATTTTTTCTCTTATAAAATTGGTAACATAATCTCATTTTAATTTCTTTTCAGATTGCAAGGTCATTTGTTATGTCCAAATTAAAAGACTATCCACAGTTTCGTGCAGTTGCAATTGCTATTCGGAAATCTGGATTTAAGGTTTGTCTCTCTCTGTGTGTGCGTGTGTGTACATACTTACATATATGCATATGTTAGTAACTTGTATTCATAAACCCACTTCTATTTCATGTACATGTGGTGTATACAGATAAGAAAGGGAATATAATATAGATGAACATTAAAACTCAATGGGGTAAAAAAAAACTTAAGCTAGACGAGAATGTATGATTACATGACCAGCTAAAGTCGCACTAAATATGCTCTAAACATGAATATTTAATACAGCCAGAATTGACTGTTGACTTAATGAGTTGATGCCTTTTTTGGATATTTAATACAGCCAGCATTGGCTGCTTTCTCTTTTATTGATACAACCATGACTGGAAGTGTTGCTCTTGCTGCTTCTGAAGCAGAAAATAAGACAACTGATTTAATGGTTAGTTTCTGTTGTCCTCAGGCTCTTCAGGGTTCTATGATTTCTACGTATTTAGCATGACCAGATATACTATCGAAAGTATTGGATCTACATATTCTTTACTTTTGTGTTACTTTTAGATAATGCAATATATGTGTAGCATTTGTTGTTATGAAATATGTAAATTTTGGAAAAACAAATGTGTTATGTTAGGATACTAAGAACTTCAATGGAGGCCGTTCAATGGAGGTTATTTTTCCTCATTACTAGTCGTTTACAGCTTGCAACAGTCGGTACATCTAAAACTTGCAGTCATTGAATTACTTGCAGGATGATGAGAATGCGTTGCTGCAGCAGGCGCTTGCAATGTCAGTGGATGGCCCTGTGGCTACTGTTGCTATGCAAGAGACAGATATGTTGGAGGCTTCTGTAGAAGATCACGACTTGGCACTTGGTAAGTTAATATATTTTTCTGGCAGAATCTTTTATCTAATTAAATAATAGGGGATTATTTGTTTATGTGCTTTTTACAAGCTAATTTCTTGCTTTTGGCAGGCAGGGCATCATGTATAGAGAGGTTCTATACCTTTGTCCCAATTTATGGTAAATGTGATTACGGATTGCTGAGCTCTTGACCAAGATCGACAGCTTAGGTAGTGCACCACAGTTTAGGTAGTGCTCCATAACTTAATTTTATGGATAGTTTGGTATATTTTATGAATGTAGTAATTTGAAAATGTAAACGAATGATATTATTGAGATGTATTTTGAATGGTTGATACATTTTGGCTTTAAATTTAAATGAGAATTTAGACCTTTTAGCTATATATCATGTTATTAGCATATTGCAGGTGCATTGGTAATATAGGTGAACCACAATTTTTTTTCTTTTTTTTCTTTATCTACAACATTTTAAAAATGTTGTATAAATTGATTAAAAACGTTGTCTGATATATTAAACTACAACGTTTTTATCCAAAAAATGTTGTGGAATCATACCTTCTACAACGTTTTTAAGCATCTGTTAATTTTTGGAAAAAAAATCTACAACGTTTTTTCTTAAAAAACGTTGTGTATTTTGCTTAACCACAACGTTTTAAAAACGTTGTGTAAGGGTGTCAAATAGACAACACCCTTAACCACGACGTTTTTCTGACTGAAACCACAACGTTTTTTTCGCGTTGTCTATTTACTGTTTTGTAGTAGTGTTCATTTATCTCTCCTGCTTATACTCAACGTTTAAACTTGACTCTGGAGAAAATTAGACTTTGACTTATCTGTTGAAACTCCGTTATGAGAAAATTTCGTTACATCCATTATTTAAAAATCTTATTTGATCCAAGTAGGCACCATCACATTACCTGTTGACCTTATTTCTTTAAAAATACTTGCTTTTGATGTGATTTTGGGGATTGATTGATTAACTACTCATCATGCCAAAATTGATTGCTTTCGTAAGGTTGTGATTTTTCATATTCCTAAGCAACCTGTTATTCGAATTCAAGCAACCAAACCATTGAAGTCAAACACTTTCATATCAAGCCATAGAGTCATTCGTTTATTGAAAAATGGATGTCAAGTTTTCTTAGCCCATGTTATGGACTTAAACAAAAATACGTCAGATTTGAATGATATTTCTATTGTTAGTAAATTTCCTGATGTATTTCCTGAAGAATTTCTTGGCTTACTCCCAAAGTGTGATATTGAATTTTGTATTGACTTTGAACCCGGTACAAAACCCATTTCTAAAATCTCATGGCTCATATTGAACTTCAGGAGTTAAAAATTCAATTGTAGAAGTTTGTACCCGAGCCTTTATCTGGTGACTTCCTTTGTGGAATGCACCGAAGCCAGACTCTCCATAGGGGATGCCATATTTGTGTGATAGTAAACTGATAGGTACCATTATGACGTGCTATCCAAGATTGGGATATGAGCCATAGTTGAGAGCAACCTAAGTCAATAATCGAAATACGTAGCTTTCTAGGCTTAGTTGGTTATTATCGGAGATTCGTGGAAAGATTTTCTCGAATCGCTACTCCATTAACTCAGCTGACTCGTAGAGATACAAAATTCGAATGGAGCGAGGAATATAAAAAGAGCTTCCAAGAACTCAACATGCGACAACGACGTTGGCTCGAGCTGTTGAAAGATTACGACCATACCATTCAATACCATCCTGGAAAAAAAATGAACATGGTAGCTGACGCGTTGAGTAAAAGATCGTATGTGTTTACGAGTGCGATATTGTTAACACAAAGATCTATTTTGTATGACTTACAGAAGATGGAGATAGAGTTAAGGATTCCAAGAACCTGCGTGAAGATAACGAATATACGATTAGAATCGACTTTAATCGATAAATTTAAAGTTGCACAAGCTACAGACTTGGAGTTGATGAATATGAAGAAGAAGATGCAAGAAGTCGTTATTCCAAAAGTGAGAATTGGCGATGTGAGGAAAGCTCAAACCTTCGATTTATTAGTCCATTTGAAATCCTCGATCAAATAGGAACTATGACCTATAGACTCGTTTTACCGCCAAGTATGACGCGTGTTCATAACATTTTTCACGTATCGATGTTACGTAAATATGTGGACGACCCGAACCGTGTTATTGAGTTAGAACCAGATGAGATAGCCGAAGACTTAACGTATGAAGAGGTACCTGTCAAGATTTTGGATAGGAAGGAGCATGTCCTACGCACGAAGGTCATACCATAAGTTAAAGTTTTGTGGAGAAACTATACTATTAAGGAAATGACCTGGGAGTTGGAAACGGAAATGAAAGCGATGTATCCTCATCTTTTCGAAACACCAGGTACGTACGTCAATTTCGAGGACAAAATTTCATAAGGAGGGGAGGTTGTAAGATCCCAAATTATTAATAAATAAAATTTAATTCCTCTATTTATTATTTTGAAATAGTAAGGGTTGATTTGATTAATGTGGTTAGTTGTGGGTAAAATGCGCAAATATTTTAAATAAGCAAGTGGTTATAAAATACTCATTGTTGTCGGAGAATATTCGTTTGGTCGTGGAATATTCTTACTGTCGGGGAATATTTATACGACGGCGCAGCCTTGTGTGGGCCCATAACGGAAAGCGATTGGATGAACAAAATGACAAGTATAAGTTGTTTATAAATAACGGCGCAGTTGTTACCGTTAATACTGTTGGAATACCCGGTGGTTAAAACACAGTAATACGCGTTGTTGCACAGTAACACACGGTATTGCACCAATTATTTATTCTTACGTAAGAAGGCACTACTCAATAATTATTATAGTAATTACTGTTCAGTATTTCATTTTATTGATTCAATAATTGCTGCGTTGAATTTTTATATTACAGTTGTTTCAATAATTATCACTACACAATATTTTCCATTATCGAAGCAATAATTCATATTATCTGAATAATATTATTAGAAAACATTATTGGCAATGTCTAGAAAGTTCTGTCTAAGGATAGGTTTGGTCACCTAATTACGCGTCAGTAAGGAGAAATTCTTATTGGAAAGCCCCCTCTTTCCTAGGAACGGTCTGGTTGCCAATACTGTGATTCTGTAATATTATTTGTGAATAATTAATTATTAATTTATATGATGAGGAAAATATTGATTTTATGTGGATATAGATGGAGAAAATTTTTAAAGTGACAATTGTTAAAAATTGATATTTTATCTTTTCTAATAAAATAATATTTTATTATATTATTATAATATAATAATGGTGATATTTTTACAATGAATGTGGGATATATATGAGTATATGAAGAGGAAGAGTATTTTTGTTGCAAAAGTTATTTAAAATATGTTAAATATATTGGTGGACCCATTTCTTGACTGAAATTTGATTATAACCTATAAAATCGTCCGTATGTGGATTTCGGTCAACTTTTGTTTAGAATTTGGAAACACTTTCTTCTGTAAAGTTATAGAGAATTGAATTTCCTATAAAAATTTATTATGAATTATTGAAGTTCCTAAGTTCCGAAATAATTGATTTTTGGAAGTTTTAATTATTTTTTATATGAAAAACGTTTTTGTCATTAATTGTGGGTCTTGCATGTGATGTAGTTGCTGAATTCAGATTCAAGAAGTGGGCGTAAGAAATTTGTTTATATATAATATTATTATATTAAATTTTCTGCTTTGGTGTTCTAAGCAATTTCCTATAAATAGGGTGCTTAGGTTAAAATTGAAAATTACACCAGAAACTAAAGTTTTCTCTCTCTTTCTCTCTTTATAATATCGAACGTATTTTGTAAGTATTTTAGTACTTTGAGTATTGCTATACGGTGCAAGTTCTTTCAGCACTATATTCAGTATCCCAGTCAGAAGTACTGTTTTTGCAAGGTAAGGGATGTTATTTTATATGAAAATGATATTATTTCTTCAATATCATTATGCCGAAATATTGGTTGGAATTTTTTTATCAAATTTGAAACTTTTTCATGTCGAGATTACTATTCACGAGTTACTATTCACGAGTTACTATTCATGAATTACTATTCACGAGTTACTATTCACGAGTACTATTCACGAAGCATGATATTTTTTCTGTGAAATTTCTATCTTTTAGTGTTGAAGTTACTATTCACGTATACGACACTATTCACGAATACGACACTATTCACATAAAAATTAAATTTTCTTTTCTGTGTCCAAGATCGTCTGTTATGATTCCTATCTTGGATTGGATCTATGTTTTGGTCTTCATTCTTGAATTTTACTCCACTCTGGTTATTTATGAAGTATTTTTAAACTTGGATTGTTTAAATTACGAATCCTTAATATTTGTTCTTTTGTTTCACTGGATTCGTTTTCTTTAAAATATTTTTCATCATCCTTAGTCCTAAATGATGATATTACTGAATATCTTTGGCCTGTAGTGCAAAGATGAATGATTTTGTGATGAATATCTTTGGCCCGTAATGCAAAGATGAACAGGTGTTTAGATGAACAAGACCAACTGGTGAATATCTTTGGCCTGTAGTGGAAAGATGAATATTTGATTTATGATGTATATTGATTGATGTTACAGGGATAAAATATCGATGATGGACTTTTAAATTCATAGATGATAGTAGATTTCATTCTCTACTTAACTCTTCTAATGAATTGTTGTTTCTGATGCAGTTGTTGATCTAAAACTTGCTGTCTATTGTATTCTATCAGATTTTTCCCTGTTGAAGACTAAGGATAATTTGTTGTACATTATCTTAGTTATAATATTCTTTACTGGGCTAGTTGAGCTCACCCTTTTCCTTTTTGTTCCATTTTTCTTCTCAAGAGACGAGAATATAGCGGGAACTAGTCGGGGTGTGGAGTAATGGTTCAAGACAGTTGTTTTAGTAGTCCTCACTATTTTGTAAAATAGTGTATCAATAATTGTAATGAGGACTTATTTGAGTGTGAATATTATCTAGAAGACAATATTTGTATTTAAACTCACAGTTTATGTGTTGTCGTATTTTGCACGATAATTGTATTAATGAAGTTGTAGTTATTTCTGTACCATGTATTTGGTGACTCAGAATGGGTGATGTATACCTATTTTGGGGGAGTCACAATATATATATATATATATATATATATATATATATATATATATATATATATATATAACCATGTTGGACTTTATATATTTATACTTATATAACCGCATCCCTCCCGACCAAGTTATTATCCCCCCCAATTTCCATTTCATTTTTCTTCCGTGGGCCCCACATGTGGCCCCACCTTTATTATATAGAATAATTTTCTACCGATTATTTTGAAAAATGACTATGTGGGAATCCAAATAATAAGTAAAATTTACCATAAATACATCATAAAAATCCCTTTAATATTTTTAACAATATTTATCATTATTATTATAATTCTCAATATTTAACAACCAGGTCGTTCCTAGAAAAGAAGGCGCTTTCCAATAAGAATTTCTATTTATTAGCGCGCAATTAGGTGACCAAACCTCTCCTTGACATAACTTCTAGACATTGTCAATATTGAAAATAATAATATGAATAATTTTGTCGTCTCAATTATTGATTTAATTTTACATAAAATATCGACAATAATTGAATCAAATAACATGAGATACTATGCAGCAATTACTGTAGCAATAATTGAACAAAACTGAGTGACTTCTCACGTAAACATCAATAATCAATACCGTGTGCTACTATGCAACAATGCGTATTACTATATTTTTAACACCGGGTGTTTCAATAGTTAACGGTAAAACTTCTGCTGTTATTTTCATAAAAAGATATTTTTGTCGTTTTCTCAATACGACAATAATTCTTTTTGTGGGGTCCACCAATGATTGTGTCGTCGTACAAATATTCCCTGTTAAAACAAATATTTCCTGACCAATCGAATATTATATAACAACTTGCGTACTTTGCAAAATTTATAAATATTACCCACAACTATAACATTATATCAAATTAACTTCATAATATTCAAAAATGATATTTATAGAAAATTCATCTTTATTCATAAAAGTTAGGGTCTTACAACCTCCTCTTCTTATGAAATTTTGCCCTCAAAATTAGGATACATACCTGGTATGTCAAAGAGGTAAGGATACCTTGATTTCATTTCAGATTCTAACTCTCAGATCATTTCCTCAATATCGTGGTTTCTTGACAAAACTTTAACTTAAGGTATAACTTTGGAGCGTAAAATATACTCCTTCTTATTCAAGATTTTAATAGGAATCTCTTCATACGTTAAATCTTCTGCTATTTCGTCTGGTTCTAACTCAATAATTTGGTTCGGGTCTTTCACATATTTACGTAACATGGATATGTGCAAAACGTTATGAACACGAGACATACTTGGCGGTAAAGCGAGTCTATAGGCTACAGTTCCTACTCGGTCAAGGATTTCAAATGGGCCAATGAATCGAGGATTGAGCTTTCCTCTCTTTCTAAATCTAGTAGCTCCTTTCCATGGAGCAACACGTAACAACACATGATCTCCAATATTGAATTCCACGTCCTTTCGATGAAGATCAACATAACTCTTTTGTCGATCTTGTGAGGTTTTTATACGTTGCCGGATCATTTGAATCTTTTCCGTAGTCATACGTACCAATTCCGGCCCCAACAACGTTGCTTCACCCACCTCGTCCCAGCATACTGAAGAACGACACTTTCTTCCATACAACGCCTCGAATGGAGCCATGCCAATACTTGCTTGATAACTATTGTTGTAGGAAAACTCCACCAATGGTAAGAACTTGTCACAACTTCCTTTAAAGTCAAGGACACAGAGTCTTAATAAATCTTCAAGAGTTTGAATAGTCCTTTCTGATTGCCCATCCGTTTGAGGATGATAAGCCGAACTAAATCGTAAATTCGTGCCCATAGCTTTTTGCAAACTAACCCAAAATCTTGAAGTGAATCTTGGGTCTCGATCAGAAACTATGGATACTCGCATACCATGCAATCTTACAATCTCATTTATGTACATACGAGCAAGACGTTCAAGTGTATAAGTTTCTCGTATAGGTAAGAAGTGAGCAGCCTTAGTCAATCTATCAACAATGACCCAAATTGCATATATGCCTTGAAAAACCTTGAGAAGACCAGTAACGAAATCCATGGTAATGTGCTCCCACTTATATTCTGGAATTTCAAGTGGTTATAATGGACCTTTTGGCACTTGATGTTCTGCCTTGACTCGTTGACAAGTTAAACACCTTGAGATAAAATCCTCTATCTCTCTCTTTATATTGCTCTACAAAAATGTATGTCGAAGATCATGATACATTTTGGTACTCCCAGGATGGATTGCAAACGGTGTGTTGTGCGCCTCTATCATGATTTTATCCTTTAAATCAGGGTGGTTAGGAACAAAAAGTCTGGAGTTGACTCGAAGTATTCCTTCTTCATCGATTCTTGCTTCCGGAATAGCACCTTCTTATACTTTCTTTCTCATGCGCATCAGCTCCAGATATTTGGCTTTAGCAGCTTTAACTTTATCAATTAAAGTCGGTTCTACTCATATATTTAACATCATCACGTGAGTCCCTGGAATTTTTAACTCTATCTCCATCCTTTGTAAGTTATACAAAATGGAATTTTGCGTTGACAATATTGCACTCGTACCCGCATATGATCTTCTACTCAATGCGTCAGCTACTACGTTTGCTTTTCCAGGATGGTATTAGATGGTATGATCATAATTTTTCAACAGCTCAAGCCATCGTCATTGCCGCATGTTGAGTTCCTTTAGAATGAAGAAATATTTAAAGCTTTTAAGATCCGTATAGATCTCCACCTTCTCTCCATACAGGTAATGCCTCCAAATTTTAAGCGCAAAAACGACAGCTGCCAACTCTAGATCATGAGTAGGATAATTTCTCTCATATTCTTTAAGTTGTCGAGAGACATAGGCTATGACTTTCCCATTTTGCATGAGAACACATCCTAACCCTGTGCCCGAAGCATCACTGTAGATGACAAATCCCTTCGAGCTAGATGGTATTGTCAGAACAGGTGCTGAAATGAGTCTCCTCTTGAGTTCTTGAAAACTCTTCTCATATTCCTCGTTCCAACTGAATTTTGTATCTTTTTGAGTCAGCTTAGTTAGTGGAGTAGCGATTCGAGAAAACCCTTTTACGAATCTCCGATAATAACCAGCTAAGCCAAGAAAGCTACGTACTTCGATCACTGATTTAGGTTGCTCTCAGCTTTGAATTGCTTCAATCTTTGCCGAGTCAACATATATTTCATGATTTGATATCACGTGCCCAAGGAATGCAATTTCCTCAAGCCAGAACTCGCATTTCTTCAACTTGGCATAAAGCTTATTTTCATGAAGCTTTTGGAGTATCAGCCTCAAGTGTTACTCATGATCTTCATGGCTTTTGGAATATATGAGAATGTCATCAATAAAGATAACCATAAAATGATCCAAATATTCCTTGAATACTCGGTTCATCATATCCATTAAGGCAGTAGGAGCATTAGTTAATCCAAAGGATATGACTAGGAATTCATAATGCCCGTACCGAGTTCTGAAAGCAGTCTTTGGAATGTTATCGATTTTAATCTTTAACTGATGATATCCGGATTGAAGATCAATCTTTGAAAAGAATTTGGCGCGTTGCAACTGGTCAAACAGGTCATCAATGCGAGGCAACGAGCACCTATATTTGATGGTGACATTGTTCAACTCCCGATAATCAATACAAAGTCGCATACTCCCATCTTTCTTCTTCACGAATAGAACAGGAGCGCCCCAAGGAGACGTACTAGGACGAATGAAACCAATGTCTAACAATTCCTGTAATTGGGTCTTTAACTCCTGTAGTTCAATAGGAGCCATTCGATATGGGGCTTTGGAAATGGGTTTTATACCGGGTTCAAGGTCGATACAAATTCAATTTCACACTCTGGGTTAGGCCAGGAAATATATCATGAAATTTATTAACAATGGAAATATCATTCAAAACGGACGTATTTTTGTTTAAATCCGTGACATGAGCTAAGAAAGCTTGACATCCGTTTTTCAATAAATGAATAGCTTTATGGCTTGAGATGACAGTGATTTATTTTAATGGTTTGACTGCTTGAATTCGCATAATAGGTTGGTTAGGAATATAAAAGCTAACAACCTTACGAAAACAATCAATTTTTGCATGATGAGTAGTTAACCAATCAATCCCTAGAATTACGTCAAATGCAAGTATTTTTAAGGAAATATGATCGACAGGTAATCTGAGGGTACCAATTTGAACCAAAAAAGACTTATAAACAGTGGATGTAATGAAGGTTTCTCCTAACGGAGTTTCAACAGATAAGTCAAAGTTTAATTTCTCCGGAGTCAAATTTAAACGTTGAGCGCAAGTAGGAGAAATAAAAGAATGGGTAGAACCGGTATCAAATAAGGTATATACTTTGCTAGAGTTGATGATTAGCTTACCCATGATGACCTCGTTCGGGTTCCTTACTTTCTGGGAGGTCACAACAAATGCTCTCTCTTGAACTACTGATTTTGACTTGTTTGGGACGACATTTGGTGTCACCGTTCCAACTGGAATTGGCTTCTCTGTATGACAAAATCTAGCTAGGTGACCTTTTCTTCCATAATTGTAACACGTTTTGGACTGTTGCGCACAATTTGGACTGATATGTCCCTCCCCTACGCATTTGAAGCATATGATAGGTGGTCGTTCTCCTTCCTTAACAACGGGTGTTGGTGCTGACGTCTTTCCATGATTGTTGAATCTCCTTTTCTTGAAATGTTCACTCTTATTGTCTTGGCCATGATTACCACCGAAGTGATTACCATTTCTGGCATGTTGATTCCCTCCACGCTTGTTGTCACCGCTTCGATGATTGCTACCACTGGTATTATTATTATTTTGCCAACTGCTTTCTCTTGGTTGGGTTAACTCGTTATCGCACTCCAATAACTGAGCCCTATTTACAACATCTGAATACAAACACAATTTATGAGAAATTGGATATTGACGTATCTCGGGTTTCAAACCTCTTAGAAACATCCGCGTCATTCTCTCCTCATTATCAACCAAGTGAGACGCAAACCGGGACAACTCGGCAAACTTAGCTTCGTACTGCGACACGATCATATTGTTTTGCTCCAACTTGATGAACTCTACCTCTTTCATGTGACGAATACTTTCAGAAAAGTACTTGTCATTGAATAGTTCTTGGAACTTCTCCCAAGACATCTTCAGTGTGACACGTTGAGTACACTTTACTGATTCCCACCAGTAATCTGCCTCTCCTCGCAACATAAATGTGGCAAAGGAATACTTTTGCTCCTCGGAGCATCCCAAGACATCAAATATCTTGGTGATCAGCTTTATCCACGTCTCCGCCTTAAGTGGTTTTGGCTCTCCAAAAAACTCGGATGATCCCAACTCCTTGAACTGTTTAGCGGTGACCGTCCGAGAGTTGCCAGCGTTTCCACTTGCATTTTGGACATGACCTGCTCTCGCCTGATATGACATGAATTGCATAAAGCCTCTGAACATTCCATCGTTCATCATTTGATCATTGTTGTTTACCTGAGGATTATTGTCTTCATGTTGCACATTATCCTGGGTATTGATCTGTGGTGACTCAACGGTCTCTTGTGCTCCATTGATATTCTCAATATTCTCAGATGTCATTTTCAAATACTGCCACAAAATAAGGGTTAATTGATATGCAACATATTATCCCTATACTCTGACCGACCAATTAAATACCAAATAAACTTAGGTAGGTCATACAAGTGAAGGAATTCCCTGTCTCTCCCCTCCTAGTTCTAGTCTCACATCTTAGACAGGGATCATATCCCTAAGCTTTGATACCAACTGTGACGCCCCCAAAATAGGTATACATCACCCATCTTGAGTAGCCAAATACATGGTAAAAAATTCAAATACAACTTAATAATACAAATATCGTGTAAAATACGATAAAACATAAATTGAGAGTTTTAATACGACTATTGTCGTCTAGATAATATTCAAACTCAAACGGAGTCCTCAATACATTTATTATCACACTATAGAATAGTGAGGACTACTGCAAATATCTGGACCGTCACTCTGTTCCCCGACCAGTCCCTGCTACGTTCTCATTTCCTGAAGAGAACAATGAAAGCAAAAGGGTGAGCTCAACTAGCCCAGTAAGAAATATTATGACTAAGATAATGCAGAATAATTTACCATTAGCCTTCAACAGTGTTAAACTGATAAAATATAACAAACATCAAGTTTAACTGCAGCGGAACAAGCAATCCATTAGAAGAGTCAAGTAGAGAATAAAATCTACTATCTTCTATGATTTAAAAGGTTTTTTTATCACTTTTATCGCTGATACTCAGCTTAATAAATAATCCACATCATCCCTGCAGGCCACAGATGACTTTCAATATAATATAAACATGAGGATGATGAAAATGATATAAAAATTCAATAAAAACAAGTTCAAGGATAAATTTTTAAAGGTTTATAATATAATTTATCCAAAAATCAATAACATCCAAATTGTAAACATGATACTGCTTTGTGGAGTAAAATTCAAGAATAATATTGTACCAAAAATAATTTGGACTGATAACGAATTAATTTTTATAATGAATAGTACTTCGGGTGAATAATACTCGAGTGAATAGTACCCTGTGAATAGTAATTCGAGAATAGTAACCCCGTAAATAATATTCCGACATGAAAAAGTTAAAACTTATCAAAAATGCTCAGGATAATATTTTCATTAAAAGATACTGGATGAAGCGCAAATATCAAGGATATTTTACTAATTTCATAGAGTATAGAAGCCAAAACTTTAACCAAATGAGTATAGAATGCGAAATTTGAAACGAAATAATATTACTTACATACTACAGAGTATGGAAGAAAATATTATTTCAAGCGAATATTGAACAAAAATAACCTCCCTTACCTTGAAAAGAAGAGTATTCCAGCTGGTATAACGAGGATATTCTTGAAGAAAACTTTTACTATTTTCTACGCTCAAAGCTTTCTAAAACTCAAAAGAAATACGCTCAATATCATAGAAGAAGAATTCTCCGATTTTGGTGTGATTTTCAATTCTAACGAAGCATCCTATTTATAGGAGAATGGAAAGGATACTATTTAAATTTAGAAATCACAGACGCACAGTAACCATAATCACGGGCGCAATTCTTCGGCCGATCGTTTGAAAATTTTAATTTACTATGCAATAAAATATTCTAATAAAACGAAAAAAATTTAAATAAAATATAATATATTTTATTTATAATCTAATAAAACAAAACTTATAAAATATACAAATATATATAATTATATAACCTTTGCCTTATGGCAAAGGCATATAATCACACACACACACACACACACACTCAAATATGCTATATATATATATATATATACACACATGCTGGATTTACATATATATATATATATATATATATATATATATATATATATATATATATATTGTTAACACCAAGATCTTTTCCAACGTCTCAATCTCGTAAGACGCCATGATCCTGCAAAGTAAACACGATAAGACACCAAAAGCTTGACGGCTGGACCGTCGGGGGATAGCTCAGGCATGAGAGTCAGTATACATGTTCACAAGGTTAACAATGGAGGATGTAATGTCTAGTGTATTGAGAGAGATAATAATTCTCAGTTGTATGTATGTGAATATGAATGTGTACGTACCTGTTTGTGAAGACTTGGTTGATAGGTTAGACTCTCTTTGCCCGGATTACCGTGCCACCTACTACTAACTGACACAGCCCCCTGATCTGATGGGATCTGCCGACTGCATGCAGTCTATCCACTACATTTGGTCACTGTTTATGCCGTCGGCCGGCTATAATCTCATCCACATTAATGCGTGGCAGTTGTCTCAGTCAACTGTCATGTTTTTTCATCATTGCAAGTCAAAGTAATAGATATTAAAAGATCCAATGGGTTAGTCCAATGAACCGACCCGATTTCATAGGGTTAAATAGAAGTAATATGGTGACTAGGCCCAGTGACTTTTAAGGTTCAATAATGAAGGCCCAAATAGATTAATTAAATAAGTAAGCCCAATTTACTCGGCCCAAAGAGGGGAAATATCATGACCCAACATTGGCCCCTAGTTTTTTGTTGAACAGAATGTTTAATAGAAAACTATAAATGGTCCATGATATTTTACTAAAGGTCCAAATCAAGAAGTAATTGAGACATACCCAAGTTGATCTATAAGGGAAGACAAAAAGCGGCCGAGTGTCCAATGTGAAAGGCCCAAACAATAAAGGACTGAATTTGGAAAAGATGGATTAAAAATTGGAAACCCAACCGAGAAGCAAAATTTGATAAAATATCTAAGGCTTGATCCGAACGCTTCCCATTCGAATTCCCATCATTGCCAGAAATTAAATGTGTCGCCTTCGTAACTCGTGTAATCCGTCAGTATAAAAGGTAAACTTTACCAATTTTGACAGTTTTACCTGCCAATCTGAATTTTGAACCTTTGAGCTTTCTTCTTTTCTCCAGAAATTCTTTCTCTCTCTCTGCGAAATCTCGAACATGGTGGTCCTGAATACCAACCAGAGTTCTCCTCTTCTAGTGACTCCCATTAACACCGTTTCCCCTAATCCAAATCCTGACCAGGAGGGTTCGAGTTCAAATCCCTAGTCCACGGCAACTATGGGGAAGAATCCGCTCTTGATACCTTTTCTAACACCTGCCGACTTCTTTAAGGATGGGGAACAGTTTCCTCACGCCAATACCTCCTATACTATTACGTAAGCTGAGATACGTATCCTCCAGACTCGCTATCAGATTTTGGATATGTACGCAACAAGGGTTCCTGCTCCCGAAGAACGCATGTACCATCGACCGGATGGTTGGGTCGCCATGCCAGTTACTTTTCTCAAAAAGGGAATTCGCCTACCCCTCCATGCCTTCGTCATTACCCTTCTAGGGTTTATAGGAGTGGGATTTGCCCAGTTGGTTCCTAATTCCTATATTCAGATTCTGGCATTCATTGCCTTCTATCACGAACTAGGGATTCCTCCATCTGTCGACGTCTTCTTCACCCTCTTCTTAGCCGGTAGATCCCTAGAACGAGGTTTTAAAATGTTGAGTAGATAGTCTCCTCGACCCAATGACAGATTTGAGAAGAGACCCCTGATGGATACCCCTTCAAACAATAAGGGTTGGCACGAAAAATGGTTTTTTGTTACAGGACCCGAAATCTCTTCTCTTCCTGATTGGACTATCTCTAATCGGATCTCTGCTGACTTTGGAGATATCCCCAAAGAGAGTGTGAAGGAAATGGCAGATTTTTTGAAGAAGATTCCTCCGAAGGAATGGAGTTTTGCACTTCTGACTAAGCAAGCCTGGTTATATGACCATAAATGTAAGTTTCGAACAACTTTGTAACACAGTTTTTTGAGATATTTAAGTGACATGGGTTCTGATACATGGTTATTTGCAGTGTCTTTGATCAAACTAACTTCTTCGGAAGTAAAAGAGTTGGAAGATTTCTTGGCTGAGAAAACCGAGGATGCAAGTGAAGAGCCTCCGACTGAAGAATCTCCCCGGGCTGATCCCCTCATTACCGATCCACCCATTGTTTCTCTTCCGGATGATGAACCCCAAATCGCTCAGACCCCGTCAAAGAAAAAAAGCCACCAAAAAATCTAAGCCCATTCAGCCAGAAACAACCCTTGAAAGTGACCCGGAAATAATTCCAAAAGCAATCCCACAAGCAAACCCTTCATCCAATCCTAGTTCCGTACCTTCTGAGTCCGTTCCAATTAAGAGAAGCCTACTTGACATACCTCTACACGATCGGGCGAAGGTCCTCAGTGTTAAGAAGTTGAGAACAAAAATTACCCCTTTGACTACTAATGAACTTCGAGTTCCTCTCTTCTCGACTGACATCCCTCCAACAGTTCCCACAGAAATTCAAGTGTCGGACGAGGGTGAAGCACTCGAATCCATTCCTACGCACCCTCGAAAGAGAAAACAACCATCTGATAGTCACCCAAGGTTTGCTTCTATCCCTTCACCGGTCCATGAATCTAGCCTTGTTCGATCCCCCTCTCCAGAAAACATATATGTGGATCCCTCGCCAGTTCGTAATCAGTCCATGCCCTCTCCTCCCAGACAGTCAACCTCTGAATTTAAGCATGATGCTATGGCCTCTCCAACAACGTGGCCTCGATTTAATGCCAACTTCCCCTTCCAATTATTTGATACTTTCGTTCGTGACACTGATGACCATCGATTTGGTAATAATTCAAACATGGATCTGCTCAAAGAAGGCATGAGTTATCTGGCGAAGGTAAAGTGGTTTTCTTTGCAATTTCTGTACTTATCTTCATATTTAGACATTTGAAATTGGTCAAATAATGCTGAATATGCGTAGGCGAATGCTGTATTTGGACGCCTGCATCCTAAGTCTATCGAAGCTGAAGCCGAAGAAGAGGCAATGAGAAAGGAGAATGCCATCTTGAAGTCTGCTCTGGCTTGAGAAAGGACTCAACGTGAGAGCACTCTTCACACGAATGAAGGTCTTCGAAAAGAGTTGGCCCAAGCCAGAGGAGATGTGAAGACATCCAATGAAGAACTGAAGTCAACTAAAGCACAATATGAGGAGATCGTCAAGATGAACGTTGATTTGGTTCAGAGGAGCGAAATAAGGATGGAGAAGATCAAAGAGCTAAAGGTTGATGCTAAGATATTAACTAAAATGATCTAAAAGCTAGAACTAGCAGAAACTCTCCATCTGAATAGGCATTAGAAGCTTGAAGAAGAAATCTGAGAACTCAAGGCTCTTCGGGACATTGGGCCTCCTCTAACCGATGACCTTCGCAAGCAGATCTGTGAAGAGTATCGGACATCAGATGAGATTAACGGAGAAATCATGAAGATATATTCTAAAAGCTATGAGCTCTGCCGAAGTCGTGGCAAGGAAAAGTTGATATCAGCTAAGGTGGACCCAACTTTGCTCGACTCTTCAGATGGCGAGGATGATGCATGAAGTGAATACTCTTGTCTTTCCTGGATTTTATTTGAGGATATTTGTGAAAATTTTTGTCTTTTTTGGAAGTTGTTTAAGGATTTTGTTTTAAAAAATTTTATCAGGACTTCTATTGTTCTGAAATTATGTTGGAATTTATGTTTCTGCACAATAGGTTTATCGTTATGTACGAATCAGACTAATATTTATTAATGAATTTTCCATCGGTTATGTCCTGACTTCGGCATAATACTTTTTGTTTCTTGTTAATAATTCGGTACCAATGGACTTGAATGAACTGAGCTTAGATTATGAATTTAGTTAAGGCATATAATAGTTTAGAATGGAATGAAGTGAACTAAATTTAATGGATAGAATTTAATGAACTGAATTGAATGAACTGAACTTAAAAATAAAATAAAGTAATGTATACTTATCGTTTCCAAAGTGTGAGATCGGTCATGTGTCAGATGAATTCGGCTGATCCTCTTTTCATCATCAGAATTTTGTTTACCACTCGGGGTAAAACAATTATATAGGAACCAAGATATAAGGATCATAGAATTTGTCTACCACACGGGGTCACAAATTCAAAAGGACACTCCTGATAATAAGGCTATCATCGGATGGCCAGCAAGTTCGACCATACCTCCTTACTCCAGTGCATTTTGTTTACCACTCGCGGTAAATCAAAATTAAGAGGATCATAGAATTTGTCTACCACGCAGGGTATAACAAAACCATAAGGACACTCCTGCCGAAGAGGCTACCATCGAATGGTCAACGAGTCCACCCCGTCCTCCTTACTTCGGTGAACTATTGATTTACCGCCCTCGGTAAAAGCAATATAAAAGAACATAGGATTTGTCTACCACACTGGGAAATAAATAGATAGGCTACCATCGAATGGCCAGCGAGTCTGACCATACCTCCTTACACCATTGTGAACTTAGGATAAATAAGAAGAGGATCAGTTGTCAAAAAGTGAACTTTTATAGATGGTGAACAATCATGTACAGACTTCTTGGTAAACTGACTTGATCTCTACTGGAAATATTTTTGAAGCCTGCCTGCATGCCAAATGTTCTTGATCTCGGATCCATCTAATGCTTTTAAACGATAAGTCCCTGGCTTTGGTACTTCGATCACCTCATACGGTCCTTCCCAGTTCGGCATCAGCTTTCCTGTGTTCTGAGGTGTAGATGTTTCAGCTTCCCTGAGGACGAAGTCTCCTACCTCAAATCTGCGAAGTTTGACCCCTTTGTTGTAATGCTTGGCTACTCTTCGTTGATAAGCAGCTAATTTGAGCAAAGCTACCTCTCTAACTTCTTCTAGCAGATCCAAGTTGGCCTTCAGTCCTTCATCACTGTAGATCTCTTTGAATTAACTGACCCGAAGACTTGGAGATCCGATTTCGACTGGGACTAAGGCATCAGTACCATAGGCCAATCAAAAAGGTGAATCCCCTGTGGTGGTCCTCGGTGTAGTCCGGTAAGCCCACAGCACGCTGAGCAGTTCTTCTGGCCATCTTCCTTTAGCTTCATCTAGTCTGCGCTTGATCCCATTCAGCAGCGTCCTGTTGGTCACCTCGACTTGCCCGTTCAACTGTGGATGAGCCACCGAAGTCTTCTTGTGTTGAACCCCCAAGTCCTTTAAAAATCCTTCAAATTTTGATCCCACGAACTGGCGTCCATTGTCTGATATCACCACTTTGGGAATTTTGAAGCGAAATATTACGGATTCTTTCATGAACTTCAAGCATTCCTGCTCTGTTATCAACCGAAGTGGCCTCACCTCTACCCACTTGGTCATGTAATCAATAGCGACTATTACGAAGCTAACCTGTCCCTTAGCTTTTGGCAATAGACCCAATATATCAACCCCCCAGACAGCAAAGGGTATAGGAGATAGAATTGAGTATAGCTCTTCTGGTGGCTGATGTGGGATCGGACTATTGAGCTGACACTTTTCGTATTTCTTCACATACTCGGTAGCCTCTTTGAAGATCATTGGCCAGTAGTACCCTTGCTTAAGAACCTTGTATGCCAATGACTTAGAAGCCATGTGATCGCTGCAGATACCTTCATGAACTTCCCGAAGGGCATATTCAGCTTCAGACGGAACCAGAAACTTCAACAGTGGTGACGAAAATGCCCTTTAATAAAGATCCCCATCAATAAGAACGAAGTTGGCACTCTTGTACTTGATCTTCTTTGCTAGTATCTGATCCGAAAGAAGGACGCCATCTGCCAGATATTCGATGTGGGGAGTCATCCAATAGTTAGATCGCTCGACACACATCACCGCTTCATGCTGAACACTCGGTTGCTGCAAAACTTCCAAATAAACCGATCTGTTGAAAACATCTGCATCCGTAGTGGCCAACTTCGACAGTGAATCGGCAATGGAGTTGTCGTTACGCTCTATGCCCTAAAACTCATAAGAAGCGAAGTATTGAAGTCGGTCTTTTAATTCTTCCAGATACTTGATCATCCTAGTCCCACGAGCTTCATAATCTCCCGACAATTGTTTGACGACCAACTAAGAGTCACTGTAAATGATCAGCTTCTGAACTTCTAGACTCTTTGTCAGTCGAACTCTTGCTAGCACTGCTTCATACTCGACCTCGTTGTTTGTTACTTTGAACCAAAATCTGATAGCTTGTTGCACCTTGAATCCCTCCGGACTTGTCAAGATAATCCATACCCCACTAACATTCACCGTAGAGGACCAATCTGCATACAGCGTCCATGCATTCTGACCATGCTGAAGAATAGCAACTGCTCGATCGGACGTCTCAGCCTCTGGCAGCTCAGCATCTACTTCGGTGAACGAACATTCCACCATAAAATTGGTCAAGGCCTGACCTTTGATAGCGGTTCGGGGATGGTATTCGATAAAAAATTGGGACAATTCCATCGTCCATGCTTCCAACCTCCCCGAGACCTCTGGCTTGATCATCATCTTCTTCAATGGCTGATCCGTGTAGACGACCAGGAGCCGACCTTGAAAATATTGCCGAAGCTTTCTACTAGCAGTTATCAAAACAAAAGCAAATTTTTCAATATTGGGGTACCTGGTTTCAGCATCTCGTAGGACGTGACTGACATAATAAACTGAATGCTGCTTCCCATTGACCTCCCAAACCAGCACTGCTCCAACTGCCAATGAACTTGCTGCAAGGTACAAATACAAGGTCTCTGCTGGGGCAGGCTTCACCAATAAAGGAGCAGAAGACAGATATGTCTTTATACCTTGGAAGGCGTCTTCACACTCTGAAGTCCACTGGAACGTTTTCGCATTCTTCGGCCCCTTCAATGTGTAAAATAACGGCAAGCATCTCTCCGCAGACTTTGTCATAAACCTTCTTAGAGCTGTAATCCTGCTAGTCAGACGTTGAACGTCTTTGAACGACTGAGGAGTCTTCATGTCAAGAATGGCTTGGATCTTCTCCGGATTGGATTTAATGCCCCTCTGACTGACCAGATACCCCAAGAACTTTCCTGCACCGAGTCTGAAGGTACACTTTGCTGGATTGAGCCTTAACTTGTGGTGACGGACAGTCTGAAAACATTCCTCCAGATCGTCCAAGTGCTTCTGAACCTGCATGCTCTTCACGATCATGTCATCTACATAAACCTCCATGTTCCTCCCCAGTTACCTTTCAAAGATAAAGTTCATCATTCTCTGGTAGGTTGCTCCAGCATTCATGAGGCCAAAGGTCATCTTCTAGTAGGCATACACCGAATGGTGTGTAATAAATGCAGTCTTCGGGATGTCCTCCTCATACATGGATATTTGATGATAACCTGAAAAAGCATCCATAAAGCTTAGTAATGCATACGCAGAAGTGGCGTCGATGAGCTGGTCGATATAGGGCAAAGGATAAAAGTCCTTCGGACAAGCTTTATTCAGGTCGGTGTAGTCGATGCAAACCCGCCACTTTCCATTCTACTTCTGCACCAACACCACATTAGCCATCCACTGTGGGTAGTCAATCTCAAAGATAAAGTCTGCGGCTATCAGCTTAGCAATCTCCTCATCAATGATTCTCTGACGCTCAGGTGCAAAAATTCGCCTTTTTTTTTCTGAACTGGCTTCTTCAATGGGTCCACCTCCAGTCTGTGCTCAGCAACCTTCCGGCTAATCCCTGGCATATCTTGTGGTTCCCAAGCAAAAATATCCATATAGCAGCGAAGGAGCTCCATGAGGTTTGTCCGAAGAGGTTCTGGCAGACCCGAACCAATTTTCACTGTCTTTTCTGGCTTTCCAAGGACTAGCTCGATCTCTTCCGTCTCTCTTGCAGAAATTACCAATGGCTCCGAGCTGCTTTTAGTGAAGGGCTCGATCTCAATTGCCATGGTTTGTTTCTGTTTGCTGACCCCCACTATGGAGGAAATAACCGTATTTCTATAACATCGTCGGGCCAGATCTAAGTCCCCTGCCACTTCTCCGACTCCATGTGCCGTGGGGAACTTGATTTTGAAGTGAGGGATGGAAGTTACCGCTTGGAGAGCGGTAAGTGTAGGCCTTCCCAATATGGCGTTGTAAGCCGAATCTACATGCACAACATAAAATTTACATATTATTTCTACCTGTTGAGGAGCTGTGCCGAAGATTACTGGGAGCTCGATGGTTCCTGCAACTCTAACCGGATCGTTGCTAAAGCAATATAAAGGAGCCTCCTGCCCGACCTCCATCTTCCGCCCATCAAGATGCATCCTTTGATAAGCATGGGAATATAAAATGTCTACAGAAAACCCATTGTCTATCATCATGCGTTTCACATCTACCGAACCCACTTACGATGTGATCACCAACGCTCCCTCATGCGGCTCGATAGGCTCCGAGGGATAATCCGCATCGGTGAAAGAAATAAAAGTTCCGGGAAATGGTCTGTGGATTTTCGGGGGAACACCCGCCACGGACATGACCGAATGCATGTATCCTCTCCTCTTCTTCCCTGCCAACTTTCCTGCTGTTCCGCCTGTTATTATATCAACGACGTGCCTTGGCGGTGGTATTGGAGCATTTTGAACGGGTGGCACCATTTGAACCGTCTGAACAGTACGATCGATATTCTGCTGACCTTGTTGGTCCCTCCCGGCCATGTACTGAACCAGTAAATCGTTTTGAATCTTCCTCTATATGAAATCTTTCAAATTACAACATTCATTAGTATCGTAACCAGCGGCTTGATGGTAGCCACAATATTTTCGGGTATTGCCCTGCCCTGGCTTGATGTGGTCACGAGGCGGCTCATAGAATGGCTAGTTCCTGATCTGGTCCAAAATCACCGACCTATCCGTGTTCAGCTTGGTGTAAACCTTATTCACCTTCGAGGCGAATGCAGGTGGACGACTACTCCCCTGTCGCCATGAGTTATTAAACTTCTTCGAACTGCCCTCTGGTCGATCGTTATATCCTCCCCCCTTTCTCTGATCGCCATCTACCTTAGGAGCATCTGCCTCCTTTAACTGGTCCGAAGAGGGACGCTTTAGACTGTTCATAGCCTCATCCACAATAATATAACCTTCTGCCTTGTCAAAAGCTTCTGCCAGGCTCTTCGGATGGTGGAACATCAACTTCTTCACCAACTTTTCGGACTTTACCAGGTCTAGCCCGTTCTGAAACAAACTTACGGCCTTGAGATCATTGAGGTCGGACACCTGACCAATTGCTTCTCTGAACCTCTTCACATATTAACCCAAAGACTCGTTGGTGAACTTCAGGACCTGTGCTAATGAACCAGTGGACTTCCCTCTCCTTCGGTTGCTCCCAAAGCGGGCATGGAACTTATCACAAAGCTCGGTCCAGGAGGAAATTGAATCTGACGGTAAGGTCCCCATCCATTGCCTCACATCTTTCCTCAGCGTCGTGATAAATGTGTGGCACTTGGTAGCATCGGTGAAATCGTAATAGTCCATCAGCCGGTCGAATGCCTGGCTATGGTCGTAAGGATCCCTGAACCCATCGTAACTCTCCATGAGAGGCAATTTCTTGGTGATATCTGTCTTCTCCTTAAAATTATTCGAGGAAAAAGGCGATGCCTTCTTTTTCGACGTGTCCTTCACCTGTTGAACCTCAGCCAACTGCTTCCGGAGCTCTTTCAGCTCCTTCACTAGGAAATCAACACCTTCGGGATACGAGGAGACCTCTTTCTACTGAATGACATTCTGTCTATGAGTGGATCGACCTCCTCCTACCGACCCCACTGCCTTTGTTGGGCTCCTGGATCTACTCCGACGTACAACTCTATCCTCATGATGAGAATAGTCACGCTGATGCTCTCTTCTTCTGATTTCTGGCATGATCTCCCTTGACTTGCTCCTTCGCCTGTTGTCGTCTCGATGTTGAGAACCAACGACCACCAGTGCCTTCTTCGAGGCCACGGGAGTTCTGCTTCTCGATCTCCTTCTACCATGATAACGATCCCTAGACACATATATGGAATGCTCCGGCTCTTTCCCCTCTCGTCGATGTACCTCCTTATGCTTACTCCGTCTTTCGGACTGAACATGGCTAGATGCTTCATCCCTTAACTCCGCCACCCGAAGCATCTGCTCGGCTATATCTTCCCTCTGCTTTAACAGGACCTCTAAGGCTTTATCTGTTTCGTCTGCCATCTTCGCCAACTTGGCAGCTCTGTCCTACTGACCACTTCGGTGGTGAGTCTTAGTCGGTGAGCCCTCTGCTCGCTCCCGACCACGATCATGCCCCTTATCTGCATCGAAGACCAACCTCCGTCTGGCTCCACCATGGATCTTCGGACGGAGATCACCCGAATTATGCTTAGAGGTCGTGCTCTCGTGAGCACTTTTAGAAGGACCCAGACGATCCTTTACCGAAACACGAGGTAGTGACGAGCTAACAGCCATCGCCTGCCCTTCTGGCATATCATCTCTACTCCTCACCATCTTCCGAAGTAGATTAAATGGATGTGATTGAAAATTTCAACGACACTAGAACTGAGCCCTCCTTCTAGCACCAATGTTAACTCCAAGATCTTCTCCAACGTCCTAATCACATAAGACGCCCTGATCCTTCACAATAAACACGATAAGACACAAAAAGCTTGACGGCTGGACCGTCGGGGGATAGCTCAGGCATGAGAGTCAGTATACGTGTTCACAAGGTTAATAATGGAGGATGTAATGTCTAGTGTATTGAGAGAGATAATAATTCTCAGTTGTGTGTATGTGAATATGAATGTGTACGTACGTGTTTGTGAAGACTTGGTTGATAGGTTAAACTCTCTTTGCCCGGATTATCGTGCCACCTACTACTAACTGACACAGCCCCCTGATCTGATGGGCTCTTTCGACTGCATGCAGTCTATCCACTACCTTTGGTCACTATTTATGCCGTCGGTCGGCTATAATCCCATCCACATTAATGTGTGGCAGGTGTCTCAGTCAACTGTCATGCTTTTTCATCATTGCAAGTCAAAGTAATAGATATTAAAAGATCAAATGGGTTAGTCCAATGAATCGACCCGGTTTCATAGGGTTAAATAGAAGTAATATGGTGACTAGGCCCAGTGACTTTCAAAGTTCAATAATGAAGGCCCAAATAAATTAATTAAATAAGTAAGCCCAATTTACTCACCTCAAAGAGGGGAAATATCATGACCCAACATATATGTATATATATATATATATATATATATATATATATATATATATATATATATATATATATATATATATATATATATATATATATAACCATGTTGGACTTTATATATATATATATATACTTATATAATCACATCCCTCCCGACCAAGTTATCATTCCCCCCCCCCCAATTTCCATTTCATTTTTCTTCTGTGGGCCCCACATGTGGCCCCACCTTTATTATATAGAATAACTTTCTATCAATTATTTTGAAAAATGGGTGAGTGGGAATCAAAATAATAAGCAAAATTTATCATAAATACATCATAAAAATCCCTTTAATATTTTTAACAACATTTATAATCATTATTATAATTCGCAATATTTAACAATCAGATCGTTCACAGGAAAGAGGGGGCTTTCCAATAAGAATTTCTTCTTATTGGCGCGCAATTAGGTGACCAAACCTCTCATTGACAGAACTTCTAGACATTGTCAATATTGAAAATAATAATATGAATAAATTTGTCGTCTCAATTATTGATTTAATAATATATAAAATATCGATAATAATTGAATCAAATAACGTGAGATACTATGCAGTAATTATTGTAGCAATAATTGAACAAAACTGAGTGACTTGTCACGTAAGCATCAATAATCAATACTGTGTGTTACTATGCAACAACGCGCATTACTGTACTTTTAACACCGGGTGTTTCAACAGTTAACGGTAAAACTTCCGCCGTTATTTTCATAAAAAGATATTTTTATCATTTTCTCAATCCGACAATAATTTCGTTTGTGGGGTCCACCAATGATTGTGCCGTCGTACGAATATTCCCTGTTAAAACAAATATTCCTCGACCAATCGAATATTATATAACAACTTGCGTACTTTGCAAAATTTATAAATATTACCCACAACTATAACATTATATCAAATTAACTCCATAATATTCAGAAATGATATTTATAGAAAATTCATCTTTATTCATAAAAGTTTGGGTCTTACAAGAAACAACACTGTTTTTTAGAAAGCACGAAGATAAAGCATTGTTAGTACAAATTTACGTAAATGATACTCCCTCCGTCCCAGGATAAAAGTCCTTATTACTATTTGGGTTGTCCCATGTTAAATGTCCTCTTTCTTTTAATAACCAAACTTTTACACATGTTTTCCTATTATACCCGTAGCATTAAATATCTCATACTTTTCTTATTCTAATTCTCTCTCTATATTTAATGACATTATTATGGCCAATTTTGTCATTTATTCATCTTCTTAATATGCGTAAAAAGTCCACCGGGACTTTTATCCTGGGACGGAGGGAGTATTATATTTGGTTCTACCGATAAAAAGTTATATGAAAGATTTGTCAAGCTTATGTAGAGCAAATTTGAAATTAGCATGATGGGAGAACTGAACTTCTTTCTTAAATAAGTGAAACAAACAAAAGAAGAAATTTTCATCAACCAAATCAAATACATCAAAAATCTTCTTAAGAAATTTTGCATGGATTCAACTACCCCCATGAAGACCTCTATGGCTACTGCAACTAAACTAGATAAAGATGAGTAATGTAAAAATATTGATATTACCCAATATAGAGGCCTGATTGGCTCTCTTCTTTATTTAACTGTCAGTAGACCTGATATTATGTTTACTACATACATTTGTGCTAGATTTCAAGCTAATCCTAAAGAATGTCATTTAATGTCAATTAAAAGGATTTTCTTATTTCTCAAGGGTACTCCTAATGTGGGGCTTTGATATCCCAAAAAGTCTCCACTTGATCTAATTGGATATTCAGATGCTAATTTTACAAGATATAAAATAGACAAAAAAAGTATCAGTAGAACATGTTAACTGCTTAAAAGTAAATGAGTCTCATGCTCAGTAAGAAGTAAAACTCAATATTAATTTCTTTTTTAGAAGTTGAGTACATTGCTGCTAGTAGATGTTGTGCTCAAATCTTATCGATGAAGAACCAACTAGCTGATTACAGGTTTGAATTAAAATATATTCCTATTTTCTGTGATAATACTAGTGCAATTGCAATTGCAATTACTCATAATCATGTCTTGCATTCTAGAACTAAACATATAAAAATACGACATCATTTTATTAGAGATCATGTTCAAAATGGTAATATTTCATTGCATTACACTCCTACAGAAAATCAATTGGCTGATGCGTTCACAAAACCGTTAGAGGAATATAGATTTAATAAGTTAATAAGTGAATTAAACATGTTAAATTTAAGTGTGTAAGTTTTTATTTGTCTTGAAATAACTAACACTATAGGGAACAAAATTGTAGAATAGAGTCACTTTATACAAAGATCGTAGAGTGAAAACAAAAGAAAAACCAAAATCGTCGAGTAAGAGCTCTATTAACCAATTTTGACCAGAGAAAGAGAAAAGTCAAATGTTGAAGCAAGTGAAAATGACAGGTCGAAAAAAGTGCGTTAAGATATGGGAAGTAACTGCTAAAGCTTTATTATGACGCCCCCAAAATTAGGTATACATCACCCATCTTGAGTCTCCAGATACATGGTACAGAATTCAAATACAACTTAATAATACAACTATGGTGTACAATACGACAAAACATAAACTGTGAGTTTGAATACAAATATTGTCTACTAGAGATTATACAAACTCAAAAGGAGTCCTCATTACAATTATTATCACACTATTTCACAGAATAGTGAGGACTACTAATGCACCATCTAGGACCATCAATCTGTTTCCCGACTAATCCCAGCTACGTTCTCATTTCCTTAAGAGAACAGTGAAAGAAAGGGTGGGCTCAACTAGCCCAGTAAGAAATATTATGACTAAGATAATGCAGAATATATTATCGTTAGCCTTCAACAGTGTTAAACTGATAAAATATAACAATATCAAGTTTAACTGCAGCGGAACAAGCAATCCATTAAAAGAGTCAAGTAGAGAATAAAATCTACTATCTTTTATGATTTAAAAGGTTTTTCATGACTTTTATCGCTGGGACTCAGCTTAATAAATAATCTACATCATCGAATCACCCCTGCACTACGGCCAATGATATTCTTTAGTATCACGACCACAAATTATCCATGCACTACAGCCAAGGACATTCGTGTATTCATTAATGGTCATGATCATGCCAACAACTGTCTATTAATGCACTACGGGCCAATGATAACTTTTACCACATCATTTGTAACATTACGGTCATTATTACACCGAATAATCCCTGGTCATAATCATACCAAGTCCATCTATGCACTACAGACCACAGATGACTTTTAACATAATATAAACATGAAGATGATGACAATGATATAAGAATTCAATAAAACAAGTTCAAGAATTAATTTATCCAGGAACTAATAATGTCCAAATTGTCAACTTGATACTGCTTTGTAGAGTAAAATTCAAGAATGATCAGAAGAATATTTCCATGAAAAGATACTGGATGAAGCGCAAATATCAAAGATATTCTACTAATTTCATGGAGTATAGAAGTCAAAACTTTAACCAACTGAGTATAATAAAGAATGGAATAACAAAAGAAATCACCATGCATGCGGTACTTCGCATAGACAGGTTATTCCAATAGAATAATAATAACGGAACCAGGTCAGGCAAAATTTGCACCGACGGGATGTTCCAACAGAATAATAAAGACGGAACCAGGTCCGGTGTAAAACACACAGACAGGATGTTCCAACAGAATAATAATAAAGACGGAACCAGGTCCGGTGTAAAACACACAGACAGGATGTTCCAACAGAATAATAATAAAGACGAAACCAGGTCCGGTGTAAAACACACAGACAGGATGTTCCAACAGAATAATAGAAAAACGTCACCAAGTATAGGGTAAACCGCGTATACAGGTTATTCCAACAGAATAATAAGCAATAGAATAACAACAGTTCTTTTCATGAATAAGAAAGAATAACACCCCTTACATTAGTAGGAGATTGAATACTGCAGTAGTGTAGTAACAAAATACTCTTCTTCTTTGTCTCTTATTCTCTCTATACTTTCTCTCTCTATAGCTTGAATGAATTCGTGAAAAATAATGAAGCACTGGGCCTCTATTTATAGAAGATTTCTAGCTTAGCACTTGAAATGTGAAAAGGCAAGTGGCTTGACGACTGGTGATGTGAAAAGAAAAGTGCTTTGAGGCCTGTAATGTGAAACACCAAGTGGTTTGACGCCTGTAATGTGAAACGACAATTGGTTCGACGCCTGTAATATGAAACGGCAAGTGGTTTGACGTCTGGTAAAGGTAATTACTATTGACGAAGGTAATTACTATTGACGAAGGTAATTACTATTGACAAAGATAATTACTATTGACGAAGGTAATTACTATTGACGAAGAGACTCTTAGATGAAATATGCCCCCCCCCCATAAAATAACCAAACTTACCACAAACGTCTCATAATAGACTCTTTATATAGATCAAGGATTGAATAAATATTACCACAAATCATTTTATTTTTAATCAACACATATTTAATCTTTCAACAATTATTAATCATTTATAATTTGTAGTCTCAATTATTGATTTAATAATATAACATATTATACAGATGATACTGTGACAATAATTGAATCAATACTATAAGAGATATGATGCAGCAATTACTGTAGCAATAATTGAGTATAGCTGAGTGACTTCTCACGTAAGCATCAATAATCAATACAGTGTGCTACTATGCAACCACGCGTATTACTGTACTTTTACTATTGGTTAGTTCAATAGTTTTAACGGTAACACCTCCGCCGTTATTTTCATAAAGTATTTTTGTCGTTTTCTCAATCCGACAATAATTCCGATGTAGGGTCCACCAATGATTGTGCCGTCGTATGAATATTTCCCGACAAAAAGAATATTTCGCGACCAAACGAATATTTTATAACAACTTGCTTACTTTGCAAAATTTATAAATATTACCCACAACTATAACATTATATAAAATTTACTCAATAATATTCAAAAATAATATTTATAGAAAATTCATATTTATTTATAAAAGTTGGGGTCTTACAACATCCCCTTCTTATGAAATTTTGCCCTCAAAATTAGGGTACGTACCTGGTATGTCAAAGAGGTAAGGATACCTTGATTTTATTTCAGATTCTAACTCCCAAGTCATTTCCTCAACATCGTGGTTTCTCCACAAAATTTTGACTTGAGGTATAACCTTGGAACGTAGAATATGTTCCTTCTTATCCAAAATTTGAGCAGGAACCTCTTCATACGTCAAATCTTCCGTTATTTCGTCCGATTCTAACTCAATAATGTGGTTCGGGTCTTTCACATATTTACGTAACATGGATATGTGAAAAACGTTATGAACACGAGATATACTTGGCGGTAAAGTGAGTCTATAGACCACAGTTCCTACTCGGTCGAGGATTTAAAATGGGCCGATTAATCGAGGATTGAGTTTTCCTCTCTTTCCAAATCTCATAACTCCTTTCCATGGAGCAACACGCAACAACACATGATCTCCTATATCGAATTCCACGTCCTTTCGATGAAGATCAGCATAACTCTTTTGTCGATCTTATGAGATTTTTATACGTTGTCGGATCGTTTGAATCTTTTCCGTAGTCATACGTACCAACTCCGGTCCTAACAAGGTTGCTTCATCCACCTCATCCCAGCATACTGGAGAACGACACTTTCTTCCATACAACGCTTTGAATAGAGTCATGCCAATACTTGCTTAATAACTGTTGTTGTAGGAAAACTCCACCAATGGTAAGAACTTGTCCCAACTTCCCTTGAAATTAAGGACACAGAGTCTTAATAGATCTTCAAGAGTTTGAATAGTCCTCTCTGACTGTCCGTCCGTTTGAGGATGATATGCTGAGCTAAATCGTAAGTCTGTACTCATAGCTTTTTGCAAACTAACCCAAAATTGTGAAGTAAATCTTGGGTCTCGATCAGAAACTATGGATACCGACATACCATGCAGTCTTACAATCTCGTTTATGTATATACGAGCAAGATGTTCAAGTGTATAAGTTTCTCGGATCGATAAGAAATGAGCAGACTTAGTCAATCTATCAATAATGACCCAAATCGTATCTATGCCTTGAGAAACCTTAGGAAGACCGGTAACGAAATCCATGGTAATGTGCTTCCACTTCCATTCTGGAATTTCAAGTGGTTGCAATGGACCTTTTGATACTTGATGCTCCGCTTTAACTCGTTGACAAGTTAGACACCTTGAGATAAACAACTCTATCTCTCTCTTCATATTGCTCCACCAAAATGTATGACGAATATCATGATACATTTTGGTACTCCCAGGATGGATTGCAAACGGTGTGTTGTGCACCTCCATTATGATTTTATACTTTAAATCAGGGTCGTTAGGAACACAAAGTCTGGAGTTGACTCAAAGTATTCCTTCTTCATCGATTCTTGCTTCCGGCATAGCACCTTCTTGCACTTTCTTCCTCATACGCATCAGCTCCAGGTCTGTAACTTGAACAGCTTTAACTTTATCGATTAAAGTAGGTTCTACTCGTGTATTCGCCATCATCACATGGCTCCCTGGAGTCTTTAACTCTATCTTCGTCCTTTGCAAGTGACACAAAATGGGCCTTTGCGTTGACAATATCGCACTCGTACTTGCATATGATCTTCTACTCAATGCGTCAGCTACCACGTTCGCTTTTCCAGGATGGTATTGGATGGTATGATCATAATCTTTCAACAGTTCAAGCCAACGTCGTTGTCGTATGTTGAGTTCCTTTTGAGTAAAGAAATATTTGAGGCTTTTATGATCCGTAAAGATCTCCACCTTCTCCCCATACAAGTAATGCCTCCAAATTTTAAGTGCAAAGACAACAGCTGCCAACTCTAGATCATGAGTAGGATAATTCCTCTCATATTCTTTGAGTTGTCTTAAGGCATAGACTATGACTTTTCCATGTTGCATGAGAACACATCCCAACCTTTTGCCCGAAGCATCACTATAGATGACAAATCCCTCCGAGCCAAATGGTATTATCAGAACAGGTGCTGAAATGAGTCTCCTCTTGAGTTCTTGAAACTCTTCTCACATTCTTCGCTCCAAGCGAACTTTGTATATTTCTGAGTCAGCTGATTTAATGGAGTAGCAATTCGAGAAAATCCTTCCACGAATCTCCGATAATAACCAGTTAAGCCGAGAAAGCTACGTACTTCGGTCACTGATTTAGGTTGCTCCCAGCTTTGAATTGTTTCAATCTTTGCTGGGTCAACAGATATTCCATGACTTGATACTACGTGCCCAAGGAATGCTACTTCCTCAAGCCAGAATTCGCATTTCTTCAACTTGACATAAAGCTTGTATTCACGAAGCTTTTGGAGTGTCAGCCTCAAGTGTTGCTCGTGATCTTCACGGCTTTTGGAATAAATAAAGATGTCATCAATAAAGAGGACCACAAAGTGATCCAAATATTCCTTGAATACTCGGTTCATCATATCCATGAAGGTAGCAGGAGCATTAGTCAATCCAAAGGACATGACTAGGAATTCATAATACCCGTACCGAGTTTTGAAAGCCGTCTTTGGAATGTCATTGGTTCTAATCTTCAATTGGTGATATCCAGAACGAAGATCAATCTTTGAAAAGAATTTGGCTCCTTGCAACTGGTCAAACAGGTCATCAATACGTGGCAATGGATACCTATTTTTTATGGTGACATGATTCAACTCCCGATAATCAATACAAAGTCGCATACTCCCATCTTTCTTCTTCACGAATAGAACAGGAGCACCCCAAGGAAAAGTACTAGGACGAATAAAGCCGATGTCTAACAATTCCTGCAGTTGGGTCTTTAACTCCTAAAGTTCAATAGGAGCCATTCGATATGGGGATTTGGAAATGGGTTTTGTACCGAGTTCAAGGTCGATACAAAATTCAATTTCACGCTCAGGGGGTAGGCCAGGAAGTTCTTCGGGGAATATGTCAGAAAATTTATTAACAATAGAAATATCTTTCAAAACTGACGTATTTTTGTTTAAATCTGTGACATGAGCTAAGAAAGCTTGACATCCATTTTTCAATAAACGAATAGCTTTATGGCTTGAGATGGCCGTGATTGATTTTAATGGTTTGGTCACTTGAATTCGCATAATAGGTTGATTAGGAATATGAAAGCTAACAACCTTACGAAAACAATCAATTTTTACATGATGGGTAGTTAACCAATCAATCCCTAGAATCACGTCAAATGCAAGTATTTACAATGAAATAAGATCTACAGGTAGTGTGAGGGTACCGATTTGAACCAAACAAGACTTATAAACAATGGATGTAATGAAGGTTTCTCCCAATGAAGTTTCCACAGATAAGTCAAAGTCTAATTTCTCCAGAGTCAAATTTAATCAATGAGCGCAAGTAGGAGAAATAAAAGAATGGGTAGAACCGGTATCAAATAAAGTATAGATTTCGTTAGAGTTTATGATAAGCTTACCCATGATGACCTCATTCGGGTTCCTTGCTTTCTGGGAGGTCACAACAAACGCTCTCCCTTGCACTACCGGTTTTAACTTTTCTGGGACGGCCTTTGGTGCCTCCATCCTAGCTGAATTTGTCTTCGGTGAACGACAAAATCGAGATAAGTGACCTTCTCTTCCACAATTATAACATGATTTGGATGGCATCGCGCAGTTTGGACTGATGTGCCCCTCCCCTCAGCATTTGAAACATATGATAGGTGGTCTTTCTCCTTCCTTAACGACAGGTGATGGTACTGACGTCTTTTTATCATTGTTAAATCTCCTCTTCTTGAAATGTCCATTCTTATTATTTTGGCCCTGATTACCACCGAAGTGGTTACCATTTCTGGCCTGTTAATTCCATCCACGCTTGTTGTCACCGCTTCAATGACTGCTCTCGCTGGTATTATCATTTTGCCTGCTGCTCTCTTTTAGTTGCGTTGACTCGTTATCGCGCTCCACTAACTGAGCCCTATTTACAACATCTGAATATAAACACAGTTTATGAGAAATAAGATGTTGACTTATCTCCGGCTTTAAACCTCTTAAAACATCCGTGTTATTCTCTCTTCATTATCTACCAAGTGGGACGCAAACCAGGATAACTCCGCAAATTTAGCCTCGTATTGCGACACAGTCATATTGTTTTGTTCCAACTTGATAAACTCCACCTCCTTCATGTGACGAATACTTTCGAGAAAGTATTTGTCGTTGAACACCTCTTGGAACTTCTCCCAAGACATCTTCAATACGGCAGGTTGAGTACGTTTTACCGATTTCCACCAGTAATCTGCCTCTCCGCGCAACATAAAGGCGACAAAGGGAACCTTTTGCTCCTCGGAGCATCCCAAGACATCAAATATCTTGGTGATATGCTTTCGCCATAAGTGGTTTTGGCTCTCCCTTAAACTCCGGTGGTCCCAGCTCCTTGAACTGTTTAGTAGTGACCGCCCGAGAGTTTCCAGTGTTTCCACCTGTATTTTGGACAGGAGCCGCTCTCGCCTGCTGTTGCATGAATTGCATAAAGCCACTGAACATTTGATCATTCATCATTTGGTCAGTGTTGTTATTTGTGTGAGGATTGTCGCCTTCCTGATGCACATTATCCTGATTATTAATATATGGTGAATCAATGGTCGCATGTGCTCCATTGCTATTCTCAACATTCTTGGATGTCATTTTCAGATACTGCCATAAAACAAAGGTTAATTGACATGTAAAATATTATCCCTAAATTCTGACCGACCAATTAAGTACCACATAAACTTAGGTAGGTCATACTAGCGAAGGAATTCCCCGTCTCTCCCCTCCTAGTACTATTCTCACATCTTAGCCAATGATCATATCCCTAAGCTTTGATATCAACTGTGACGCCCCCAAAATTAGGTATACATCACCCATCTTGAGTCACCAGATACATGGTACAGAATTCAAATACAACTTAATAATACAACTGTCGTGTACAATACGACAAAACATAAACTGTGAGTTTGAATACAAATATTGTCTACTAGAGATTATACAAACTCAAAAGGAGTCATTATAATTATTATCACACTATTTAACAGAATAGTGAGGACTACTGATGCACCACCTAAGACCATCACTTTGTTCCCCGACTAGTCCTAGCTACGTTCTCATTTCCTGAAGAGAACATTAAAATAAAGGGTGAGCTCAACTAGCCCAGTAAGAAATATTATGACTAAGATAATGCAGAATAAATTATCGTTAGCCTTCAACAGTGTTAAACTGATAAAATATAACAACATCAAGTTTAACTGCAGCGGAATAAGCAATCCATTAAAAGAGTCAAGTAGAGAATAAAATCTACTATCTTTTATGATTTAAAAGGTTTTTCATGACTTTTATCGCTGGGACTCAGCTTAATAAATAATCCACATCATCGAATCACCCCTGCACTACGGCCAATGAAATTCTTTAGTATCACGACCACAAATTATCCATGCACTACAGCCAAGGACATTCGTGTATTCATTAATGGTCATGATCATGCCAACAACTGTCCATCAATGCACTACGGGCCAATGATAACATTTACCACATCATTTGTAACATTATGGTCATGATTACACCGAATAATCCCTGGTCATAATCATACCAAGTCCATCTATGCACTACAGGCCACAAATGACTTTTAACATAATATAAACATTAGGATGATGACAATGATATAAGAATTCAATAAAACAAGTTCAAGAATTAATTTATCCAGGAACTAATAATGTCCAAATTGTCAACATGATACTGCTTTATAGAGTAAAATTCAAGAATGATCAGAAGAATATTTCCATGAAAAGATACTGGATGAAGCGCAAATATCAAGGATATTCTACTAATTTCATGGAGTATAGAAGTCAAAACTTTAACCAACTGAGTATAATAAAGAATGGAATAACAAAACAAATCATCATGCATGCGGTACTTCGCATAGACAGGTTATTTCAATAGAATAATAATAACGGAACCAGGTCAGGCAAAATTTGCACCGACAAGATGTTCCAACAGAATAATAAAGATAGAACCAGGTCCAGTGTAAAACACACAGACAGGATGTTCCAACAGAATAATAATAAAGACGGAACTAGGTCCGGTGTAAAACACACAAACAGGATATTCCAACAGAATAATAATTATGACGGAACCAGGTCCGGTGTAAAACACACAGACAGGATGTTCCAACAGAATAATAGAAGAACGTCACCAAGTATAGGGTAAACCGCGTATACAGGTTATTCCAACAGAATAATAAGCAATGGAATAACAACAGTTCTCTTCATGAATAAGAAAGAATAGCACCCCTTACATTAGTAGGAGATTGAATACTGCAGTAGTGTAGTAACAGAATACTCTTCTTCTTTCTATCTTATTCTCTCTATACTTTCTCTCTCTATAGCTTGAATGAATTCATGAAAAATAATGAAGCACTAGGCCTCTTTTTGTAGAAGATTTCTAGCTTAGCACTTGAAATGTGAAAAGGCAAGTGGCTTGACGACTGGTGATGTGAAAAGAAAAGTGCTTTGACGCCTGTAATGTCAAACACCAAGTGGTTTGACGCCTGTAATGTGAAACGACAATTATTTCGACGCCTGTAATATAAAACGGCAAGTGGTTTAACGTCTGGTAAAGGTAATTACTATTGACGAATGTAATTACTATTGACGAAGGTAATTACTATTGACGAAGATAATTACTATTGACGAAGGTAATTATTATTGACGAAGGTAATTATTATTGACGAAGATAATTACTATTGACGAAGGTAATTACTATTGACGAAGAGACTCTTAGATGACATATGCCCCCCCCCCCATAAAATAACCAAACTTACCACAAACGTCTCATAATAGACTCTTTATATACATTAAGGATTGAATAAATATTACCACAAATCATTTTATTTTTAATCAACACATATTTAATCTTTCATTAATTATTAATCATTTATAACTTGTCGTCTCAATTATTGATTTAATAATATAACATATTATACATATGATACTGTGACAATAATTGAATCAATAATATAAGAGATATGATGCAGTAATTACTGTAGCAATAATTGAGTATAGCTGAGTGACTTCTCACGTAAGCATCAATAATCAATACCGTGTGCTACTATGCAACCACGCGTATTACTGTACTTTTACTACCGGGTAGTTCAACAGTTTTAACGGTAACACCTCCGCCGTTATTTTCATAAAGTATTTTTGTCGTTTTCTCAATCCGACAATAATTCCGTTGTGGGGTCCACCAATGATTGTGTCGTCGTACAAATATTCCCCGACCAAACGAATATTTTATAACAACTTGCTTAATTTGCAAAATTTATAAATATTACCCACAACTATAACATTATATCAAATTTACTCCATAATATTCAAAAATAATATATATAAAAAATTCATCTTTATTTCTAAAAGTTGGGGTCTTACATTTATTTTGTAGAAAAAAATTCCTATCAGATCTAGTCACGTGTCCCACTCATCTAAATGAGAGGGAAATACTTATATCATTCAAATTTTCACTCTTATTTTTTCATCGTTTTAGTTTCTAAAGCTATCTGAGTATTCTCTCTCTCTCTCTCTCTTTCAAAAAGCCCTGACTTATTCTATGACTATCAAGCCTTGATCAAATCTTTTGTATTTTAGACAATCAATCTCTGGAATCATGTCGTCTAACAAGATCATCTCAAAAAATCAACTATGTTTTGATCAATTTGAAGGTGTAGCGCCTCACTTCATCAGAATGCTCAATCTTGTGAGGAAATATGGCTTCGCTGATTGTCTCAGTGAAAATACTCCAATCTACACTAAGGAAGTAGAGGAGTTTTATCTTCATAGAAGAGTTGAATATGGGAAAATCACCACAAAGGCTAAATGAGTGGTACTCTCCTCCTATCCCACATAAATTGGCCTACTTCTAGGTCTTCACAGTCAAGGAGATTCTGACTTCAGCAAAGTGAATAAGCAGAAGGGAGTAGACTTTATGAGGTATAAAAAGAATAACTAAGATGTGAAGGGAATCAAAAAAGAAGGATTTTCCTCAAGATTTCATGTTCCTTGCCGATATTGTGGGTAAATATATTTTGTGCAAGGACTTTGCTCTCGACTCCATCAGTGAGCTTTAACTTTAAATTATGTCAGCCATCATAATGGATGTGAATATCAATTACAGTGAAGTGGTGTTTGGATGGTTGTCCAAATGGTTTAAGGATGCAGATAGAAGAAAGAGGGACAACAAACCTCTTCCAAAGATGTATTTTGGAAGGTTTATCAACATTGTGCTTAAGAAGAAGCTCCATCAACACCTGAAAGGAAAAGGATTGTGAACCTCTGAATGGGAGTAAGAAAATCACCAAACACTATTGACAACTAGAGGAAATATCCAGTAGAAATAACCAAGTCAAAGTAGTCTGAAGGTAGTGAATGAGCAGTTATTGATGTGGAGGAACCTAAAAAAGGTTCTAAAAAGAGAAGAGTTGCTGAATCACATGGATCAGCCAAACCAGAGACATCAGCAATAGAGGCTTCAATTGCTGAGAAGCCTCAAAGGAAGAAATTGAAGAAGAAATCAGGCAGTATTCCCAAGGACACTCAAAAATCTCCACTCAATAATTCTGAGGAGATGGAAAATGAAGGAGAAAATGATAAATCTGAGGTTGATCCTAAGGGGTTGAACCTACCCTAGAGGAACTTAGAAGAGAACATACCTAGAGAGTAAAAAGAAGTTTCATCATAACGCCTCCACAAACCATTCCTAAAGAAGAAATAGATGAAGATGCAATTTTTATTACAAGATCTTTCTTTTCGATCGTAGAGAAAGAACTTAATGCTACTGAGAAAGTTGGGAAGGCAATTTTGCCTCAACACATTATAGAAGAGATGGTTGGAAAAGCAGGTGTTCCTGAGCCTATTGTTGACAAAATGGCGAAGAAGGTATCCAATCCTGAGCCATAGAACAAGAAGAGAAGATTGAAACATGTTAGAAAGAAAAAAGTTATCAAGGGGAGAATAACAAAGAAATCAACTAAACAAGCTAAAGATGCAGTTGTTGAGGAGGAGGGAAGTTCAAAAGAAGATGAATCCCCTCATTAAGAACTCCAGCAAGATGAAGCTGAAACATCAACTCCCCTTACTGAGATAGTGCAGGAAGTGGTTAAAGATTTGCGAGAAACCGTAAAAGGAATTCCTCATCACTATTCTCCGATTTTTAGGCTTGCTTCTCCTATTCAAGAAAGTCATCAGACTCAGGGGGGAAGAAGAAGAGCAAAAAGAAGACATAGAAGAAAATCAAAATCCTGAGAATGAAAGAGTACCTGAACAGGAAGAAGAAGCTGAGAATGAAAGTAAGCCTAATAATGGAAGGGATCCTAAAAATTTAAGTGATTTTGATTTCAGAGCCCTAATTGAGGCTCTCTTCTGTCTACTCCCTGCTCTACCCATCATTCGAGCCCAATTTCAAAGGGATTACAGTCGGATAACTTGGGGATTCTCCAAATCCACATACATACTCACAGTTGCTCATCACTATCCTTATGGTGAAAAATTCCTAGAAGAAAGATTACACACACCAATGATGGATTATCTTCAAACATCTACAGTAACTATGATCAACCTTCATTCATCTTCTTCTAGCGATGAAGTACTCATAGAATCACTTTCCATGAACACTGGTCAACCTTCATCTTCACAAACTGCCAATATATTCAAACCATTTTATATTGATTTATCTTTTTTATTTACTTCTACACTTTCAACTTCACCGATTGTAGAGTCTCAAAACTCTCCGATCGTAGAACAAACTTTTCAACCTTCTCCTTCACCAATAAATAGTCTCGTACACTCACCCAACTCCATTCCAGATATTTATATACTCCATTGACATCGCCTCTTAACCTCACACAAACTTCTCCATCTAATTCTACCCAAACTCAATCAACTCCATCTAGTTCTCCAATCGTAGAACATAAATGTTCTCCTATCGTAGAGCGAGCTCGTTCCCCAAATGTAGAACTACCAAATTCCACATCTATAGAAAGACACTCTAATATACCTTTTATTCAACTTCCTTATACCTCTGATTTGTCATCTTTCTCTCACTCTTCACCTCATCAACATCATTTAACTCAAGAAATGTTTGATGTTGTATCTAACAATATAGGAAATAAGGTGACATCTCTCTCATCCATCATTGACTCCTCCATGAGAAGAAGAGATGACATCTATTTCAAGAAAATAGATGATCATGTAGCAACTGTTCATAAGTTGCAGGAAACTAGCTCTTCATTTATAAAGACTCTAAGTGATAAAGTCTTCATTCTGAGTGCAAGCATTCATCAATTCAAGAAATTTACTAGAGACAACATTATCAAGATTGATAGTGCAATGGCTCTAGTCCATAAGCAAAAAGAAGACATGGGCAAACAATATGATGAATTGGAAGGAGAAATCACTATCAACTGCTCAAGTTAAGTCCATGGTCGAGACTGTAATTCAGTAAATACGCACACCTAGAGAGGGGGTGAATAGGTGTTTATGCTAAAAGTGATAAACGGTGAAAACTTTTTGAAATTTTCTACTACGGGTTTAATTCAGACAGCTACACATGTCTACTTTACTATCTGCTTTAACTTATGTTCTTTGTTCAATATTATTAGACAGCTATACAGGTCTGATTTAGTGTCTGGATTCGTATAACTTCAAACTAATAAAGCAAAGTACCCAAAAATTAAACAAACAGAAAATAGAAATACAGAAACGTAAAGACACCAAGATTTTTACGTGGTTCAGTCTCTATCCTCTACCTAGTGGTGTAATCCACGTCCAATCCCAACTAGGATTGGAGACTCTTTTTATTACTATTTAAACATCAATACAAAAATTACTCCCTGTTAAAAAGAAGCCTCAATATCTGCTGTTGGACACCTATGCCCCCGTTTTGCACCTCTGCAACTTGTACACCGATGCACCTCTTCTCACCTCTGAGATACTTGGAGCCTTCTATGAACAGACTAACTAAATAAGAAACCTCAAACAAAAACTATGCATGAGTTTGGTTTACAAAGAATGAGTAAAATAAATTTCCAGCACAAAAGAATATAATAGATTACAATAAATGGTTGGAATAAAGCAATTAAAGAGCTCTGATGTAGTATTTCAACTTTATTGCAAGTTCAGAGTTGTGTCTTGTTCAGCCGAAGAGAATGAGTATATATAACAAGATAAGCAAAGGCTATAAAATATGTTAGCAAAGAAATCTCAATCCCGTTAAAGTAAATCCATGATTTCAGCATATATGTATAACCAGAATAATAAGAAGAACTATGCGCCAACTATTTGATTTTGAAGTAGCTGAAATAAAGGAGATAAACTTCTATACCCAGTCAACAGTTTTAAACCAGAGTAACAAGGAGATAAAATAAGATAATACCCAATAGCTTCTGTAAGACTCCTTTTCAAAATAGAATACTAAAATATCACTAACTATTGTGGGCTCCACTAAGCAAGAGAATATCCTTAAATAAAATTAGCACTCACGAAATACTCTGTAGAATAGATGAACCAAATTTGGGCCAGCTGGAAAAACATTTAATAACATAAACCCATCTAATAATATATGACAACATTAAAAATTATAAATACCAGCATTCCTTAATAAACTCCTATTCAAATCTTCCTTAATAAACTCCAATTCAAATCTTCCTTAATAAACTTCAAATCAAATCTTCCTTAATAAACTCCAATTCAAATTTGAAATGATTTTAAAACATTCCAACTTACCAACGGAAGGAAATCAGCAACAAGTGTTCATGTAATAACCATAACCCATGCATATTAATTATAATATTATAAACCATAATCCATGCATATTTAATAATATAATAATAAACCATGAACCATGCACATGTCTAATATACTTAAATTAGTTATCATTCAAAACATCATAAAATCAAAAACTAACATTCTCCCCCTTTTTTATGATGACAATTTATGCACCACTTTAACCAACATGTTCTCCTAAGTATATGACTCCCCCTAAATTTATGCATATCAAAGAGCAAAATAAAATGACTTTATCATTGCATATTCCAACACAATATAGTATCTCAATATCATTTCATATTCCAACACAATATAATATCTCAATATCAATTCAAATATATCCAAATATCTCTCCCCTTTGTCATTATAAATAAATCATCAAGTTATATCTCTCCCCCTTTGTCATTAACAAAAAATAATTCATATAATTAGTTATCTCACCCCATTTTTCAAATTGAAAAAATTAAGCACAAAGAATGACATTGGAGCAAGGTTATAATAAAATCACATATAGTAAGTAAACAATATAATCATACCTTTGTGATTTGTTACCTATATATCAACATTCTGTTACCAGTAAAAAGTTTGCTAGTTGTGCTTCTTAATGTAAATTTGGATTTTTTATTTTCAGAAACAAAAATCTCTTCAATAGCACTTCTTTTGGTCATCCCAATGTTAGGGTCTTTAAAGCTCAGGTTAGGAGGATAATTTTCACTATTCTGGTTGTTCTTGAAAGACTGCCATTGGTCATTTGTTCATCTGATTCACTTTCTGGAATATCAGATTTTGCATCAGAATATTCATCTGATTTGCCTTCTAACACAGACGGGTCGAGCTGTCTGGATTTAGGTGTCTGCATGTTTTCCTGGTTCATCTATTTTTCCTTCTGATGCAGACGGATTGGGCTGTCTAGATTGAGTTGTTTTTTTTCCAAATTCCAGATCCCTTAACTATATTCCTCCAAAGTCTCCATCCTCTTCTTTTGACAGATCAAGGTCAAATTAACAAATAAAATATAAACATATTCATCAACCTTATATCAAGATTATCATGTGTATTTATAATGAAACATTTAGCACCATAAAAACTTTAGAAAGCGTGATGTTATGAACCCTTATAATGCGAAATCCATAGAGTTTTCATAATAATATATCTAATTAAAACTCTATTTAAACAACATGAGGTACTTACAGATTTCGCCAAATAATTTATAGGTAACTTACTCTTTCAGTGTAAAGTATCATCCATCTCCTTTTTTATCTTGAGACACCTACAAAACAAATAAATAGTCTCTATCTTTTTGGTACCCAAATTTTCTTGGGTCCTTTTAGGTTAGTAGCATATAAATTACTTTTCTTTACCCCAAATTTGTTTTATTCTAATTTTATTACAATTAGAATCAAAATGACCTTTAAAACCACATTTTTTACAAGTAACAAATGGTGAACAATAAAGTGGTTTATGCCTTGATTTACTATTAATCATTCTAATATTAGTATTAATCTTATTTTCCACATTTTTAATAGGATTATACCCAATTCCTTATTTATCAAGACTAAACCTTTGTGCTCCTAACATAACAGTTAGGTTCTCTTCTCCTTGCACAAATTTAGCAAGATCATTTTTTAAAGATGTTATTTCTGCATTTGTTACATTATCATCATGTTGCATAGTCATCATTTTTCCATCATTAAAAGCATCTATGCATACATCTCTCATTTTCAATTTTTCTTTTAAAATTTGATTTTCATTTGTAAGATATTCATTTTCTTTTCTTTCTTCAATAAGTGACTCAACTTCATTCATTAGATCATTTACGCAATTTTTAAAATAACCAGTTTTCTTTTTAAGCTTTTGATTTTCATTTAGTAAAGCAAGATAATCAGATGTAGATATTTCAAAATTTTCATGAAAATTCGTTACCTCAAGTTGATCATTGTCTTCTAGTCCCATGAAACATAATTGGTCAATTTTTTCATCTTGTTCTGTTTTGGACTTGCTCATTGGAGTTGAGCTACCTTTTTTATTCTTCCTTTGTTTCTTTCTTTGAAGTAGTCTCTCAAGTTTTCTTGAGAGCATTTCAATTTCTTCATCAAAATCTTCATCATTGCCTTCTATATAGCTTTCAGCTTGTAGAGCCAAGGTATTCTTCTTAGGTGCCTCATCTTCTTCATCATATAATTTTATTTGGTTTTTAAACTCTTCAAGTTCTCCAAATAAGGTAAGAGTTTCCATTGTGCTTATTGTGACTGAGTCTTGAAGTGTAGTGACCTTTGATGCGAATCGCTTTGGCATGACTCTAAGAAGCTTTCGGTTGATTTCCTTTTGATCAATCTTTCATCCGAGCATGCTTAGAGAATTCATTAGAGTGAAGAATCTTGCTTGGGCATCTCTAATTGATTCATTTTTCTCCAATTTGAATAGTTCGTATTCGTGCATTAGCATGCTCAACTTGACCTCCTTCACTTTAGTAGTACCTTCGTGGCTCATGATGACTGTGTCCCAAATTTTCTTAGCCGTAGTACAAGAAGAAACCTTATCTATCTCTGACTGAACCATGCCACTTAAAAGTGTATTCATGGCCTTGGAATCATAAGATACCATATACGATTCATTTGAGTCCATTTCCATGAGATTCTTTGGCTTGCCATCACCATGTTGAGGAATGACTGGTCCATTTTCGACTACCCACCATTTCCATGGGTCTTGGTTCAGATAGATCTTCATTCTGAACTTCCAAAAGTTGAAGTTCTCACTTCCGAGCAACAGCGGTGGCCTACTTGTGGACTAACCTTCTTGAAAGTTTAGGTGTGCCATAGGATCTTCCCCTATGACCTGCAACGATCAATATTAGTAAAGCCAAGCTTTGATACCAAATGTAAGTTAGTAAATACACACACCTAAAGGGGGGGTGAATAGTTGTTTATGCTAAAAGTGATAAACGGTGAAAATATTTTGAAATTTTCTGCTACAGGTTTAATTCAGACAGCTACACCTGTCCACTTTACTGTCTGCTTTAACTTATGTTCTTCGTTCTATATTATCAGACAGCTATACATGTTTGCTTTAGTGTCTGGATTCGTATAACTTCAAACTAATAAAGCAAAATATCCAGAAATTAAATAAACATAAAATAGAAATGCAGAAATGTAAAGACACCAAGATTTTTACGTGGTTCAGCCCCTATCCTCTACCTAGTGGCGTAATCCACGTCCAATCCCAACTAGGATTGGAGACTCTTTTATTATTATTTAAACCTCAATACAAAAATTACTCCATGTTACAAAGAAGCCTCAATATCTGATGTTGGACACCTATGCACCTGTTTTGCACCTCTACAACTTGTACACCTCTCTACCTCTTCTCACCTCTGAGACCAATGAAGCTTTCTATGAACAGACTAACTAAATAAGAAACCTCAAGCCAAAACTATGCTTGAGTTTGGTTTACAAAGAATGAGTAAAATAAATTTTCAGCACAAAAGAATATAATAGATTATAATAAATGGCTAAAATAAAGCAATTGAAGAGCTCGGATGTAGTATTTCAACTTGATTGCAGGTTCAGAGTTGTGTCTTGTTCAGCCGAAGAGAATGAGTATATATAACAAGACAAGCAACGGCTATAAAAGATGTTAGCTAAGAAATCTCAATCCCGTTAAAGTAAATCCATGATTTCAGCATATATGTATAACCAGAATAATAAGAAGAACTATGTGCCAACTATTTGATTTTTAAGTAGCTGAAATTAAGGATATAAACTTCTATACACAGTCAACAGTTTTAAACCAGAGTAACAAGGAGATAAAATAAGATAAGACACAATAGCTTCTGTAAGACTCTTTTTCAAAAGAGAATACTAAAATATCATTAACTATTGTGGGCTCCACTAAGCAAGAGAATATCCTTAAATAAAATTAGCACCCATGAAATACTCTGTAGAATAGATGAACCAAATTTGGGTCAGCTGGAAAAACATTTAATAACATTAACCCATCTAATAATATATGACAACATTAAAAATTATAAATACCAACATTCCTTAATAAACTCCAATTCAAATCTTCCTTGATAAACTCCAATTCAAATCTTCATTAATAAACTCCAAATCAAATCTTCCTTAATAAACTCCAATTCAAATTTGAAATGATTTTAAAACATTCCAACTTACAAAGACTTAATAAACTCCATAATCCATGCATATTTAATAATATAATAACAAACCATGAACCATGCACACGTTTAATATACTTAAATTAGTCATCATTCAAAATATCATAAAATCAAAAACTAACAGAGACTATCCAATAACTAACAGAAGAGGTTGCAGCACTACAAGAAATTGCAGACAAAAGGGGGAGAAGAAACTTCAAACGTTGCGGTTTCGGCTCGAAAATTAATTGAAAAAAAATAAACATGTCATACTTTTCAATTTTAAAATAAATATCGAGCATTTCTAACTTGCTACTATAAATAATACCCAACTATAAAAAGTTACATTTTTGAAAACCAATCACAAGTTAATTCAAGGCTTAAATATGAATTAATACCCTAAACTATAGGACATATTCCACTTCAGTGATCCACCTTTCAATTTTGTCAATTAGGTTATTAAACTATCAATTTTTTCCAATTACACAAATTAAACACGCCACGTCAGCAATTGCTGACGTGGCTAATTTAAGTGGGGTCGTAAGCAGCTTATGTGGCAAAAAAAACTATTTTTATTCATTACATAAATAAATCTGTTTAAAGAAAGGGCAAAATTGTCAAAACACATTAACATAACAAATTAATATAAAACATTTCCTTATATCTCTCTCCCTATTTTCCTCTCTCCCAGAAAGTCGAATGAGCCACCACAACCGCCGCCGTACCAGAAAGTCTCCGATCAAGAATGCCGCCTCTGCCGCCCATGTCGCCGGTAATTCCGCCGGAGAGAAAAACAGTGATTTTCGATCTGGAAAACAGTGAAGCAGGGGATTATTTTACTTTCTTCTTCACAGACCCCTTTGTTATTCAAAGAACACAACCACAGATCATAAAGTAAAGAAGAAACTAACATGAAGAAAATATACAGAAATACCAAGTAAACTGCCATCCATACCAACAATTTATACACATAAATAAATTTAATACCTCCAAATAATAAACCCACAACCATCATCTTCTTAAAAGACTGGATTTTGACCAACAAATATCCACCAATATAGAAGACAATTACACATATATAACAAGAATTACTAAGCATTTTACAAAGATGAAGCACAAGCATAGAAAATAAGTAGAAAATTGAGGTTAGTCTGCTCAGAAAAACTTACTGAACTCGGAGAAGAAGAGCAAGAGCATAATAACGGAGGAAATAAGTGTGATAACACCACCGGATAGCTCACAATTATTCTACTGGATCAAAACACGAAAACCCAAATCTTTATTCAAATAATTTCATACAATTTATACATTAAATAGGAAATCCTTGTGTTTCTCTCTCATACAGAACACAGCCGGTGCCGGAGTTTTTTAATCAAGTTTGGGGATTCAGTAGTATTTATGAAGTAAGTTTCCATTGAAATGTCAAATTAACAAACAAGATAGAGAGGTTTAAAAGAGAGAAAATGGAGGTGAGTTAGGGTTTTGAAGTGTTAAATATGGGCTTTGCTTCGGGGGAACTGAATTTGGAATGTGGGTATGGGAAGAAGAGGGATTTTAGTGAAGCCCTACCTCAGCCCTACCAGCCTCCTCGCTTACGCCGCCGACACCAGCATCACCTCTCCTCTTCCTCGACACCGCCGATTCCAAGCTCGGCATCCAAGACATCTGCTGGATCTAGCGACGACGATGACGATGATGATTTGGCGACCGGACTTGGAGGGGAGAGAATGGAATCAGATTGATGATTTTGCTTCAAAGCTTCATTATCAACTTCATTATCAAAACTTCAATGATCGAAAATAGTGAGAGATTGACTGATGGATTTAGATCTTTATCTATTTGGTTTAGATCGATTGTCTGATATAAGGATATATGTTTGTTTGTTTTGTATTAATTTGTATTAATCGATCGAAAATAATTAGGGCTTTTAAGATCTTGACCATTTTGCCCATGCTGATAAAATGATTTGATTATGTAATGAATATTAAATTATTTATTTGCCACGTAAGCTTGTTAAGACCCCACTTAAATTAGCCACGTCAGCAATTGCTGACGTGACGTGTTCAATTTGTGTAATTGGAAAAAATTGATAGTTTAATAACCTAATTGACAAAATTGAAAGGTGGATCACCGAAGTGGAATATGCCCTATAGTTTAGGGTATTAATTCATATTTAAGCCTTAATTCAATACTTTTAATTCCCCGTATTGAAAGAGGCATACATTACTACAATACAACCATTGTTTCAAACTTAAAATCTTAAACCATGCAAAAGTACATATTCTAAAATTAAATTTACAATTATACTTAAATAGAACTTAAAAAATTTTAAAACATACACAAAAATATGTGAAATAATAAAAAAAACTCTAAACGGGTGTGATTCCTTAAGTGTGTGGTTTCTATACTAAAACCAAATCGCAATCGCAACTGTAAGGAGTGCGGTTTCTACTGAAAAAACAATCATATGTCACCACAACCATTGGTGCAATTTTTGCAGTTTTACGTGTAATTTCAGTTGCAAAATTGGTATACTAATTGAGTGTCATTTTAAATTTACCAAAAAAAAATAATATTTAGTATCATACTCAATGAATTTTATAATATTTCTCATAACTTTAATTAATATGTCGAGTATTTATAAATATTAATTAAGACAAACTCATGCCTCGCAAGGATTAAAAAGCTAGTATAATATATATATATACACACACTAGAGTTTTGGGTATATGTGTTTTGTTTATAATATATAGTCACCTGGCACACATTGACGTGTGTGCTTTAATTATCATATCAACAATATGATAATTCAAAAATTAAGGCCTGTTATAAAATTTTAGTAAAGTGTAGAAAGATACTCTTATTATTGTATAAATTTAAAGAGAATAAATAAGAGATAAAGAGAGAAATAATTGAAAAAGTTATATTATTTCTTTCAGTATCATTGTCTTACATAGGCAATGCTGAAGTTCACAGAGGACGGAATGGTTCACAGGAGAAGAGAACAAGAAAGGGGATAGCAGTACCCTGAGGAGGAGGGAATCACTTTTATAACACTTCCCCTGATTTTTTATGATAGAAAATTATGCCTCATTAAAAATCTTGTTAGGAAAATTCAGTGAAAAAAACTTAACTAAGGGAAAAAGAGTACATATCTTTTACATAAATATCTTAATTGAATGCCTCGTTAAAATCATGTCAGGAAAAACCCATTGGGATAAAAACCGTGATTAAGGAAAAAGTGTACAGTCTTCCCCTCAAAAGGAATTCATTACTCCTTGATGAAATGTTGTCATAAATTTTTCATTCGACACATTCCGATCTTTTTTCGAAATTTTGCAAACGTTGCATTTGGTATCGACTTTGTGAATAAGTCGGCTGGATTATCACATAATCGAATTTGATGCACATCTATATCACCCTTCTTTTGTAGCTCGTGTGTGAAAAAGAATTTAGGTGAAATGTGTTTTGTTCTATCTCACTTGATGTACCCTCCTCTAAGTTGAGCATGCATGCAGCGTTATCCTCATACAGAATTGTAAGAATGCCTTTGATTGATGGTAATCCACATGATTTTTGAATATGATGAATAATTAATCTCAACCAAACACTCTCTACTTGCTTCATGTATAGCGAGAATCTCTGAGTGATTTGAAGATGTAGCTGTCATGGTTTGCTTTGTGGATTTCCAGGATATAGCTGTATCACAATATGTAAATACAGAACCTGTTTGTGATCTTCCATTGTGTGGATCTGATAAGTATCCTACATCGACATATCCAACCAATCGCGACGTTGAATCTCTTGGATAAAATAACCTAAGATCTATACTTCCACGGAGGTATCTCAAAATGAGTTTGATCACATCCCAATGTCTCTTAATCGGAGAAGAACTGTATCTTGCTAACAAGTTGACAGTAAAAGTAATATCAGGTCGTGTATAGTTTGTAAGATACATAAGAGCACCTATTGTACTTAGGTATGTGTTGGGTAAATTCTAATTACGCACAACACGCAAGTATACATGGTCAACAAGTATTAAAGTGAAAGTAGAGTATCATTCCCACGAGGAATTGTTTAATAAAAATCACCAAGTACTAACCCGTAAGGCGTAACCAACTTAATCTTATTTAAACGAATGAATTTCAATTTATAAGTAAACTACTATTAAATTCCACTAGTTAAATTAAGATTACAGAGATTTAAGATCACAACTTCACTTATTGCATCATTTAAGTTAACACACTTCTCATCAATTATTCATATCATGAATTGTTAATCAAGAACTCTAAAGAAGATAAAACCACCTCTCGATGCATAATACTCATATTCACTTAAATCCACAGATGATAGAATTAAGCAAGACACCCTAATTAACTAATCAACTATATCTCTATGTGAATTATAACTAAAAAAGATTTAAAGCACAAGTTCTCTATAAGATTACATATGGCATAAAGGCATATCTCTATCCTAAACACAAATCATGAATTTCATCTATGCAGCAATCACAAACACATGCTATCATGATAAGATCTAAATCAATACTTCATCTCTCTAGTTCATATAGATTATCACGGTAATTGTTAGCTAGACAATTAAGCAATTAAGGCCAAATCACAATAGACAATCCTCACAATAGAACATAATAATTAATAGTGAAGCATATTAAAATAAACTAAACAATAAGATCCATTGTAATCTCAAACAAAGAATTAGTTCATGATTATTGAATTAAAACTAAGAATCCACAATTGAATAAAAAATAAAAGACAAAATTGAATGTAAGACCCCAAATTATTAATAAATGAAATTTATTTTCCTTTATTTATTATTTTGAAATAGTAAGGGTTGATTTGATTAATGTGGATAGTTATGGATAAAATATGCAAATATTTTGAATAAACAAGTGGTTATAAAAATATTCATTATTGTCGGGGAATATTCGTTTGGTCGTGGAATATTCGTACTGTCGAGGAATATTCGTACGACGGCGCGGTCTTTTGTGGGCCCCATAACGGAAAGCGATTGGAGGAAGAAAACGACAAATATAAGTTATTTAAAAATAACGGCGTAGTTGTTACCGTTAATACTGTTAAAATACTCGATGGTTAAAACACAGTAGCACACGGTATTGCACCAATTATTGATTCTTACGTAAGAAGGCACTACTCAATAATGGTTACAGTAATTACTGTTCAGTATTTTATTTTATTAATTTAATAATTGCTGCGTTGATATTTTATATTGTTGTTGTTCCAATAATTGTCATTACACAGTATTTTTCATTATCGAAGCAATAATTCATATTATCTGAATAATATTATTAGATAACATTATTGGCAATATCTAGAAAGTTCTGTCTAAGGAGAGGTTTGGTCACCTAATTGCGCGCCAATAAGAAAAAATTCTTATTGGAAAGCCCCCTCTTTCCTAGGAACGGCCTGGTTGCCAGTACTGTGATTCTGTAATATTATTTGTGAATAATTAATTATTGATTTATATGATGAGAAAAATATTGATTTTATGTGGATATAGATGGAGAAAATTTTTAATGTGACAATTATTGAAAATTAATATTTTATTTTTTTCTGATAAAATAATTCATTTAAATATATTATTATATTTTAATAATATAATAATGATGATATTTTTATGATGAATGTGGGATATATGAGTATATGTGAAGGAGGAGTATTTTTGTTACCAAAAATATTTAAAGCATGTTTTATGTGTCGGTGGACCCCATTTCTTGACTGAAATTTGATTATAGCCTGTAAAATCGCCCGTTTGTGGATTTCGGTCAATTTCTGTTTGAAATTTAGAAAAACTTTCTTCTGCAAAGTTGTAGAGAATTGAATTTCCTATAAAAACCCGGGAGATTCGAATTTTTGGACAAAAGGGCTATTTATTGTGAATTATTGAAGTTCCGAAGCTCCAAAATAATTGATTTTTGAAAGTTTTAATTATTTTTATTTACAAAAATGTGTTTTTCATTTTGTGGCCCTCATTTAACATGTGTAGGAGTTAATTCAGTTTCCAAGTGTACGTATGAGGTTTTGGAAAATATATATTAATATTATATTAAATTTTCTGCTTTGGTGTTCTAAGCATTTTTTTATAAATAGGGTGCTTAGGTTAGAATTGAAAATCACACCAGAAACTGAAGTTTTCTCTCTCTATATTATCGAGCGTATTCTTGTGAGTATTTTGAGTATACTTTGAGTATTGCTATACGGTTCAAGTTTAAGTCATAGCCTATATCCGGTGTTTCAACTAGAAGTACTGTCTGTCGAGGTAAGGGACGTTATTTTATTCAAAAATGATATTATTTCTTCAATATCATTATGCCGAATTATTGGTTGGAAATTTTTATCAAATTTAGAACTTTTTCATGTCGGGGTTACTATTCATGAGTTACTATTCATGAGTTACTATTCACGAGTTACTATTCATGAGTTACTATTCATGAGTACTATTCATGAAGCATGATGATGTTTTTTGTGAAATTTATATCTTTTGGTGTCGAAGTTACTATTCACGTATACGACACTATTCACGTATACGGCACTATTCACGAATACGACACTATTCACCGAAAAATAAAATTTCTTCTTTTCGTCCAAAATATCTATTCTCGATACTAGCTTTGATTGTATCCATGTTTTGATCATTCTTGAATTTTACTCCACTCTAATTACTTATGAAGTATTTTTGAACTTGGATTGTTTAAAATACAAATCCTTAATATTTGTTCTTTTGTTTCACTGGATTCGTTTCCTTTAAAATATTTTTTATCATCCTCGGTCCTAAATGATGAAATTACTGAATATCTTTGGCCTGTAGTGCAAAGATGAATGATTTCTTGATGAATATCTTTGGCCCATAGTGCAAAGATGAACAGATGTTGAGATGAACATGACCGACTGATTAATATCTTTGGCCCGTAGTGCAAAGATGAACAGGTGTTTAGATGAACATGACCGACTAATGAATATCTTTGGCATGTAGTGCAAAGATGAATATTTGATTCCAGATATATATTGATTGATGTTACAAGGATAAAATATCGACGATGAACTTTTAAATTCATATATAGAAGATAGTAGTTTGCATTCTCTACTTAACTCTTCTAATGAATTGTTGTTTCCGTTGTAGTTGATGATTTAAAACTGATTGTCTATTGTATTCTATTAGTCTTTTCCCTATTGAAGACTAACGATAATTTATTGTATATTATCTTAGTCATAATATTCTTTACTGGGCAAGTTGAGCTCACCATTTTCCTTTTTGTTCCATTTTTCTTCTCAGGAGGCGAGAATGTAGCGAGTACTAGTCGGGGTATGGAATGAAGGTTCTAGAGAGAGTTGTTTAGTAGTCCTCACCATTTTTGTAAAATAATATATCAATAATTATGATGGGGATTTATTTGCGTGTGGATATTATCTAGACGGCAATATTTGTATTTAAACTCATAGTTTATATGTTGTAATAATAAAGTTGTAGTTATTTCTGTACCATGTATTTAGCGACTCAGAATGGGTTGGATGGAATGGACCTATTTTGGGGGCGTCACAGTTGGTATCAGAGCTTAGGGATATGATATCTGGCAGAGATCAGGGAATAGAACTAGGAGGGGAGAGACGAGTAAATCCTTCGCTAGTGTGTCCTACCTAAGCTTATTTGTTAGTTGGTCAGTATATAGGGATATTATGTGATATATTGATTTCCTTAATTAACCCTTATAACACACATATATCAACAATATGATAATTCAAAAATTAAGGTCTGTTATAAAATTTTAGTAAAGTGTAGAAAGATACTCTTATTATTGTATAAATTTAAAGAGAATAAATAAGAGATAAAGAGAGAAATAATTGAAAAAAAAAGTTATATTATTTCTTTCAGTACCATTGTCTTATATAGGCAAAGCTGAAGTTCACAGAGGAAGGAATGGTTCACAAGAGAAGAGAACAAGAAAGGGGAGAGCAGTACCCTGAGGAGGAGGGAATCACTTTTATAACACTTCCCCTAATTTTCTATGATAAAAAATTATGCCTCATTAAAAACCTTGTTAAGAAAATCCAGTGGAAAAAATTTAACGAAGGAAAAAAGAGTACATATCTTTTACATAAATATCTTAATTGATTGTCTCGTTAAAACCTTGTCAGGAAAAACTCATTGGGATAAAAACCGTGATTAAGGAAAAAGTGTACAGTCTTCCCCTCAAAAGGAATTCATTACTCCTTGATGAAATGTTGTCATAAATCTTTCAGTCGACACATTCCGATCTTTTTTCAAAATTTTGCAAATGTTGCATTTGGTAGCGACTTTGTGAATAAGTCAGCTAGATTATCATATAATTGAATTTGATGCACATCTATATCACCCTTCTTTTGTAGATCATGTGTGAAAAAGAATTTAGGTGAAATGTGTTTTGTTCTATCTCACTTGATGTACCCTCCTCTAAGTTGAGCATGCATGCAGCGTTATCCTAATACAGAATTGTAAGAATGCCTTTGATTGATGGTAATCCACATGATTTTTGAATATGATGAATAATTGATCTCAACCAAACACTCTACTTGCTTCATGTATAGCGAGAATCTCTGAGTGATTTAAAGATGTAGCTGTCATGGTTTGCTTTGTGGATTTCCAGGATATAGTCGTGTCACAATATGTAAATACATAACATGTTTGTGATCTTCCATTATGTGGATCTGATAAGTATCCTACATCGACATATCCAACCAATCGAGACGTTGAATCTCTTGGATAAAATAACCTAAAATCTATACTTCCACGGAGGTATCTCAAAATGAGTTTGATCACATCCCAATGTCTCTTAGTCGGAGAAGAACTGTATCTTGCTAACAAGTTGACAGCAAAAGTAATATCAGGTCGTGTATAGTTTGCAAGATACATAAGAGCACCTATTGTACTTAGGTATGTGTTGGGTAAATTCTAATTACGCACAACACACAAGTATACGTGGTCAACAAGTAATAAAGTGAAAGTAGAGTATCATTCCCACGAGGAATTGTTTAATAAAAATTACCAAGTACTAACCCGTAAGGCGTAACTAACTCAATCTTATTTAAACGAATGAATTTCAATTTATAAGTAAACTACTATTAAATTCCACTAGTTAAATTAAGATTGCAGAGATTTAAGATCACAACTTCACTTATTGCTTCATTTAAGTTAACACACTTCTCATCAATTCTTCATATCATGAATTGTTAATCAAGAACTCTAAAGAAGATAAAACCACATCTCGATGCATAATACCCATATTCATTTAAATCCACAGATGATAGAATTAAGCAAGACACCCTAATTATCTAATCCACTATATCTCTATGTGAATTATAACTAAAAAAGATTTAAAGCACAAGTTCTCTATAAGATTACATATGGCATAAAGACATATCTCTATCCTAAACACGAATCATGAATTTTATCTATGTAGAAATCACAAACACATGTTATCATGATAAGATCTAAATCAATACTTCATCTCTCTAGTTCATATAGATTATCACGGTAATTATTAGGTAGACAATTAAGTAATTAAGTCTAAATCACAATAGACAATCCTCACAATAGAACATAATAATTAATTGCGAAACATATTAAAATAAACTACACAATAAGATCCATTGTAATCTCAAACAAAGAATTAATTCATGATTATTGAATTAATACTAAGAATCCACAATTGAATAAAAAATAAAATACAAAGATAGAAGAAGATGAGAAGATAGAATCTCTTGTCTGTAGATTTGATTCTCTCTCATTGCTCCTACTTTGAATCTTCAATGGTCTCCAAGTTGCTTCAATCTCCAAATCTAACAAGCACTAGTATTTTGATCTAATTTACTCTAATTTAATGGAATCCTCCAAAACTAGCCTATATATCCTCTCTTTTATGCCTCTCTTCATGTATTTATAGTTCTAATGGATATCCTAGCAAGTTAGGCAACTAAGAATCCTATTCTAGCTCAAATTGGACATCAAATAACACAAATAAGTTATCCCCCCGCCGATCGGCGTGCCCCACGTTGTCCCTAGGTCATTTAGAGCGTGTCTCGCACTACTTTCTGGTGGCCCAGCGCGCCTCGCGCTCTGTGTATAGCGCGGTCCGCGCTACCCTATTTTCTGCTGCGATGTCCTTTGGTAAAACAGACATAACCTTTGATCCGTTAGGAGTTACGGGGCCTTCCACCTATCAAATCGAAGATATCGACGAGATCTATAACTTTCATTCTTTGAGGATTGACAGAATCCGTTCGTAATAAGGCGTAAATAGAGCTTGAAGTAGATGCTATGTAAACGGCAATCATGACAACTCTTAACTTTGATCTTCGTTAATAAAAAGGTCATAACTCTCGCATCTGAACTCCGATTGGGACGATTCAAGATGTTCCAAAAAGCTAAAAAGAAGATCTACAATAAAATCCAAGTTCCAAGCTAAGAACATGCATCCCACTTGGTGTTAAAAGTCCTTCAATATTCCCTTCTTGCATTTACTTGTGTATTTTTGTCCAAAAAATGTTTGAATTGCTTTTCTTTGCTTTCCTCATGCCAATTGTGTGTCATAGCCTACAAAATAACACAACATGTATGAAATATAACTAAGAAACATAGGTTTAAATAACTAATTCAAGTAATAGATACCGGATAAATATGTATAAAACCTACTTATCAGTATGGAACTTCAGGTCCAAGAACTTCTTCCCCACTTTTTAGAGATCGAAATGGATCTTTATTAACTTTTAAAGATCGAACAACCCTCGGGGTAGTCAAACGATGAGCTTTATCTATATGAAAACGACTGAGAATTTTTTCAGCATATGTGGATTGATGAACAAAAATTTCATATGTTAAATGCTCCACTTGTATTCCCAAGCAGAATTTTGTCTTTTCAAGCTCTTTCATTTCAAATTCATCTTTTAAATAAATAGCAGTTCTTGTGAGTTCTTCAGGAGTACCTACAAGATTCAAATCATCCACATATACATCAATGATAGTAAATCCACTTTGTGATTTCTTAATAAAAACACATGGACATACTTGATTATTTATATATCCATCTTTTATTAAATAATCACTAAGTCGATTATACCACATACGACCAGACTGTTTCAACCTATATAATAAACGTTGTAACTTGATTAAATATATGTGACGGGGCCTTTGTGATTCAACCATTTTCAATCCTTCACGGATTCTCATGTAAATCTCACTATCAAGTGAGCCATAGAGGTGTGCTGTTACAACATCCATTAGACGTGTTTCCAAACCTTCTATGGTTGTCATACCTATCAGAAAGTGAAAAGTTACTCCATCCATTACTAGAGAGTATGTATCCTGATAATCAATACCAGGTTTTTCATGAAAACCCTTGAGCTACAAGTCGGGCTTTGTATCTCACAATTTCAATTTTCTCATTTTGCTTTCGTACAAAAACACATTTGTTTCCAATCGGGATTACACCTAGTGGTGTTTGGACTACTGGTCCAAATACTTCTCTTTTTAATAGTGATTGTAGCTTAGTTTGAATAACATCTTTCCATTTTGGACAATCTTTTTTTTACATTCTTCCACGTTTTGTGGTTCAGGATCCGTGTCAGGAATCAAAGTAATATATGATGTTATAGTGAAAACAAATATATCATCAATCATGACTTTGCTTCGATCCAATATTTTCTCATCATGTACATAATTTATTGAGATCTCTTGGTATTCATCTCTTATCCATTCACTGAGATTTTGTACCTCTTCTGGGGTTATTCCCACTCTTGGAATAAGTGCTACTTCTAGAGCGGGTATTCCTTCTGAGATTCGCTTATTTGCTTTTGATTTTCGTGGTACAATGTCTTTTTCACCAACCGGTCTTCCACGTTTCTGGCGTGGTTTAGATTCTTCTATTACCATATTTGTCAATTTTTCAGGAATTAATTTTTCAATAGGTATTTATATCCTTGCTGGAGTATTCACTGCAGGTGTAAGTGACTTTATCATTTTTCTAGCATCATTAAATGCATCTGGCATTTGATTTGCAATATTTTGTAAATAAATAATTCTTTGAACTTCAATTTCACATTGTCCTATACGAGAATCAAATGAATTTAATTCTTATGCATTCCATGATATTTCAGAGGGTTTTTTATTTAAAACTTTCCCTCCTCCTAATGGAAGAAATACAAATTCATCAAAATGACAATCTACATAACGTGCAGTAAAAATATCTCCAGTTAAAGGCTCAAGATATATGATAATAGAAGGAGAATCAAAACCAACATAAATACTTATTCTTCGTTAGGCTCTCATTTTAGTTCTTTGTGGAGGTTCAATTAGAACATATACTGCACTTCCAAAAACTCAAAAGTGTGATATGTTGGGTATTTGTCCAAAAACTAAATGTAGAGGAGAAAATTTATGAAAAGTTGTTGGTCTTACTCGAATGATAGCTGCAGCGTGAAGAATTGTTGTTGCCTAATTTTTAATAACACTTTACCACACAAGTATACGCGTTCAATTGTAATATTCAACAAGCAAGGATATCGTTCCCACGAGGAAATAGACTAATATTTATCAATTACTAATTCTAATGCAATTAATCCTATTTTAAACTACGAAGATTTTGTTTAAGATTTAAAAATTAAACTTAACAAAACTAATGATTAAAATCAAAATTTCACAAGAATAACTGCAGATTTAACAGGTTAAGATTACAACTTCCCTTGGTATTTCATTTAAACTAACTTACTTCCCATTTAAAATAAATCAATTAATATGAATCGTTATCCAAGAATACTTTATGAATATTCATGCACTTCTTCCAAAGACGTGAACAAATCCTCCTAAATCCAATCTTTAAGATGCGAAATTACAAGGAACACCCCAATTAATCAACTCACTATATTCCTATGTGAATCAAGTTAATTAGGGTTTTACGCTCAAATTCTTTCAATGGATACAAAAGACACATAGGTATATTCCTATCCTACATGCTAATCATATTAACCTTATTCAGATTATATGAATAGATGTTATCATATTCAGATCTCAATCTATACTCCATCTTCCAATTTCATATATATTATCACAGTAATTGTTGGCCAAACAATTAATCAATAAGCAAAAGATATAATAAACAATTCAATAAAAACCAACTTTCATTCAATGGGAAGCTTGCAATTTAAACTACATACCAAATTCTGTTGCAATCTTAATGAAAATTTAGTTCATAATAATAATAAAGAAAAACATCATCCAGATTAATAATCCAAACATCCTAGATAATTACAAAAAATAAAACTAGAGAAGAGAAGAAGAAACTCTGAATTTGCTCCAATACTCTCTCTTTGCTCTTCAGCCCTTGCAATTCTCCTTCGTATTTTTTTTCCTTGTTCTCTCTGCAAATCTCTTAAAAAATTGAGTGATACGTCTTTTCTAAAGTCTTCTCCTATTTGTATTGGTCTCAGCCCTCATTCAGACTCCTATTTGGCTTCAAAAACCCACTTAATAGAAAAACTCTTCTCTTTCCGCACATTAGCGCCTAGGCGCTCAACATAGGCCATTTTCAAGCGCTTGACCAGGACCACGTAATTATAAAAATGCCACTCAGCTTTAATTTTCATGATTTTTAACCTTTTTCTTCTCTGAAATGACCAATTTATCCCTCCAGCTCCAACCTACAACAAATAAACACAAAACACATAAAAAGATACTAAAAAATAATTAAAGATAACATTAATTAAGTTTAATAATATCGGATTCATAGGTATAAAACATACTCATCAAATACCCCCAAACTTAACCAATTACTTGTCCCCAAGCAACACAACAGAATGCAATAACTAAATATGCAATGCAAATGCAGCTATCTAAATGCCTAAATTCCAGCAGTCAAACAGAACAAAATCTATTCATCAAGCCTCAGAGAAATCACAATAAACATGCTAGTACATCATATCAAGACAGATTAATAATTTCCTTGTCAATCATCAAATCTTATCCTGTTATTATTGATATAGTGTGTGTGTGCTCAACTTCCATGTTAACTGATATAATTCTAAATACAACACATAATAGATCTCTTTAAAGGAATCATATAGTGTAAACTCATAAAATTCACGAACAAGCTAGATCCAACTAAAGACAAACATCCACAAAATTTAAGAGTCCAATCCGGGATACTTATGCTTTACTATGCTTTACGGGGGCTTTTTTTCTCTTTTCCCGTTTATTGTTTTTTTTTCATAAATTTTTTTTTTTAACCATGACTGTGCAATGTCTCATTCCATTAGGCTAACAGTGTTATCCCTTAGCGAGCTTTCGACCAACGACTCTCAGACCATATAAGACCTTAGGGCGCTAGGTTTTAAGATACCCCTACGGGCGTACTTGCTCAAGTAACAAAGGCCCCGAAACAAAACTAGCCGCGGTATTTTTTTTTTCAAATTTTTTTTCAAGCTTATATCCCAAATTTTCCCCCAAACTTAAGTTTCTGTCTAAATTCAGTCATCTTTGCCTATTCATGTTTTCATTCATTCAAACTAGCATTATCCTCAAGAAGTCCATTATGTATCAATTTAAATTCAATCAATCAACATAGTTGTTTTTACTGTGCTATCCTTATTATATCAGATTCAAACAGGTAAAGATTCAAATTATGACAAGAAATCACATCACAGTCTTAACAGTCAATACTATACTTGTCTACTCAATTCCAATCTCATCACTGGCCAAAACAGACTTAAACTATCTAACAGCTGGAAACATGCAAATACTTTTTTTTAAACTAAAATGAAAACTTCATGAATGCAAACTACATGAAAAACTATTAATTAAATACTATATGAATAAACTGGAGTTGGAAGCTTGCACCCCCAAACTTAACTTATGCAATGTCCTCATTGTATATAACCAATAAAATTTAAAAAAATTAAGCACTGAGGACTTCCCTGAAAGATAGAAGCTTTATTCCTCGTCAGTATCCTCTTCTTCTGATTCTTCTATATCAGCCGGGGGTATGCAGACAATGGTGGAAATTGGTAGGGAGCGGCAGCTAGATTCATGCGGGCAAACATCTCTAGGAATGCTGTACTAAAATTCTGATACACCTCCGTTTGTCGCTGAGCTAGGCTATCCTGATTTCTTTCCATTCGGTCAAAACCCTGCTGAACTCGAGTAGCCACCATGTCAATCCTTCTAGTTTGATTGCGTAAATCTCGACGAATATCTTTAAAAAAATTTGGTGGTGGCCCAGAACTTCCAGCTACAGAAGGATTGTCGTGGAACTGTTGATTAGGCTCGTCTGCAGGCTCGGGAGGAACAATAATGAACCCTAACCCTCTTGGGTGTGGTATACCCCCACCCCATGCCTTGTACTTCTTTATAAGCAAGTGGTCAATCACAGCTAAGGGAGGTTGTCTAGCTTCTTCGGCATCCCATTTGACTCCAGCTTGTTGACATAGTCCAGTGATCAAAGATGGGTGAGGTAATCCACCTGAGGTCCCTCCTCGAATTGCTTTGTCAATTGAATCATGTATAACTTGGCCCACATCTATAGTTTTTCCTTGTGCAATGCAGAAAAGCAATGCTGCCCGTTGATTTATAACATCACTCATATGCCTACACGGCATCAACTTGGCACAGATAAAGGCATGCCATGCTTTCCCATAACAGCTTAGTGTGGATGCAGGGAACAAAACAGCTTCTTGTTGATTTGTTAATTTCCATGTTGTTCCAGGTACACACAAGGCTTGAATGATCTCACTGTAGTCTAGCTCGTGCTCTAAATATTGCATGTAGCCATTATTGGGTATTATGTTCAAGCCGTAGTAGACATTTATTGTCCTAAAACTGACCTCCACTGATTTTCCGCGAACCTAAATTATGTTACCAACATGCTCTTTTGCATTGGCGTAGAATTCCTTAACAATTTTAACGACCGATGCATCCGGTTGGGCTGTAAAGTTCACCCATCTTTTACTCTCAATCATTTGTAATAATTCCCCATCTTCTATCTCTGGCAATAATCCACGCTCGGGAATTAGTGTTTTACTAGAAAGCACATTGTAATATCTTTCGGACGCACTAGCACTTACAAATCTCTTTTTGTCATACTTAGTCGAAGTGCCCGAAGTTTCTCCTCTATGCCTCTTAGTAGCCATGAGTCTTGTGTGATATGTTCTTGCCAAACCAAATGATATTCAGTGGCTTAGGATGGCCAAATCCTCTTTGTGACAAATTATCGAACACTTGGTGTGCACAGATTTTGAACACTATTGGTGGGCACTCCCCCAAACTTAATTTTCACCAAATTTGTCAATTACTAAGCACACTATACTTCCAAGGCAATACAAGAAACTATTAAGAGTACCCACACCCACTTGAGCCAACACAATGACAGAAACTAACTTCAAAGTACTAACATGGCTATTATCCAAGAGAATCCAAATAATTTGCAATAAAATCTTGTGCACTTACTTGGTTATAGCCAAATATGATGTTTCAATCAAAGTTGCATGAGCAATTTGAGCTTTGAACCCTTACTTTAGATAGATGTGGCTTGAATGTAAGTTGGTTCCCGAATTGGTGAAGAAGGATGACAAGATGGAGCTTAAGTGCCTTAGTTTGGGTAGGAGATTTAGTGTTTGATTAGGCTTTTACAAGAAAAAGATGATTATTGTGGTTAGATTAGATGAGAGTTATTTGAGTGAGTTTGTGTGGGAGTAGGAGAGCAAGAGAATGTTTGAATTGGGTTTGGACAAGGTGTGGCCGATTAGGGCTTATAAATTTTTTAAAAAAAAAATTCAGTAGGAGCGCCTAGGCGCTTGGATTTACACTAGTGTGACCGCCTAGGCGGTTGGTTGCAGAATGCGGTGGAAGCTTATAGCGCCTAGGCACTTGGTTTGGCCTAGGTAGGAGCGCTTAGGCGCTTGGGGCACGTCTATGCTACTGACTTGGAGCGCCTAGGCGCTGGATTTGGCTGGAGTATGAGCGCTTAGGCGCTTGGCCTGCACTGTTGCTACTGTAGTGAGGCGCCTAGGCACTTGTTTTGTACTCGGCTTGGGCGCCTAGGCGGTTGGTCATGCCTTAGTGATAATTTTCCAAACTTGTTGATTTCAACCTGCAATACCCCAACTTTAATTGTTAGTTTCTTCTTTTGCAAGGAGATTAAGACTTATTTTAAAAACCCTAAACTAAGATAAACTACATAATTAACTAGACTAACATACTACGAAAGAAAAACCAAAACAAAAATACCCTACACCATTAAGCAATCCAATAACACTAAAAATTAAGGAAATGATTAGAAATTTGAGAATTTGAGAAATGGATATTCTTCTATTGAGCTCATAAGTGCTTGGCTTCCAGGGGGCGCTGCCCCCTTGCAACCCCCGCCAGTTCACCGGCGAGCTGGGCAGCCGCTCGCTCACCGGTGAGCGAGACCCCCGACTGGGTAATCGTAGTGGCCATTAGTCAAACCCGCCAAATAAAAAATATTTGTTTCCTATCCTGAAATCAATTAAATACCGTGTTAGAGAACATCAGGGGTGTAACAAATACTAAACTATAAAAGTTTAACCACTAAATAAACTAACAGTAAAGCAATTTAAACAAAATAAAATTAAAAATAGAAAATAACAATAAAAATTCCCGGGTTGCCTCCCAGTTAGCGCTTAGTTTATAGTCTTCAGCCTGACTTTCGCCTATGTTCTAATCATCAAGGTTGACCGATGTCTTTTCACGATCAACACAACCCCCATAGTAGTGCTTTAATCTCTGACCGTTGACTTTGAAATTACGTTTAGCATCCGGGTCTTCCACCTCCACTGCTCCGTGGGGATAAACTCTAGTAATAATAAATGGCCCTGACCAACGAGATTTCAACTTTCCTGGAAACAATTTAAGCCTCGAATTGTATAATAACACTGTTTGCCCCACTTCAAACTTTCTTTCCAGAATTTTCTCATCATGCCACCTCTTAATCTTTTCTTTATATAACTTCGCGTTCTCGTACGATTGGAGTCTGAATTCATCCATTTGGTTCAATTGTAAGAGGCGCTTCTCTCCCGCAGCAGACATATCAAAGTTTAACTTTCGAATTGCCCAATAAGCACTGTGTTCTAGTTCAACTGGAAGACGGCATGCCTTTCCATATACTAACCTATATGGAGACATCCCTATCGGAGTTTTGTAAGCTGTACGATATGCCCATAAAGCATCATCCAACTTACTAGCCCAATCTTTCCGACTAGGGTTCACTATCTTCTCGAGGATTCGTTTCACTTCTCGGTTAGAGACCTCGGGTTGACCACTTGTTTGTGGATGATAGGCAGTAGCTATCTTATGCGTGACTCCATACTTAGCGAGAATAGCTGAGAACTGCTTATTACAGAAGTGTGTGCCTTCATCACTAATGATTGCACGAGGAGTGCCGAATCTAGCGAAAATAGTCTTCCGAATGAACTTAACCACAACCTTAGCATCATTGGTGGGCGATGTTATAGCTTCTACCCACTTTAAAATGTAGTCCACCGCTAGAAGTATATAGGACTTACAGAAAGATGATGGAAATGGTCCCATGAAGTCAATGCCCCAAACATCAAACAATTCGACTTCTAGGATCATATTAAGTGGCATCTCGTGTCGCTTTGATATATTACCAACTCTTTGGCATCTGTCACATTTCAATGAAAACACACGGGCATCTTTAAAGAGAGTTGGCCAGAAGAATCCACATTGAAGCACCTTGGCTGTCGTTCTTTCTCCCCCAAAATGTCCACCATAGTCAGATGCATGACATTGGTAGAGAATATTTTCCATTTCAACTTCCGGAACACACCTTCTTATTACTTGATCTCCACACTGTTTAAATAAAAATGGCTCATCCCATAAATACTGTTTCACATCATGGAGAAATTTCTTCTTCTGTTGACTTGTTAAATCTGGCGGAAACACCTTACTCACAATGAAATTTATATAATCTGCATACCATGGAGTATCCATCCTTATCGCGAACAGTTGTTCATCCGGGAAAAATTCATTGATCACTGTTGTGTCATCTTTTTTTAGTTCTGCATTCTCTAATTGTGATAAATGATCAGTAACCTGATTGTCTGTTCCTTTTTGGTCCCGGATCTCCAAGTTAAACTCTTGTAGCAATAATATCCATCTAATTAATCTCGGCTTCGCATCCTTCTTTGCTATTAAGTACTTAATTGCCGAATGATCTGTAAACACGATCACTTTTGTCCCAATCAAATATGATCAGAATTTATCAAATGCATAAACAACTGCTAATAGCTCCTTCTCGGTAGTGGTATAATTCAGTTGGGCATCCGTTAATGTCTTACTAGCATAGTATATAGCATGAAAAATTTTATCCTTTCGTTGGCCTAGAACTGCGCCAATCGCAAAGTCGCTAGCATCACACATTAATTCGAACGGGATACTCCAATCTGGCGCTATGATTACAGGTGCGGTAACAAGTTTCTTCTTCAACACATCAAAAGCTTCCAGGCATGCTTGATCAAAGTTGAATGGGACATCCTTCTCCAAAAGATTGCAAAGTGGTTTCGTGATTTTGGAGAAGTCTTTTATAAATCGTCTATAGAAACCAGCGTGTCCCAAAAAACTTTGAATACCCTTTACTGAAATAGGTGGTGGCAAGCTCTCGATGGTTTTGATCTTAGCTCTATCAACTTCAATTCCTTTTGATGACACTCGATGACCCAAGATTATCCCCTCTTGCACCATAAAATGACATTTCTCCCAGTTTAAAACCAAATTCGTTTCCATACACCGTTTGAGCACGAAAGTGAGATTTTCCAAACAATAATCAAATGAATCCCCAAAAACTGAAAAATCATCCATAAATACCTCGAGATTTTGTTCGAACATATCGGAAAAAATAGCCATCATACACCGTTGAAATGTCGCCGGCGCATTACATAATCCAAAAGACATTCTGCGAAAAGCAAAGGTACCATATGGGCATGTGAATGTCGTCTTCTCCTGATCCTTGGGTGCAATGGAAATCTGGTTATAACTTGAGTATCCATCCAAAAGACAATAATATTCATGCCCTGCAAGCCTGTCCAACATTTGATCTATGAATGGTAGAGGAAAATGGTCCTTACGAGTGGCATTGTTCAACTTTCTATAATCCATACACACCCGCCAACCCGTAACTGTTCGGGTCAGGATCAATTCATTATGCTCATTTGCAACTACTGTCATTCCCCATTTCTTTGGCACACAATGAACTGGACTTACCCATGAGCTATCTGAGATAGGGTAGATAATTCTCGCATCCAACCATTTAATGATTTCTTTTTTTAAAACTTCCTTCATGATGGGATTGAGTCTTCGTTGTTGTTCAATAATTGGTTTCGCTTCATCTTCTAATAGATTCTTATGCATGCAAATTGATGGACTTATTCCCTTGATATTCGCAAGAGTCCACCCAAGAGCAGTCTTGAATTGCCTAAGTACCCTTAGTAGCTTTTCTTCTTGAACCTTATCAAGTGATGCAAAAATAATAACTGGAAAGGTAGAAGAAGAACCAAGGTAGGCATACCGTAGATGGTTAGGCAATGGCTTAATTTCCAAGGTGGGCAGTTCTTCTAAAGATGATTTCACCTTTTCATCTGGCTTTCCCCAAAAATCCAGAGGTTCAAATTTTTGCAAACATCGTGTGAACTTCGGTGCTGAATCTAACATGTGAACCCATTCTTGCACAGTTGAATCATCAAATAAATTTTCACTAACCATTGCAGTTTCAAGAGGGTCTTCATTTACAAATTCACTAAATACCTCTCTAGTTGCTTTTTCAATCAGATCAACTCTAAAGCACTCTTCATCTCCCTTCGGGAATTTCATAGCCTTGAAAACATTAAAAGTTACTTCTTCATCTTGGACTCTCATCGTTAACTCTCCCTTTTATACATCAATTAATGTCCTTCCAGTGGCTAAAAATGGTCTTCCAAGGATAATGGGTATGTCTTTATCCTCTTCGTAGTCCAACACAATGAAGTCGGCTGGAAATATAAATTTGTCCACCTTCACTAATATGTCTTCCACAATGCCCTTAGGGTATGTCACTGATCTATCTGCGAGCTGCAAAGAGATATTTGTTGGCTTTGGTGATGGTAATCCCAACTGAGTGTAGATCGAAAGCGGCATCAAGTTAATACTAGCACCCAAATCACACAAACATCTGTTAAAGAACTGGGGCCCAATCGTGCACGGTATGGTGAAGCTACCCGGATCCTTCAACTTCGGTGGTAACCTTCTTTGCATAATTGAGTTACATTCTTCTGTCAACGCTACAGTCTCGAACTCCCCTAGCTTCCTCTATCTTGCTAAAATATCTTTCATGAATTTTGCATAGCTAGGCATTTGTTCTAAAGCATCTGTGAATGGAATGTTGATTTGCAGCTTTTTGAACACTTCTAAAAATTTTGAAAACTGTCTATCTAATTTTTGCTTTTGAAATCTTTGAGGAAACGACACAGGTGGTACGATTGTTGTTTGCTTATCTTCTTGTTGTTTTTTCACAACTTTTTCCCCAGATTTACTTTCTGAATTTCCACTCTCTTGTTCACCATCCTCAGCAGAAATTATTTCCTTGTGTCCGTCTAGATCGGTAGTTAACTCCTTCCCACTTCTGAGTGTAACTGCCTTACATTGTTCATTTCCATCATTCCTTGGATTTTTCTCCGTATCACTAGGTAAAAAACCTGGAGTTCTAGTATTCAAAGCACTAGCTATCTGCCCAATTTGGTTCTCAAGATTCTTTATTGCAACTGATTGGTTTTTCGTTGTGGCTTCAAACTGAGTTGCCAATCTTGCCAACAATTCTTCCATTTGTGATAGCTTATCAGGTTGATGAGGTTGTGGGTGTTGTTGAGATTATTGATGTGGCTGAAATCCAGGTGGATATGATTGCCTTGGAGCTTGGGCTTGAGCATGTGACTGATTATTACTCCAAGAAAAATTTAAGTTGTTTCTCACTCCTGGATTGTAACTGTTTGGATAACTGCCCTGCTGCCTGTTATAATTGGAAACAAATTGGACTGACTCAGGATTTATTGCACATTGATCACTTGAGTGGCTACCCGCACATATTTCACAAATTATTTCCATTTTCTGAACTGGTTGTACCCCAAGTGCATCTATCTTCTTTGTAAGAGAAGAAATCTGATCTGTCACTTGAGCTGACAATGCTGTCATAGCATCCACTTCATACACCCCGACTGTCCTTGGCTGAGCCGCTCTTGCTGTTAGCCATTAGTAATTATTAGCTGCCATGGTTTCAAGCAACTGATATCCCTCATCACAATTCTTGGCTATAATAGCTTCTCCCGCTGCAGCATCTATACTCGATCTCACTGTGCTGAATAAACTGTTATAAAAAGTCTGCACTTGAAGCCATTTAGGAATCCCATGGTGTGGACATTTTCGCAATGAGTCTTTAAATCTCTCTCATGCTTCATATAATGATTCTGAATCGTACTGAACGAAAGAGAAGATATCGTTCCGCAACTTTGCTATTTTTGTAGGCGGGAAAAACTTTGCAAGAATTTTTTGGGAGAGATCATTCCATGTAGTAATCGAGCCTGGTGGTAGTGAATGGAGCCAACTCTTAGCCTTATCTCTGAGAGTAAATGGAAACAGCTTTAGCCTTATTGCATCCTCTGACACGTTATTGTACTTAAAAGTATCGCAGATTTCTATAAAGCTGACTATGTGATCGTTAGGATCATCATTTGGTAACCCTCCAAACTGACATGAATTTTGAATCATCTGTATTGTCCCCGGTTTTATCTCAAAACTTGTAGCAGTAATGGCAGGCCTCGTAATACTCAACTGAATTTCAGTAACTCGCGGCGTATCATAATCCCGCAGTACTTTTTGCTCTTCTTCAGCCATAGTATCTTTCTTATCAAGTGCCTCTTTGGTTTCTTTAACCCACTTACGCAACCGCTGAAATTTTTTCTCGATGTCGTCCTCGTGAGGCATTAAATTTGGCTTCTTCGATCGCGTTTGCATACACTAGTAAAGAACACCTGAATAGAACAGAAAAGAAAAGGTTTAAATTAAGATTAACGCTATAAAAATCAATAATGACAAAATATTAAACTAATATCCCCAGCAACGGCGCCAAAAACTTGTTGCCAAATTTTTAATAACACTTTACCACGCAAGTATACGCGTTCAATTGTAATATTCAGCAAGCAAGGATATCGTTCCCACGAGGAAATAGACTAATATTTATCAATTACTAATTCTAATGCAATTAATCCTATTTTAAACTACGAACATTTTGTTTAAGATTTGAAAATTAAACTTAACAAAACTAATGATTAAAATCAAAATTTCACAAGAATAACTGCAGATTTAACAGGTTAAGATTACAACTTCCCTTGGTATTTCATTTAAACTAACTTACTTCCCATTTAAAATAAATCAATTAATATGAATCGTTATCCAAGAATACTTTATGAATATTCACGCACTTCTTCCAAAGACGTGAATAAATCCTCCTAAATCCAATCATTAAGATGTGGAATTACAAGGAACACCCCAATTAATCAACTCACTATATTCCTATGTGAATCAAGTTAATTAGGGTTTTACGCTCAAATTCTTTCAATGGATACAAAAGACACATAGGTATATTTCTATCCTACATGCTAATCATATTAACCCTATTCAGATTATATGAACAGATGTTATCATATCCAGATCTCAATCTATACTCCATCTTCCAATTTCATATATATTATCACAGTAATTGTTGGCCAAACAATTAATCAATAAGCAAAAGATATAATAAACAATTCAATAAAAACCAACTTTCATTCAATGGGAAGCTTGCAATTTAAACTACATACCAAGTTCTGTTGCAATCTTAATGAAAATTTAGTTCATAATAATAATAAAGAAAAACATCATCCAGATTAATAATCCAAACATCCCAGATAATTACAAAAAATAAAACTAGAGAAGAGAAGAAGAAACTCTGAATTTGCTCCAATACTCTCTCTTTGCTCTTAGCCCTTGCAATTCTCCTTCGTGTTTTTTTCCTTGTTCTCTCTACAAATCTCTTAAAAAATTGAGTGATACGTCTTTTCTAAAGTCTTCTCCTATTTGTATTGGTCTCAGCCTTCATTCAGACTCCTATTTGGCTTCAAAAACCCACTTAGTAGAAAAACGCTTCTCTTTCCGCACATGAGCGCCTAGGCGCTCAACATAGGCCATTTTCAAGCGCCTAGGCGCTTGAACAGGATCACGTAATTACAAAAATGCCACTCAGCTTTAATTTTCATAATTTTTGACCTTTTTCTTTTTCGAAATGACCAATTTGTCCCTCCAGCTCCAACCTACAACAAATAAACACAAAACACATAAAAAGATACTAAAAAACAATTAAAGATAACAATAATTAAGTTTAATAATATCGGATTCATAGGTATAAAACCTACCCATCAATTGCATGACCCCAAACTGAGGTAGGTAAGTTAGCTCTTAACATTAATGGACGTGCAATTAGTTAAAGTCTTTTTATTAGTGATTCAGCTAAATCATTTTGTGTATGTATATGAGGAACAGAATGCTCAATGGGGATTCCAATAGTCATACAAAAATCATTAAAAATCATTAATAAAAATTCAGTTGCGTTATCAAGTCGAATTGACTTTGATTGGATGATACAAGAACTGAGCCCGTAACTTGATTATTTGAGCAAGAAGTTTTGAGAAGACAAAATTTCGAGAAGAGAGAAGACAAACATGAGACCATCTAGTTGAAGCATCTATTAAAACTATGAAATATCGAAATGGGCCAGACTGGGTGAATGGGTCCACAAATGTCTCCTTGAATTCTCTCTAGGAATTTTGGGGCTTCTTTATAAAATTTTACTGGTGATGGTCGAACAATTAATTTTCTTCGAGAACACGCAGCGCAAAGAAAATCACTACTAGGAAAAACCTTCTTATTTTTGAGAGGATGACCAGTAGAATTTTCTATAATACGACGCATCATAGAAGTGCCTGGATGACCGAGTCTTTCATGCCAAAGCATAAAAGATTTGGGATCTATAGTTTTTGGAATCATAACAGTATGAGACTCAATTGCTCTAATTTTCATAGTATATAATCTAGAAGAAATAGAAAGAAGTTTTTTTAGGATATTCTTTTTTCCAAAAATAGTAGAGGTGATGAGAAGATATTCATTATTATTTTCATTGGTTGTTTCAATGTGAAAACCATTTAGTCGAATATCTTTAAAACTAAGCAAATTTTTTCTTAATTTACTAGAATATAGAGCATTTTTGATAAAAACTTGGGTCTCATTTGGTAGCATGAAACTAGCTTTTCCAAATCCCTCGATTAAATTTGATGTGCCAGAGATAGTTCCTATATTTCCCTTAGCTTTGATTAGTTGTGAAAAAAATTTCTCACTTTGAAGGATTGTATGAGTTATTGCACTGCCTGCTAAATATATATCTTCCATATCCATTAAAGATGGTCTGACACATATAAAAACATAAATAAGAAAAGTTAAATTTCATTTATAATTTTATTCATGAAAAACACATACCACGTATAGAATGAAAACTAATAATATTATATATGCAGGGTGTTTAATTAAAACAAAAAAATTAAACGATATCCCAAAAGATACTTTTAGAAGGTTCAATAATATCAACAATTTTTTTCTCATTGTTGGTCATTGGTGGAACATCAACAATATTCAATTGATGATTAACAAAGTTTGTTTCTTCCTCCATTACTTTGTTCTTTTGAGACTCTTGGAATAAATTAACCAGATGCCTAGGCGTACGACAGGTACGCGACCAATGCCCTTTCATCCCACACTTAAAACAAACATCTGGTTTGTTCTTTATTTGTGCTGCATTTTTTTATTTTTACCTGACCCAGACACTTGCCACTTCTGGTGGGCTGAATTGTCGCGGTTCTAGAATTTGTTGTTATGATGGCCTCGTTTATTCTTTCGTCCCCAAGGCTTCTTATTATATGGTCATCTATTGTCACGTTTATTCGGTTAGAATGACATGTTATTAATATTTGGCAATGGGGTAGCTCTCGTTGGCCGTACTTGATGGTTTTTCAACAACAATTCATTATTCTTTTCTGCAATAAGGAGGATAGATAATAAGTTACTGAATTTTGTGAACTTACTATGTCTATATTGTTGTGACAGAATCATGTTGGTGGGATGAAAAGTTGAGAGCGTTTTTTCTAACATTAGGGTTTCAGAAACTGGATCTCCGCACAAAGCCAAAGTAGAGGTTATTTTATAAACATTGGAACTATACTCCGTAATTGATTTATAATTTTGTAACCTTAAATTAAGCCACTCAAATTTGACATTAGGGAGAACAACCAATTGTTGGTGGTCAAATCTTTCCTTTAGTTGTGTCCATAAAGACAAAGGATATTTGACTGTTAAATACTCGGTCTTTAATCCTTCATCAATATGGTGACGAAGAAAAATTATGGCTTTTGCATTTTGTTCCGAAGTTGTTGTATTTCCCGATTCAATAGTCTTTTCTAACTCATTTGCACTAAGGTGTAATTCTGCATCAAGTGCTCAAGGCAAATAGTTGTCTCCAGAGATTTTTAAATTTGAAAAATCTACTTTTGCTAAGTTTGCCATCTATTCTGGGTTAAAACATAATTTTATTATTTATTAAAACAATAAATAATTGCATATATGATATAAAAAAAATAAACTAAGTCACAACCTTAAGTGGTGATAAAATGCAAATATAAATAATATAAATATTCTTATATTTATGTTATTAGCATATTATTTTAGTAAACAAATATGCAATCGTTAATGTATATACAAGTATTATTGTTCACAAAATATATATATATACAAAACTGCAAATGGATCTTCACCCGGCATGCGGTAGTTCACATAGACATATTATTTCCACAAAATGCTAATAACGAATTAATATGAAAGGATATTCATCGAGCATGCGATAGTTCGCATAGTCAGGTTATTCCCACAAGTTAATAAGAAATGAATACATAGGATTATTCACCAGGCATGCGGTATTCCGCATAGACAGATTATTCCACAAGTTAATAAGAAATGAATACAAAGGATTATTCACCAGGCATGCGGTATTCCTCATAGACAGGTTATTCCCACAATTTAATAAGTGATAAAAAAGTTCCCACCAAGTCTTGTAAGATTAACAAGGATAGATGGTACCACTGTAAATAACATAATTTAAAAATGGACAATAAAACATAAATATAATTTGACAGTTAAATAATATAATTGGTGACAAAGTCGAGCCAATTGTAAGAATAAAATTATATTATTAGTGGTATAGCCAAACCGATATAATAATAAATTGCAAGAATTTAATGTTATCGTCTCAGTTGGTTAGAGCTTCGTGCTGATAACGTGTTATAAAATTTTAGCAATGTGTACAAAGATACTCTTATTATTGTATAAATTTAGAGAGAATAATTAAGAGATAAATAGAGAGAAACAATCGAGAAAAGTTATATTATTTTATTCAGTATCATTGCTTTATATAGGCAAAGCTGAAGTTTAAAGAGGAAGGAATGGTTCACGGAAGAAGAGAAGAAGAAAGGGGAGAGCAGTACCTAAGGAGGAGGGAATCACTTTTATAACAAGGTCACATTTTTTTTCTTTCAAGAAATTTTTGTGTAGTAGGCCACACATTGTAAAACTACTTTCTTTTATAATGAAATGACATAAATACACTTAATAATAAATAAAAAACGGCCAATAAAATAGTGCAATCAAAACAACTCCACTTTTTCTTAATGCCTATTATTGTTATAATCATGATTCCCTCCTCCTGAGGGTACATATATATGCTTGCCCTCCTCTTCTTCTTTTCCCCCGTGTTTTCCTTTCTCTTCCTTCTCCTTTGTTATTTTCCTCACCCGTGAAGCCTTCCCCTCCCCCGTGACTCCTCAGAATTTCCTATATAAGGAAAATTCATACTGAAGGAAAGATTTAGAGAATTTCTCTGAATGATTTCTCTCTCCTTTTCTCTTACTTATTCTCTCTAAATTTATGCAACAATTATAAGAATATATATTTCTACACTTTGCTAAAGTTTTATAACACGTTATCAGCATGAAACTCTAACCAATTGAGACGGAAAAATTAAATTCTTGCAATTTATTATTATACTACTGGTTTGGCTATGTCACCAATAATATAATTTTATTCTTATAATTGCCTTAAAATTCTTGCAATCTATTATTATACTACCGATTTGGCTATGTCACCAATAGTATAATGTTATTCTTACAATTGGCCTAACTTTGCCGCCTATTATTTTCTTTAACTGTCAAGTTATATTTATGTTTTTTTGTCCATTTTTAAATTATGTTATTTATAGAAGTACCATCTATCCTTGTTAATCTTACAAGACTTGATGGAAACATTCTTACTGCTTATTAAATTGTGGGAATAACCTGTATATACGGAATACCGCATACCTGGTGAAATTCTTCAGTTATTTCATTCTTTATTATTCTGTTAGAATAACCTGTATATGTGGAATACCGCATACCTGGTGAAATTCTTTAGTTATTCCATTCTTTATTATTCTGTTGGAATAACCTGTCTACGCGAACTATCGCATGCATGGTGAAATTCTTCTGTTATTTTATTATTTATTATTCTGTTGGAATAACATGTATATGTGAACTACCGCATGCCGGGTGAAGATCCATTTGCATTTTTGTATATATATATTTTGTTGAACTGTAATACTTATATATATACATTAACGATTGCATATTCTTTTTACTAAAATAATATGCTAATAACGTAAATATAAGATTATTTATATTTGCATTTTATCACCACTTGAGGTTGTGGTATAGTTTATTTTTTCTATATCATACATGCAATTATTTATTGTTTTAATAAATAATAAAATTATGTTTTAACCCAGAATAGATGGCAAACTTGGCAAAAATAGATTTTTCTATTTTGAAAATCTATGGAGACAACTATTTGGCTTGGGTACTTGATGCATAATTCTGCACCTTAGTGCAAATGAGTTAGAAAAAACCATTGAATCGGGAAATACAGCAACTTCGGCACAAAATGCAAAAGCCATAATTTTTCTTCGTCGCCATATTGATGAAGGATTAAAGACTTAATATTTAACAGTCAAAGATCCTTTGTCTTTATGGACACAACTGAAGGAAAGATTTGACCACCAAAATTTGGTTGTTCTCTCTAATACCAAATTTGAGTGGCTCAATTTAAGGCTACAAGATTACAAATCAATTACGAAATATAGTTCCAATCTTTATAGAATAACCTCTACTTTGGCTTTGTGCGAAGATCCAGTTTCTGAAACCCAAATGTTAGAGAAAACGCTCTCAACTTTTCATCCCACCAACATGATTCTGTCACAACAATATAGACAGAGTAAGTTCACAAAATTCGGTGACTTATTGTCTATCCTCCTTGTTGTAGAAAAAAATAATGAATTGTTGTTGAAAAATCATCAAATACGGCCAACAGGTGCTGCTCCATTGTCGGATATTAACAGCACGTCATTCCAGCAGAATAAACATGACAATAGATGGCCATATAATAAGATGCCTTGGGGGCGAAAGAATAAATGAGGCCATCATAACAACAAATTCCAAAATTACGACAATTCCGGCCACCAGAAGTGGCAAGTGTCTGAGTCGAGTAAAAATAAAGAAAATGCAACACAGATAAAGAACAAACCAGATGTTTGTTTTAGGTGTGGGATGAATGGGCATTGGTCACGTACATGTCGTACGCCGAGACATATGGTTAATTTATTCCAAGAGTCTCAAAAGAACAAAGTAATGGAGGAAGAAACAAACTTTGTTAATCATCAATTGGATATTGTTGATGTTCCACCAATGACCAACATTGAGGAAAATGTTGTTGATATTATTGAACCTTCTGAAAGTGTCTTTTGGGATATCATTTAATTTTTGTTTTAATTAAACACCATGCATGTATAATATTATTAGTTTTCATTTTATAAGTGGTATGTGTTTATCATGAATAAAATTATATATGAAATGTAACTTTTCTTATTTATGCTTTTAAATGTGTCAGACCATTTTTAAAGAATATCTTCTCATCACTTCCACTATTTTGAAAATTAGAATATCCTAGAAAAACTTCATTCAATTTCTTTTGGATTATATACTATGAAAATTAGAGCAATTGAGTCTCATACTGTTATGATTCCAAAAATCCTAGATCTCGAATTCTTTATGCGTTGGCATGAAAGACTTGGTCATCCAGGTACTTCTATGATGCGTCGTATTATTGAAAATTCTATTGGTCATCCACTCAAAAAAAAGGTTTTTCCTTGTAGTGAATTTTCTTGTGCTGCGTGTTCTCGAGGAAAATTAATTGTTCAACCATCACCAGTAAAAGTTTATAAAGAAGCCCCAAAATTCCTAGAGAGAATTCAAGGAGACATTTGTGGACCTATTCACCCATTGTCTGGCCCATTTCGATGTTTCATGGTTTTAATAGATGCTTCAACTAGTGGGTCTCATGTTTGTCTTCTCTCTTCTCGAAATTTTGCCTTCTCAAAACTTCTTGCTCAAATAATCAAGTTACGTGCTCAGTTCTCGGATCATCCAATCAAGTCAATTCAACTTGATAACGCAGCTAAATTTTCATCAATGACTTTTAATGATTTTTGTATGACTATTGGAATCTCTATTGAGCATTCTGTTCCTCATATTCATACACAAAATGATTTAGCTGAATCTTTAATAAAAGGACTTCAACTAATTGCACCTCTACAAAGAACTAAAATGGGAGCCCAACGAAAAATAGGTATTTATGTTGGTTTTAGTTCTCCTTCTATTATCAAATATCTTGAGCCTTTAACTGGAGATGTTTTTACTGCTTGTTATGTAGATTGTCATTTTGAGGAATTTGTATTTCCACCTTTAGGAGGAGGGAAAGTTTTAAATAAAAATCCCTCTCAGATATCATGGAATGCATCAGAATTAAATTCACTTGATCATCGTACAGGACAATGTGAAATTGAAGTTCAAAGAATTATTTATTTATAAAATATTGCAAATCAAATGCCAGATGCATTTAATGATGCTAGAAAAATGATAAAGTCATATACAACTGCAGTGAATACTCCAGTAGAGATAGAAATACCTATTGAAAAATCAATTCCTGGGAAATTGACAAATAAGGTAATATAAGAATCTAAACCACACCAGAAGCGTGGAAGACCGGTTGGTGCAAAAGACACTGTACCACGAAAATCAAAGCAAATAAGGGAATTCCAGAAGGAATACCCGCTCCAGAAGTAGCACATATTCCAAGAGTGAGAATAGCCCCAGAAGAGGTACCAAATCTCAGTGAAGGGATAAGAGATGAATACCAAGAGATCTCAATAAATTATGTACATTATGAGAAAATATGAGATTGAAGCAAAGTCATGATTGACGATATATTTACTTTCTCTATAGCATTAGATATCACTTTGATTCCTGACACGGATCGTGAACCACAAAACGTGGAAGAATGTAAGAAAAGAAAAGATTGGCCAAAATGGAAAGATGCTATTCAAATTGAGCTACAATCTCTATTGAAAAGAGAAGTATTTGAACTAGTAGTCCAAACACCGCTGAGTGTAATCCCGGTTGGAAACAAATGGGTATTTGTACGAAAGCGAAATGAGAAAAATAAAATTGTGAGATATAAAGCCCGACTTGTAGCTCAAGGGTTTTTCACAAAAATCTGGTATTGATTATCAGGATGGAGTCACTTTTCATTTTCTGATAGGTATGACAACCATGGAAGGTTTGGAAACACGTCTGATGGAAGTTGTAACAACATACCTATATGGCGCACTTGACATTGAGATTTATATGAGAATCCTTGAAGGATTGAAAATGGTTGAATCAAAAAGGCTCAGTCACATATATTCAATCAAGTTATAACGCTCATTATATTGGTTGAAACAGTCTAGTCGTATGTGGTATAATCGACTTAGTGATTATTTAATAAAAGATGGATATATAAATGATCATGTATGTCCATGTATTTTTATTAAGAAATCACAAAATGGATTTTCCATCATTGCTGTATATGTGGATGATTTGAATTTTGTAGGTACTCCTAAAGAACTCACAAGAACTGCTACTTATTTAAAAGATGAATTTGAAATGAAAGATCTTGGAAAGACAAAATTCTGTTTGGGAATACAAGTGGAGAATTTAGCATCTGGAATTTTTTTGTTCATCAATCCACATATGCTGAAAAGATTCTCAGTCGTTTTTATATGGATAAAACTCATCCTTTGACTACCCCGATGGTTGTTCGATCTTTAGAAGTTGATAAAGATCCATTTCGGCCTCTAGAAAGTGGGGAAGAAGTTCTTGGACTTGAAGTTCCATACCTAACTGCAATGGAATAAGTTCTTGGACCTGAAGTTTCATACCTAAGTGCAATAGGTGATCTTATGTATCTTGCAAACTATACACGACCTAATATTACTTTTGCTGTCAACTTGTTAGCAAGATACAGTTCTTCTCCGACTAAGAGACATTGGGATGGGATTAAACACATTTTGAGATACCTCCGTGGAAGTATTGATCATGGGTTATTTTATCCAAGAGATTCAACGTCGCGATTGGTTGGATATGCCGATACAAGATATTTATCAGATCCACACAATGGAAGATCACAAACAGGTTCTGTATTTACATATTGTGATACAGTTATATCCTAGAAATCCACAAAGCAAACCATGACAGCTACATCTTCAAATCACTCAGAGATTCTCGCTATACATGGAGCAAACAGAGAATGTGTTTGGTTGAGATCAATATTCAGCATATTCAAAAATCATGTGGATTATCATCAATCAAAGACATTCCTACAATTCTGTATGAGGATAACGATGCATGCATTGCTCAACTTAGAGGAGGGCACGTCAAGGAAGATAGAACAAAACACATTTCACCTAAATTCTACTTCACACATGAGCTACAAAAGGGTGATATAGATGTGCATCAAATTCGATCATGTGATAATCTAGCCGACTTATTCACAAAGTCGCTACCAAATGCAACGTTTGCAAAACTTCGGAAAAGGATCAGAATATGTCGACTGAAAGACTTATGACAACATTTCATCAAGAAGTAATGAATTTCTTTTGAGGGGAAGAGTGTACTCTTTTTCCTTAGTCACGATTTTTATCCCAATTGATTTTTCCTGACAAGGTTTTAATGAAGCAGTCAATTAAGCTATTTATGTAAAAGATATGTACTCTTTTTTCCTTCGTTAAGTTTTTCTCACTGGATTTTCTTAACAAGGTTTTTAATGAGACATAATCTTCTATCGGAGGAAATTAGGGGAAGTGGTATAATCATGATTCCCTCCTCCTGAGGGTGCATGTATATGATTGCCTTCCTCTTCTTCTTTTTCCCCGTGCTTTCCTTTCTTTTTCTTCTCCTTTGTTCTTTTCCTCACCCGTGAAGCCTTCCCCTCCCCCGTGACTCCTCAAAACTTCCTATATAAGGAATTCATACTGAAGGAAAGATTTAGAGAATTTCTCTGAATGATTTCTCTCTCTTTTTCTCTTACTTATTCTCTCTAAATTTATGCAACAATTATAAAAATATATTTCTACACTTTGCTAAAGTTTTATAACAATTATAAATATTTTTACATTTGAACAAGAATCCCCTCATTCGATATTGTTTTATTACTCGAGGACACTTTAGTACATCTGCCCTTTAATTCTTTTCAATAAGCTAATTATTTGATATTAATAACTTTATTAGTAATGATCAAAATATGTTAATAAATAATTGATGATATTAAGATCGATTCTACCTAAAATTAGAATCAATAAAAATATTTTTACGGTTAAAAATTTAAAAGAATTTTCTACCATTAAAATTTTGATGAAAAATTCACATGTTCATCAAATGGTGAAAAAGTGTAGAATTATCTTTTTTTAAATAAGTATACTACTTAATATTATAAATTAATTAATCAGTGTTGATTTCAATTATATTATCTAAGGTGATGTTTGATTACCTCTAAATAGATGTACATCTGATTCGGTCAGAGGTTATAGTTGTTTGATATTTTTTGTCCCTTAATCGATAAATATAATTCTAAACCATTCAGAGGTACATCTGACCGAAAGTTATATTTTTTCTAGACAAAAATAACCTCTTCAATGTTCCAAAATTCCTTTTATATCCTCAATAAAATGTTAACCCTAATCCCTCATGTTTCTTCACCACAACCGCTCCAAAAGTTCCTTTATGTTGCTCCTTCACCTCTGATTTGCTTTCCTTTGCTGCTCTCTTTCGTCTGTAAATCTTCTCTCTCCCTTCTTCATCTATTGTTTATTATTGCTCTGCTGGTATTTCTTTTTCAAACCCTTTTTTTGTTTGATTAATGTGATTTTTTGGTGATCTCAAAATATTAAATAGACCAATTTAAGTGAGAATTATATACTACTCTGTGTTTAGGCTCATAAAATTGCTTCATTGTATCTTCTTACCTGGTTAAGAGCCTACATGAGGGGGAAATTGTTGCGCTTGACCATTAAACAATTTAAGAAGATAGATTTAAAATTATTCCTTTTTCTTTCGTATGAAGATAAAAGAATTTCCTCCCCTTAGTTTTGGAAGCATAAATAGTATTGGCTCCTCAACCTTATATCTAAAAGTGGTAAGCTTGGTTCTATTTATCCGATCTGTAGAAAGCCTAAGGTTCCAGTTGTTGAGAAGAACTAGAGCAAACAAATATTTAACCCTAATTAATATGGAAAATGATTGCAACAGTTGCCATTATGTAATTGGAGGCATTGCTAATATTAATACAATTAAAAGTCGATAGTTTTTTTTTAATGTTTGTATTTAAATATTATTACCACTAGTCTATTTAATGATTGTATTTTCTTCAAATATTTGTTGTGGTCCATAAAGATTAATTTGTTTTTTATTATTCAAATTATTTAAATGTTTGTTCTTTATTGTTTACCCCTTTTATAATCTATGTACTTTAGGTATGGAACAAGACGGTGAAACTCTAAAACAAAAAAAAAAAGACTACAGTTAGTTGAAAGAATGAAACATTAGTCAATTTTTTAAAAAAACATGTATTCGTAAAGTTGTGGAAAATGGTAGGGAAGGTTCAAACCTAAGTCACAATCATAGAGAGGTGAGAAAATACATAAAGACAACTACAACTTGATTGTGGATCAAAAATAAAAGAAAAATCATTATGACTACTTGAGAGGAAAATATAGTGAATGGTGCAAACTTACAAGTAAAACATGAAATGTGTATGACCTGTTAACTAATAGGTTCAACCTTTCAGATGAGGAATGGAAACAAGAGAAAAATATGCTCTTTTTAACTTTTAAGCTAATTAGTAATAGTCTTTGAAAATATTTTATAACATGTTGAACTTACTGTTTGAATATAGGCAACTAAAATGGTAGAAACTTTGAAGACCTAACCTCTAATCTTTCCCGATCTTTGTATTGCATTATTTGATGAAACCGCGGCAACGAGACATGATAGTTGGGGTCCTAGTTGTGAAAGAGCTAGGAATAAAGATACACCCCTTTGAACTTGAAGGTTGTTAGTCTTTGAGGACATTCCTTTTAGCACTCAAAGTCAAGGGTCTTCTATTCCATCTCCTAATTCATCAACTCCCGATACGCAATCTCATGCTTCCGCTCCTAGCTTTGAAGAAGAAAGACCAAAGAAAAAAGTTGACGTTCATAAAAACAAACCTACAACACTAACCTAGATGAAGAGATGTCCAAGGCCTTGAAATTCATTATTGAAAAGAATAGTGGACCATTCGTGAAAGAATGCAAAGATAAGTTCGAAGAACTTGGATGGAGAGCAGAAAATCCACTACACAAGATGGCTATTGGAATATTTTGTGAAAATCAAGCTAAAGAGAAGCATGGATGATTTTAGAAGAGAATGAGGTTGAAAATTAGGTTATGATGGTTTCACGCAAGTTATGATATATTGCTTAGTTTGTTAGATATTATTTCATTACAAACTTGATACTATGTTGGTGGATATATTTGGGGTTATGCAATTAGATAAGTTTGGATTCAAAACTTCTATCTTTGGGGCTAGCTAATTTGATATTTTTAGGATACAAACTTGTAAATGTTGGGACTTATTTGCTATTATGGATGTGATATTTGCTTTTGCTGGATGTAATATTTGTTTTTGCTAATTATGGATGTGATATTTGTTACAGAAATTGTTATGTTAAATTTAGGGAAATGATATTTCCACAACAGTTTTTGTTATTTCCACACGAAAAGTGTCCATATAGATCCTATAGCGACGATTTTTATATCTACAGCGACACTTTGCGTGTGGAAATATCAAAAATTATTGTGAAAATATCGCTTGCCTAAATTTATAATGGATGTTATGATGATTATTTCAAGTGGTGATTATTTTCATATCATGTTATGATGACTATGTAATATTTATTAAGCCCCCACATATACAAGTTTGTATCCCAAAAATATTAAATTAGTTATCCCCAAAGATAAGAAGTTTGTACAAAAAAATATGACCCAAATATATCCACCAATATAATATCATGTGTGTATTTAAATAATATCCAACAAACTAAGCAATATATCCTAACTTGCGTGAAATCATCATAACCTAATTTTTAACCTCATCCTCTTTTAGGATCATCCATGCTTCTTTATAACTTGGTTTCTCACAAAATATTCCAAGAACCATCTTGTGTAGTGAATTTTCTACTGGACATCTCTTCATCTAGGTTAGTGTTGTAGGTTTGTTTTTATGAACGTCTAACTTTTTTCTTTGGAAAATCTTCTTCAAAACTAGGAGCGAAAGCATGAGATTGCATATCAGGAGTTGATGAATTAGGAGATGGAATAAAAGACCCATACTTTGGGTGCTAAAAGGAATGTCCTCAAAGACTAAAAACCTTCAAGTTCAAAGGTGTGTATCTTTATTCCTAGCTCTTTCACAACTAGGACGCCAAATATCATGTCCCGTTGTCGCAATTTCATCAAATAATGCAATAAAAAGATCGGAAAAAATTAGAAGTGAGGTCTTCAAAGTTTCTACCATTTTATTTGCATGTATTCAAACAGTAAGTTCAACATGTTATAAAATATTTTTAAGGACTATTACTAATTAGCTTAAAATGTAAAAAAGTTAAAATGAGCATATTTTTCTCGTTTCCATTCCTCATCCGAAAGGCTGAACATATTAGTTGACAGGTCATACACATTTCATGTTTTACTTTTAAGTTTGCATCATGCACTATATTTTCCTCTCAAGGAATCATAATGATTCTTCATTTGTTTTTGATCTACAATCAAGTTGTAGTTATCTTTTTGTATTTTTCCCACCTTTCTCTATGATTGTGACTTGAGACTTGCATCTTCCCTACCATTTTCCACAACCTCACGAATACATATTTTTTTTAAAAAAAATCACTAATGTTTCATTCTTTCAACTAACTCTAGTCTTTTTTTTGTTTTTGAGTTCCACCGTCTTGTTCCATACCTAAAGTACATAGATTATAAAAAGTGTAAACAATAAAAAACAAACATTTAAATAATTTGAACAATAAAGAACAAATTAAACTTTATGAACCACAACAAATATTTGAAAAAAATACAATCAATAAATAGACTAGTGGTAATAATATCTAAATACAAACATTAAAAAAAACTATTTGACTATTAATTGTATTAATATTAGTGTAACAAATCATGGGAGAGCCACACCTTAAAAGCTAGCTATTAAAGTTGGAGAGCCCAAAATTTATAAATATCCCACATCAAAGTCTCATACCATGTGGGACACAAGTCTCATACCTTGCAATTATGATCATAACATTCAACCACGCTCCACAGTCCCGGTGCCCACGCGAGCTGGCATTGCGCTAGACAAGTCTAGCCCCGGGCGAACACTACATTACTGACGTCACCACCCTCGCCGCACGATTGCAACCGGGAGGTAGTGGACGGCTTTGATACTAATTGTAACAAACTATGGGAGAACCACATCTTAAAAGCTAGCTATTAAAGTTGGAGAACCCAAAATTTATATATACTCCACATCAAAGTCTCATACCATCGATGTGGGACACAAGTCACATACCTTGCAATTAGGATCATAACATTTAGCAATGCCTCCAATCAAATAAAATAGTTGTTCCACAGTGGGCATGCTGCCATGCCAACTATTGCAATCATCTCCCCTACTAATTATGGGTAAATATTTGTTTGCTTAATTTCTTCAAGGACAATACTTGGTTCTTCTTCTCAACAACTGGAAACCTTAGGCTTTCTACATTGAGTAAATAGAACCAGCTTACCATAGATGGGTAAAAAGTAATCAACGCAGTTTAGAAATCCAACTATTAGTCTATGACATTCTTATAGTATATCTCTAATTTAAAATATAAGGTTGAGGAGGAACCAATACGAACTATAGGGAGAAAATTATTTTATTTTTGAAAAAAGAAAAAAAGAAAAAGAATTAGCTTTAAACCTATCTTCTTAAATTGTTCAAAGGTCAAGCGCGACAATTTTCCCTCAATGCCAGTTGTGGCTCTTAACCGGTTAAGAAGATACAACAACGCAATTTCATAAGACTAAACACACAGACACAGAGAATAATATATCATTCTCACCCAATTTGGTTTATTTAATATTTCAAAATCACCAGAAATTCACAGTAATCAAACAAAAAAAGGGTTTGAAAAAGAAATACCAGCAGAGCAATAAAGAACAACTGAGAAAGAAGATTAATAAGAACGAGATTAATCACATTTATTCAAGTAATAATGAATAATAGATGAAGAGAAAAAAAATTACCGGCGAAAGAGAGCAGCGAAGGAAAACAAGTCAAAGGTGAAGAACAACATACAGGAACTTTTGAAGCGACTGGAGTGAAGAAACATGAGAGATTAGAGTTAAAATTTTATTGAGGATAAAAGAGAAATTTTGTAATATTGAAAGATGTTATTTTTGTCCAGAAAAAATATAACTTTCGGTTAAATGTACCTCTTAATAGTTTAGAATTATATTTCCCTCTTATCGATTAAGAAACAATAAGAGGCAAAAAAATTATCAAACAACTATAAGCTCTGACCGAATCAGATGTACATCTATTAAGAGGTATTTAAAGGTAATCAAAAACCACCTTAATTTGTGAACCAACATCTTACAGCATAATAAAGCAGAAACCCTTTCATGAAATCTCTGTTTTTAGGGAAATCTCTTACTCGATAAGTTCTATCATATAAAAATTTGAAGAAGAAGATGCGACCCCCAACAAGTAACCAAAATATGTTCTTACGAACCTTTTGTGCTTCGGTTCCAATGTTAAATCATTTCCTTACATCACATATTACATTAGTATCTCAAATCTGCATACTAGTATCTTTCGTTACCTACATTCTCTTAATAGATAAATGATATTCGTGAAACTGATAGTAGCGGGCAACAGTACAAATTAAAACACATTAGTTCCCAAGTAAATATAGTTAAAGAAGATCTTTACTATCAATGTTTGCTTTAACACAAACGGTGCATAATATCGTCATCAGCTTCAACAACTGCAGGAAGTCGCATCAACGTCACCAAGTCCAAGAAACTCATTTGCTGGAGATCAAATTAATTGGTGCAGAGGAATACCACCACCGGAATACTCAACTTCCTGAAATTGAATAAGGTTCCGATTGTTAGCATTGCCATGAAGTAACAAGTATAAAATGAATCAGGCATGCTTATGGGAAAATGATTTTCTTAAGTTACAACGTCAGAGATACAAAATGAGAAGAAAAAAAATTATTCCTGCAAGATTTGTGAAGTGTATAACATTGTAAGAGACTAGCATCACAAAATAGATTAAATTTCTCCCAAGCAAATTGAGAAGTTGGACTAAAATGATAACTTTATTGGACAACACGTCCCATAGTCCCGCCATTCATTGGAATGATTTCATGGGTATGTGACGGTTAAATAGCTATCTATTTAAAATTCTTCTATTCTTCTATACCAACATAATTTCACTCTCTTTCCTTTTCAACAACAATAAATTCAAGGGAACGCCTTTGGAATATAGATCCCCAAAACTAAAAACAAGAAAGATAAAGCAGACGAAAGCTTAAGCTACCTTAAGGCACAGCACATCCAAAAATTTAAATGAACTCTATATCAGATCCGATACTTAATCATATGAGGCTATAGAGCCCTTTCCAGCCTATATCAACTTCTGATGGACCAAGATATCAAGTAACGCTAAAGAGCACAACAATCCACTTGCATATGCAAGAAAAGAGTGCCATTAGTTTCTTTCTTGAAAATAGCTCCACAGGACCGTAGCAGCCAGCAAAATATTGATTAACCAGAGAAATGTTTTAACTGAATCTGGATAATTAGCAAATAAAGGCATTAAAGCCTAATACAGTAGGATAATGAAAAAACAGTAATGTGGAAAAGAAGTTCACCCAACTTACAAAAGTAGAAGAATTATACGAGTCCTTCATAAAAGGCAATACTCAGGATAGTGCCCTTGGCCATTTGTGTATGTTAAAGGTTGCTAGGAATTTGAGAGAACCACTGGGCTTTATAAACTAAGATTTGAGAGGATCGACATTTATGAAGCACCGACACGGATACGTGATATGGATACGAAACAAAACACGATACGTGATGCGGCATTTTAAAAAAAAATAGGATACAATATTTTGGGGATACATTGAATTTTATATACATTTATAGATACAGATATCTCTATAACAAATAAACTATGCTACATATATAAGCAAGTAGTTAACTTCAAAGTTTTAGTTCATTTAACATAATAGTGCCCGCCTATTATGACATAAAATAACCAAAAGGTAGGAGCTTTAACATTTCGCAACAAATATCATCATTTCTCCTAATCAGAAGACTTATTTACTAGCATCGAATTTATCATTACATAGGTAAAAGAAAGAAGTACATTACATGAAAAAACCATAATCAACTCCAAGTCATTAGACACAATAGTAAACTAAAAACAAGATGAAGCAAGCTAGTATCATCATTGGACAAGCCATAACATGGCATCCAAATCCCCTTGCATATCAAGTTGTATCTTTAAGTATCCGGAAGTATTCCTAAAGATTCGAAGAAGTATCTTTAAAATGTCTGGAAGTGTCCAAAATTAAAAGGAATAAAAATAATAAAGTTGGAGTATCCGAGAGTACCGATCATGTATCCGGAAGTATCCGTGGAGTATCGGTGTCCAACATGGATACATTCACTTGCACCAAACCTACTAGGGACTCGGACTTCCTAATCAGAAACAATTGACTCTACCTAAAGATCTAACATATACTCGATAAAACCATTTTAAATGACCTGAAAACGCATAAAATAATAAAATATACCCACAAGTCACTATACTCGATACTAGTAACTCGTGACTAATCAAAAGAAAAATAAAACACCTACGACTTGTCTAGCAAAATCAAAATTCACCAAAACTACATGTCAAGTAAATGAAATTCACCACGAGGAGTCCAACCTCCAAAATGACAAGAAAACCATATAAAGGTGGTCAGCAATTTATTAAAATAGGTTAAACAAATACAGAGAAGATTATGAAAGATCCAAAGTAGGCACCACCTCGAAATCTAGGTGTCTAGCCAGTTTTGAAACTTTCAAGCTTTTCAAATAACTTTTTAAAACTTTTGAATTTAATGAGATGAGAACGATTCCTATAATATGTGAGACATGACTCATAGGTTGTGCATCTTACATTAAAGATTTATGAGACTAATGATCACTTTGTCAAAAAAAATACAAACTCTAGATTTTCACTTATGCTTATTTAATCGATGTGGTGTCCCAAGATAAAAGAACATCCTACCAGTACAAATGTGTCAATTTATTAAAAAGGTGCACGGAGCTTAAACCTCCTGCAAGGAAGCTTAAACTAGAAAATCTGTTAGCTTTAAAGTCTCTCAATCTACATCTTGGGATCCATTTAATTCAATAAATACAATCCACAGCTACATTATTCTTTTTGTAAGAGCAAAAAGACATTATTAGAGAAACAAAGAATGTTGCAAGGCAGTTTGGTACAAGAAACAAACCTGAGCAGGAGGTAATGATGACACCCAATCTGATGCATGGGTTGGAAGAAGACCCAATGTGTTGAGCTGCCATCACAAAAAAAAGTTTGAAATGAAGAAACCATTCGTCATAGATTCTAATATTTAAAAAGAACTTGTATACAAAGGCAAATATTTACCCACCTTCCACACACCGAGTGCTAGGCCCCCCAAGTTAAGCGCAATGAAGAGTAGTTTCGGTCCAAGGAGGTCTACTCTGCTATCCTTGTAAGGCTCAAAAACTGTAAAACAATGTTTAATCATGTCATGCTTGAGTTGTATAAGAAACATACACATGCATGGAAATGGCAAGGTATCTACAATTGCTAAACGTGTGAAAACTATAACGTATACTACAGATTAAGATTATTATGTAAACTTCCTATTTTGACCACTTTCAATCTACATTGATTACCCCATAGTAACAATTCATAATCAAACATTTTTTTTTGATATATCAACGAGATGTAAAAGCACCAGGCTCAGAAAGGAGGTGTTCATTTCATGCAAGACAGCAGACAGTAGCTTTGTCAAAGGCTCTGAAAGATGGGAAAACAAATCTGAGAGAAAAATGTGAGTGTGAATGTGTGACCGCATGCTGACATCCGACACTATTCTGATATAATGACTACTATCTGTTTTCCATTGGATACCTAATGTATGATTATCAAGATATTATGAGATACTCCCACCCACAACCAAGGAACCATGTTTTTCTGACCTTGTTCTCCTCCGTCTTATTATAATCACATAGAGATAAAGAAGAAAAAAGTATAGTAGTTGCAAATGAGAAGTTCATGTCACTCTTATTCGCACCTTTCCCAACCCCTTGAAGTGCACTTATGGGCTGCCAAAGAGCTGAAAATGTGATACCAATGCTAAACAAATGCACTGTGCTTCCAGCCATCCACATCATGAAGCCCATCATTAACAAATTCTTGAAAGGGGCTTGTGCCACTTCCCATGCTTTCTGCTCAGGAGAAATAATAGTTCTTGAGGTTAGTAATACTAACTATTAAGCATCGTCAGGTGTCAGATTTCCTCAAAGTACCAAAAAAGTGTAGATATATAAAAAGTTTCAGTTATCAAAAGAATTGAGAGCTAACCAATATACCAAAATGCAAACACATTAAACAGACATCTCAAGTTATATAAAGTTTCGATAAGTTTCTCTTAGCATGAAATCTACATGCGCACACGCACATGCACATGTAGTAAACATAAGAGACGTGTTCTAAAATTTAAGTGATTCAGGTAAAATAGTTTTCATCCATTCTTAGTAAGTAATAAGTCAACTTGATTTTCAAAAGACAAATGTTCAAAAGAAACCATCATGTACTACATATCTTATTATCCTCACACAAGAACATACCCAGTTGGTCCTAATTAATAGGGGATAATGGATATTGGGGATGCTAGCACCATTTAAACAAAATGGTTGCATCTAAATTCGAATATTAATCAGCCTGAGCGGCGATTCTTTACAACAACTCGCAATTATACTAAGATTATTATGTTTTCTCTAGTTTTTGTTCTCTAGTTAGCTCAAATTGCTTAGAATTTCAGCCAACTCTTTTGATAAATTAAAGCGCACTTTAGAACAACTGCTGAAAATCGTTAAATCTTTATTAACTTTCTTTGACTAACATTAAGAGATTGATCCCCATAAGCACTTCTCTCAGAGGGCATATAGATATTTGTTCTTCGTTACGTATTTATAAGAGGGTCTTTCTTAAAGAATATCTTTGTTTTAAGAGTCATTGCAATGATATATAAACATACTTCTCTCAAGATAAAGTTTCAAATTTCTTTCTAATGTGCAAGCAAACAATTAAATGTGGCAACATTAATTCTAAATATGCTTAATGGGCAAAATGAACAAGATGCCATACGATAATCCAATTATCAATTACACACACAGTGTTTTTATTTGTGCTTTAGTGAGTATATGATATAATAGGTAGACGGCAGAAGGTTTGGACTCTAGTAGGGAATTTTTTAAAAAAAATAAAAATAAAAGTGTATCTTATGCCAATCATTATCATCAATTTTCATGACATAAAAATAGAGAGCTATTAAATATTAGGCTCTAATTGACATGCAGAATCAAAATTAGAGTTTAGAATTGAGTTGAAGACTTAAAGTTTGAACTTTATCAGTATTTCCCATTTCAGGATGTCTCAAAAATATGTCACTTTTAAAATTCCAATATACTAACATACCACACTAAGGTTATCTTTCTACAATTAGAAAAAGTTTGTGGACCATGTCACTTGATTTATTTTCAAACTGAATGGAATCAATGGAATAAGTTGGTCCATCTTATATTTAAAACTATATACCAAGATAAGTATGACATACATTTTGGGACAGGTGAATTTAATTCAAGTATTTCATCTGTTTAAAATTTCAATTCAGGACCTTAGACCTAAAAGTATATTTCAGTTAGTTGAACCAAAAACTATAAGTACAAAACTAGTTGTAGAATTATAATGCCAACTGTGCAGTACTTTCAAGTGTCAGAGAATTGGTATTTTAGGTTTGCAATTTCAATTCTGATCAACTATCTACCCCAATATTGTTTTCAGTTAGAGTCTCCTTCAGTCTTCAGCTGGTAGAAGATTGAATGATTCGATTTTTCATTATTTACTCGACCCTCAGAAACTAATAACAGAAAGGAAAAGTTCACTCATTCTAACCAAAATGTATCATGTTTCATTTTTATGTATGTGGTATGAAGTTTAAGACATACCGACTGCTTAGATATTAATACTCTTTTTCCTCAATATTAGACTTATTTGCTTAAGAATTAGCGTATTTGGAAAACTACATTAAATTAGGATAGCTAAATTTGTTTTCTTAACATCATTACGTGCATGCCAAAAGAATGATTTTCGAGACGATACTAATTTTAGAACAGAGGGAGTTAGAAAGTAGGCTAAAGCGTATAATAATTCTAAATAACATGATTACATGACCCAATCAAAAGGCTACACTTTGAGCCAATATGTTTCCCCATCCCCCAAAAGCGTGTCTCTAGAAGCCAAATCCAATCAAAAGCTTCCAACTACAGAGAATCTTATACAAAAATTGTGCTTCAAATTAGATTTTTGATATACTCAAGATACTTTCAAAGACATGACGAAAGCATAGAAAACCTTCATTCGATTTGCATGTGATCAGATTCCAATGCATTCTTTAGAGAGCATTTTACATTCAGCAGCAACTAGTTTGTGTATGTGTACATGATAATACCAGATCTTATATTTGCAGTAAGCTATTGTTGGTCTCCCTAGCAATCAAAGTCTCTTATTTCAATCACTAAGGTTTTAGTTTAAATTTAGAGTAGTTCACGTAATTCCTAGAAATGATAACTATAAGAACTTATAGTTTTAGTCTGAGCCATTATAGTTGCTCCTTTTGTCTCCATATACATCTTTTTCTCTTTCCTATTCCTGAACCCAACTGCAGATCCAAAATTTAACTCAATTTTATTATATATACAAGTTACTTGATTTAACTCAATCATCAAATTAAGACTAAATATCCCTTTCGGCCCTAATTCTCATCCCAAAACTCTAAATAAGTTCTTGTATCAATGGTTTAACATTAATGATGTAGAACAAGGTAGGAAGAAGGAATAAGAATACCCATCTCCGTAGAGAATTGGTAAAGAAACACACAAATACACACAACTTTAATCTCAAATCAATATATTCAATAATCTAAAAATAATGAAGTATTAAAATGTCTAAATAGAAAACTCAATACTTGAGGACTAAATAAAAACCCTAATTTAGAAAGGAAACAATCTCCTAACTAAAATCTACTATTATAATACTCTCCTAAAATCTACTACTACAATTAAAACTCTCCTAATGCAAAGCTACTACTATAATATCCTACTAAATAATTTCATTAATAACTCAACATTTATCTCTAAATAACAATACAAAATTAATAACAAACTTCTTGAAAAAAACTCGTACTCAAGTTTTGAAATATCGTAGAATAATAAACCACAGTCCGAGAGATGCCTTCCAACAAAACATTTGCATCCGATGTTTTAATGAGCACAATTTTCGGGAATCAACATGGCTGACCTCATCTTTATCTTCCTTGATGTTCTCGCATTTGAGGTCAAATTTAACTTCAATTTTTTCACTGCAAACCATATCTGAAAGTTGGTCAACACACTTAACTTTCGCTTCATGTTTCTCACAAGCATCAATCAATATGTGAGAGTACTTACTCTTCTTTATCCCAACCAATTTCATATTGGCTATTGATACGTTTAAGTATTGTGAGACATTCATCAATTATCATGTAAGAATTTACTCTGCGGGTGTCCTCTTGTGAACGCATCGCTTTAGTTGAACAAACACGATTAGGATGAACATTTTTTTGTGCTTGAACAAAATATGGACGAGCATAGCATGTGGTTATGTACTCGTAATGTGCCTTTAAATTTGCAAAACTTGTTTTAGAAAGTGCAAGTTCATTGCATAACTTCCAATACTAAGCACTATACGGGACACAAGACCTTGTAAGGTGCTCGTACATGACCAAAGTTCGATGCTCGAGTTGCTTTAGCTTAGCCCAAAAAAAGTCTGGATTGTTAAACTTGGAAGACATTATATATATGTAGAGGGACTGGATTGAAAATTTCAAAAACTTTGGGGCTAAATTGAATATTTCTGAAACTTTAGGGGTTGAATTGAAAGTTTTATAAATTTTGGGGGATGAATTGAAAATTTCAAAAACTTAGGGGTACCAAGCTGTAATTTGGCATAAGGAGATGATGAGCGATGAGCAGTGGCGTTAAATCTTTTTTTCTTTTGTCCGGATAGATGGAGACTACGGCGACAACTATTCCTGCTGCAAATCGTGCTTTCGTCTAAGAAAGTTGTTGATTCTCTAACAAACTTTGATAATTTGATGGAGGCTAGAAAAATAGGATAAGAAGGAATTGGGTGAAATCAAAATATATAAGAAATTGTGGCTCTGATACCATTATGATGTAGAACAGTTTGGGAAGAAGGGATAAGAGTACATATCTCCACAGAGAATTGCTAAAGAAACACACACAAATTAACAAAGCATTAATCTCAAATCAATATATTCAATAATCTAAAAATAATGAAGTATTACAATGCTTAAATAGAAAACTCAATACTTGGGGACCAAGTAAAAACCCTAAAATAATCTCCTAACTAAAATCTACTACTATAATAAACTCTCCTAATTGAAATCTACTACTACAATTAAAATTCTCCTAATGAAAAGCTACTACTATAATATCCTACTAAATAATTTCATTAATAACTCAACATTTATCTCTAAATAACAATACAAAATTAATAACAAACTTATTGAATTTTGTCTTCCGTACCGCACCAATTAATCTACAAGGAAATTGCTCTGACTTTTCGGCACAAGAATGCAAGTTTATGTATGCCCAAGCCCAACCACTATGGAACATACCTCGTGTTAAGTCTGTATCCATTTTGCCGCGACATAACATAACTGTTAGGCAAGGGCATATTGGGTAGTTAGTATCTAATAGAATATTATAGTGACAACTATGTAATAAGTGAGTGAGTTAGTAATGGGTGAAGGACAGGGGCGGATCCATGCCTGGGACGGGGGGGCATCTGACCCCACTGAATTTTCAGGGGATCAAATTAAAAAAATATTATTTGAGGACGCTAAATGAAATTCTTAAAAAACTATTAGAACTCCTAAAGTTTAAATCCAATGGACCAAATACCAATCCCACTAGTAGTCTTAGTACTCTGTTCTTCAATTGTAAACAACTCATTTCTTCTCCCTATTTTTTCCTTTTCCTTTTCCGTCTGTTAAATTCTGAGATGGCAAAGATATATAATTATAGAGTTTTGTTGAGTTCCAGTCTTCCAGATTACGAATGATATCAGATGGATGTATTCACTATAAAATGTTCCATCTCTATTGCTACTGCTTTAATCCTCCATTTTGATAATTGTTTATGGATTCTTCTTTTTTGTACTTTTAAGGCTTTTTACTTCTTAAAGCAACACTGCAACAATGCAACAATGAAGAGAACTCCATCAAATAAAAGTTCTTCAAGTACGTGTTCTATTCTATTTTTATTTTCTTTAAATTTTGTAATTGATTTTGTAATGTTATTTGTTACTTGTTAATGGTTTAATTAAGATTGTTTATTATTGGTGCTAATTACACTTGACTATTCATATTGTATAGATTTTTTTTGATGTTGAATTAGTTTTTAAATATTTATTGATTGTCGGGCATAGACATACGTAATTGGGTTACAACAACTAAACGTATAATACCGTGAAGAATGAACTCCGTAACCAAATAGGAGATGAAATGGATGAATGACAGTTTAATAACTTACATTGTGCGTGATATTTTTGGAACTATTAAAAATGAGGCTATCATGCAACAATTTCAAACAATAAAACATCGAAAAATGTTATTGTAAATAATATTTGAGCATTATTTAGTTTTGTGATTCATTTTATTAAATTTTTATTTTTAAGGGATTTTTTTTTTCGAATTTGACCCCACTGAACTGCGAGGTTGGATCCGCCCCTGGTGAAGTATAAGAGGATATGGTGTAGGTTTAGACTTTACTTTTCCAGCAAGTTTATGTAGTTTATAAATACAAGTGTCTTGTTAACTATTATTTTTCAAGTAATGAATGATATGAAAATCTGAGAAGCAAGTTTTCCCTCGCACCTATCTCCCTCTTTCTACCTCCCCCCTATCTCCCCCAAATTGAATCTACCTGTCTGTTTCTCTTTGCTCCCTAAATTTCTTCTATGTATCCCTTTATTTTCTGTTCTATCTCTGTAAATTCAAGTCAAGGACAAAGTGTGGCCTATCAAATTTGTATCAGTGTTGTTCCTTCACTGGGAAGCTCATCCTCTTCATATCTTCTTTCTTCCATTTCATCCACTGTTACACCAAAAAACCCTCATTTTTCTGTTAGTTTTGATTATATATATACCAAAAACAACTCAAAAAGATCACAAAACTTCAATCAAATAGTTCAGATCAGCATCAAAACACTCTTCGAACACTGTTCCCGTTACTGTTCATAACCAAATTTTCACTCCATAAATCATCAATTTCAGCCACAAAAAAACCATAGATCTACATCACAATTCACCTCCCAAATATATCTCAAGCAAGCCCAGAAGGACCCATACACAAACTGCAGCTCAGAAGCAGTCACAATCAACATATTCATGCTCTATTTTGCAATCAGGCATGCAACTGCATTCAAATCTTCACTAACTCTATCAAATTGGGTAAAAACAATTTCCACACACTCGTTTCAATCACTCTCAGTCTCCCCAACTATCAATTTAAGTTCCTAAAAAACATCTACATCATAGATTATTTCGAAAATCATTTCCAGTTCATAATAAGAGATTTTTTCAAACAAATTCTTCAATTACACAGTTAAATCTGATCATTCATGGTTGTTTGATGTTAATTCATTCACATATCACATTTCACAGCATTTGCAAAAATCAATTTCAATTAAAAACTTCATTCCATCATATTTTGACCCAAAAATTACAATTTATTCTCTGTTGGCACTTTAAATTCCTTGATTTAGTCTGCTTATTAGATATATTATGTAGTGATGGGTTATTGTTTTCTTACTCTCATCATTAATCATCATCTCTCTATTCATCCGACATTGAATTACATCATTTATTCCCAAATTTGTTATTCAATTTCCATTATATACATTGGTCTGCCATTTTTATAGTTCTAGCACTTGATTAATACCTTGTTAATGCTTGTTTTGGGACTGATATTCATCATTGACTGCCTTAGCTTATTTCATAGCTTACTTACTACCACAATTCTCTCTAAGTCATAGTACTAGACAGAATTGTGCATTTTAACACTCGGGTACTCAAATTGTCCTTGGAGAAAGCCCATTTCACCATCAAAAGGCTACTCGAGCTTATCTACTCTAATATTGGAATAGTGTTATCACTAGTCTAATAATATCCTTGAATTCAGGAGGCCTATTGTTTTAGGTTTCATTGTCTGTTTCTTAGTTTTAGCCAGTCCAGGAATAGTCCATCAAACATAACCTCCCAAGCATAATACAACCCAACTTCATCAGCCTTGGGAAAGTTTTCACCAAGAGGTTCCAAATGATGGATGAAACTATGGATTTGTTTATGAATAAAATCATTGACGTACTAGAACAAGAAGAGGATGAGATGCCAAGGAGGAGAGGGCATGAATTTAGCTTTGAAAAGTAGGGAAGAGACAAAAATGTGGGAGCTGAGCTCAAGTATCTGAAACTATCTTTTTCAGCCTATAATCAAGATGATGAAGATGTAGAAAGGGTGAATGTTTATGAAGATTCAATGTATGAAGGAGCTCCTAATTATGATGAGGAGCCACAACTAGAGGGAGCCCCTATATATGAAGATTATGTTGAGAATGAGGTGGCTCCAGTTTATGATTGTCCACCCACCTTTGATGCAGCACTACAATATGAAGGGAATCATTTGTTTAATGAAAATGCTGAATTCAATGGCAATAATAAACAACCTAAATGCGATGAAAACTTCTGATATAATGAGGAACTTATATTTGATGAGGATCCTAAAGTGTAGCAAGGATTCATGAAGAAGAAGGTAGTTTTAGCACTTTCTGAACAGCAATAGGAAGATTCCTTGGTAAGGAAACTGTCAAAACAACCTCATATGCTACAAACCAGGTTAGGAAATGATGAAGTTCCAGGTCCACAGGGTCCCAAGATTTTGATTGAGAAAATGGAATTCATTCCAAGAGTTGATTGCCATCCAAAGCAGTCCAAGAAGGAATGGTCGGCAACTCCAGATCCTTGGAGAGATAAAGTAGTTGTCTCCATGCAAAACTTACACTCAGAAACTAGTAAATCAAACTCCTCCCCATATATCTGTCATAGGTATGTTGATGAGGCCATTGGCCTACTCCTTCCTTCCTTTGACCCTACTAAGACCATTGGAGATCTTGTCAACCAACCCAACTTCCATTCTTATACAAATCAATCCCACTACTTTACCAGGTTCATCCAAACCCACACCAAACCAGCTGCCCACAAATTCAGTTTGTTAACACCCAAAGCCACTACCAAAGACCAAATACATGGAAGAAGAGCCCAAGAGTTTTGTTATAAGGAGTTGTGGAAAGAACAAAATGTCCAAGTACCAAACTGCAGAATACTCACTAGTTTGGATAGAGGGAACAACCCCTTTAATGATTTAAAGTGGTCACAAGTCAAATGGAAAATGAGGAGATAAAAGTTTGCAATTGATACGAATTTGTGGCCTTTAAAGGATACTGAGGCAGTCCTAGTAAAACCATCTGCATTAGTGTTAACGGGTGACCAAGATTGGGGCAGGCTTTCTAAGAGGGAGGTTAGGAAAATCGCAAATAACAAGGAGCTACACCAAGCAGATTTTCAATGGAGAATCTTTACTAATGAGCAACCTGTTATATTCTCAAGATATCATGGCACTTTTTGACCCCCCCCCCCCCCCCCCAAAAAAAAAAAAAAATCACTCTTCCCTGCTGCTATTATGGCAGAAACAACCAGTAGGAGGATGAAACTTATAATTCATCTTCTGATTCCCAAGTCCCTCATTCTAAACACTATGGGAACCCTTGTTGGACATGCTGAACAAAAAACAATCAGGATTGGTAAAAGGATGCTTCAAGTTCCTAGAGCAATCAGTTACATTGGATGCATTGGAAGGGAAATGTTTGGCAAGGAGATGAAAGTAAATGCAAACTGTACTAATGTGATTGTTCACCACTATAGAGATGAATCTGCACTAAAGGGTACTTGTGCTGTTTGTGTAAAGAATGGTGAAGGGACTCTTGTTGCCAAATCATTGGCTGCAAATTGCTACAAACCTACACACTTGAAGCCACCAGAAAATAAATCATTCATGGAGAAGGCCAAGTATTTCTACATAGAAAAACTCTTTTTCAGTGTATCATTTGAGCTCTTTCTTCTTGTTGTTAAGCAGCCAGTTCCAAAGGAATTTGGATGTCTCCTAGTCCAATATATGTAGAAAAATGATCTCCAATGGAAGGAAGCATATGATGAGTCCTTTGAAGAGCTCCAAAGTAGCTCTTGGGTTATGCTTAAGCCTGTTACAATCCATGGAATGCTGCTCCCTCCATTCCTAGCTCTGCAATTCTCGCATATGATGAGTTAAGGTGTTGTTTTTGAGGGGCACCCCTTCAAGATAAAATAGATAGGCCCGGATTGCATTTAGATTAGCCAAAATGCTCTCTCTACTATACCCATCGTTGCGTAAGGAAATCTCTATTTTTTTCAATAAGTTGTGTATCAATCAAATACCTATGTCTCTACATTTGGTGAAAAAGACTAGGATGGAAGCAGGTGATCAAAGAAGCGAAGAAATAAATTTAAAGGAACCAAGGCCCTTTTCTGCTAGGTGCTTGGGGTATTCTCTAGTGATGCCGTGATGGGAAGGTGTTGCAAACAGTTCATTAAAGAATATGGCGTCTTGGGAAGGGCTCCTATTCCCGTAGTGCAGAAAAATACCTCTCTAAAGACAAAGAAGGTTGCAGAAGACTATGATAAGTTCAAGAGAACCATGAAAGAACATTCAAGAACAAGTCACTAAGGCGCTGAATATTCAGAAAACTGAGAAACACAAGTGCCAAGACATGCTAAAACTAATATTGAGGCAAGCTTTTGCTATGGAAAGGATCATGTAAACAAGTTCCTGAGTTTTGTTTTTTGATGCTGGAAAAGTGTTGAGAGCTACAAAAACAAAAGGTAGAGAAGAACAATTATCCATGAGGACGTGGATGCTTTTAAGGGGGAGGGAATGTCAAGTAAGAGCATATTGGGTAGTTACTATCTAATAGAATATTCTAGTGACAACTATGTTATAAGCAAGTGAGTTATGGGTGAACGGTAAGAGAATATGGTGTGGGTTTAAACATTATTTTTCCAGCAAGTTTTTGAAGTCTATATATACAAGCGTCTTGTAACTATTATTTTTCAAGTAATGAATGGTATGAAAATCTGAGATGCAAGTTTAAACTCAAACCTATCCCCCTCCTTCTAACCTCCCTCCTATCTACCCCCAAATTGAAACTATCTGTCAGTTTCTCTCTTTCCTCCATAAATTTCTTCTATCTATCCCACTATTTTCTGTTATATCTCCGCAAATTCAAGTCGAGGCCAAAGTGTGGCCAGACAATCACACAGCACAACTCACCCGCCAACATACTAGCTAGGGTTCTTACTACTTTGGATGTATCCATCAGCTATACAAAGTTAAAAACCACTACGCTATGTTTGGCACCCAAATTTTGAAATTTGAATTGAAAGCATATGTTTTGAAATTTGAATTGAAAGCATATTTGCAATTCCAAATAATTTTAATTTTAGCTAAAATAAATTGCTCAATTCCAGTTCGAAAGACGAACCAAAAGAAAAATATCGAGAATAAAAACCCTATTGTAGAAAGAATATCTTATATTCTGGGATCCGACATTTTCCTTCTTGTTCGGGAATAACTTATTTTAAATGACTTATAAGTTAAAATATAAATTGACTTATAAGTTCTTTAAGTTGTGATTTATAAGTAAAAGCTTTCGGAATCAATTTGACTTATAAGTTAAAAATTAAGTTAAAACAAGTTATGAAGGTATTCGGCTCATAATGATTTATAAGTTATAATAAATATAAGATTACAAAAAAGAACATTAATAAAGAGAGGCAAAATAGACATTACATTTGGTCAAACTAACTTATTTAAAATGATTTATAAGTCATTTTAAAATAAGTTACAAATACTTGCTCTTTTCTTCTTCTTTTTTTGACTTTAAACTCAACTTATAAATAGAAAAATAAGACATTTCCGAAAAGGTGACAAATGACTTATAAGTTGGTTCCCGAACGGGCTCACCAATTAAATAAAAGATAAAAAAACTGATAAATATTTCAATAAAAGATAAAAAGCACTGATAAATATTTCAAGGGAAACTGAAGAGAATCGATATTCACCTGAGCTTTCCAATTAGCTTCTGCATCCTTCTTTTGGCGGCTCAGAGTCGAATCATCCTACAAAACAAATATTATGATTACATCAAAATCTATAAAAAAAATGCATAAAAATATATGTATTAGAAAGGGAGAAACCTGATCTTGAGAAGCACGAGAGAAACCAGGAGGATCGGGGATGTCACGAGAGGAAGGAGTGGTGGAATTGTCAGTGAAATCGACGGCCCATTTTCGTCCCGCCACCATTAATCCTTTCCCTTTCTCCATTTAAACTCACTCTGTGTAGTCTGTGTGTACAGATCGTAGCTCTAGGTTGCAATTGAGCTATGGACTCTGGAGTCGGCCAATTTTTGAGATCGATTGAATTATCCGTTCGGCAATTTTAAAACGACTTAAAAGTTAAAATTACAAGTCATTGTTTTTTGATAAAACTGAGAGTTAAGACCTGAACAGTTTAGACGTCTGAATAATATAGAGCATCTGAATAGAATTTTGTCTGAATGAAAAAATGATATTTGATAATTAATTTTTCCAAAATATCTGAATAACAGTATTTTACCATTTTAACCTTCTGAACAGTTTAAATAAAATTTGTTTGATAATCAAAAAGTCTGAATAGTATTTTAAATACATATTTATAATATGAGTGGTGCTAGAGACACAAACTATTTTATAAAACATTTTACAAACTGCAGATGTGGCATACTCCACGTCAGCCTATTGATCAACAAATTGTTTAATGTAGTCTTCGGTCCCACACAAATTGCTGATATGGAGTATGCCTCATCAGCAGTTTGTAAAATATTTATAAAATAGTTTGTGTCTCTAGTATTATTCTTATAATATTTTGACCATCTTACTTAACTTCCTCAACCGAATTCTTATTCTCCCCTCTAACTCCTCCTATATGGTCCCCATTTCCCCCATTATTGTAATAAATCTTCTCTGCAACTAAGTGGACTATTTGACGATTAATTCAGGAGCTATAAAAATGGATACGTGTGGCAAGATCTGTCGGAAAACGACCTCATTCATCCGACCAACGGCAAAGATGAATACGTCCTCAAAGGAACAGAAATTCTTCCATCCTCTTCCAGCTTCAGATCATGCGAAATAGCTTTATCACGAAATGTACCGGAGACCAAAGATTCCAGCAACGACGATACTGCTCTGACGACCGTCAGGCCCTGAAGAAATCAGTCGTGGAGCTCATTTGATAATCCTCAAGAGTACAAAGTCTACAAGTGTGAATCCAGCCGAGGCTTCGTCGGAGCAGCCGGAATAGCCGTTGCTGGTAGTGCGACGGGAGGAAGGAAAGAGAGGGGGGAACATGAGAGTACGATTGTGGAGCTGAGGTTATTTTTGTCCTGAAAAAATGTAAATTCGGTAAGAGGAGAGTCTGAATGGTATAGAATTATTTTTGAATCTTAACAATTAAGAGGCATTAAGAGGCAATAAATTTTTTAACAAACAAGTTTTGCCTCTGACCGAATCAGATGCAAAGCTATTAAGAGGTATTAAGACCTTATCAAACAGCACCTTTTGTAAGGTGGTGTTTGATAAAACTGAGTGTTAAGACCTGAACAGTTTAGACGTGTGAATAATATAGAGCATCTGAATAGAATTGTGTCTGAATGAAAAAATGTTGTTTGATAATTAATTTTTTCAAAATGTCTGAATAACAGTATTTTACCATTTTAACCCTCTGAACAGTTTAAATAAAACCTGTTTGATAATCAGAAGGTCTGAATAGTATTTTAAATACATATTTATAATATTTTGACCATCTTACTTAACTTCCTCAACCGGATTCTTATTCTCCCCTCTAACTCCTCCTATATGGTCCCCATTTCCCCCATTATTGTAATAAATCTTCTTTGCAACTAAGTGGACTATTTGACGATTAATTCAGGAGCTATAAAAATGGATACGTGTGGCAAGATCTGTAAGAAAACGACCTCATTCATCCGACCAACGACAAAGATGAATACCTCCTCAAAGGACCAGAAATTCTTCCATCCTCTTCCACCTTTAGATCATGCGAAACAGCTTTATCACGAAATGTACCGGAGACCAAAGATTCCAGCAACGACGCTATTACTCCGGCGATCGTCAGGCCCAGAAGAAATCAGTCGTGGAGCTCATTTGATAATCCTCAAGAGTACAAAGTCTACGAGTGTGAATCCAGCCGAGGCTTCGCCGGAGCAGCCGGAATAGTCGCTGCTGGCAGTGCGAAGGGAGGAAGGAAAGAGAGGGGGGAACATGAGAGTACTATTGTTTAGCTGAGGTTATTTTTGTCCTGAAAAAATGTAAATTCGGTAAGAGGAGAATCTGAATGGTATAGAATTATTTTTGAATCTTAACAATTAAGAGGCATTAAGAGGCAATAAATTTTTTAACAAACAAGTTTTTCCTCTGACCGAATCAGAGGCAAAGCTATTAAGAGGTATTAAGACCTTATCAAACAGCACCTAAGGTATGATAAAAACATTAGACACCGATCTGACTTATAAGTTAAAAATTAAGTCATAAAAGTTTTCGGTTGATAATAATTAATAAATTAAAAAAATATAAAAATTACTAAAAAAACATCAATAAAAAGAACATAAGTGTTGTAGAAACTAAATTTAAATAGATAAATTTTCTCAATTAACAACAACAATAACAAACAACAAACAACAAACACTTTAAATAAATACCTATGTACGACTTGAGCTTTACTTTTCAATTAATTAAAGGATCGGTCAACTGGATTGAAATAACCCGGGTCAAATCTCGAGTTCGGAACAAATCTCGGGTCAAATCTCAAGTTCGAATCGAATTAAATTCATCAAAATAAAGCCTTAACTACTGGCCCAATAGTATTTTCTTGGGTCATCTTAGCCCACCACAGGCTCCCAAAAGGTCATGACTTGGATGTGGGACTGGGGTGTTATAAACCCCCCCCACTTACATTTCTGACGTTCCCGTCAGAATCCGATCACACACACAACCCAAAGATCTTTGCCTCTAGCCATTGTGCGATAATACCGGCTGGCTTCGTGTCCCCACCTCCGGACCTCCATCTCTCCATTGTGGGATAATACAACCAGCATTCGTGTCCCTACCTCCGACAACCCGATCGGATGACCCGACTCGAGCTTTCGAGAGTCGGCTTTAATACCATAAGAAATAACCCGGGTCAAATCTCGAGTCCGGAATAAATCTCAGGTCAAATCCCAAGTCCGAATCGAATCAAATCCATCAAAATAAAGCCTCAACTAGTGGCTCAATAGTATCTTTTTGGGTCATCTTAGTCCACCACAGGCTCCCAAAAGGTCATGACTTGAAGGTACTATTGGTAGTAATTTATTTCCTTATATGCAGACAAATTTTTCCCCTATCTTTCGATGTGGGACTGGAGTGTTACAAAAATATTCAATGTTTAGGTGGTTCAATTTTTAATTTTTTTCAAGTTTCGTGAATACAAATAATTTATCTTCAACTATATAAATGAGAGAATATATTTTTGCTAATTTATCTTCATATAAATGAGAGAATATATTTTTGCTAATATTCAGTTCAGAATATATCAAATTTAATATCACCCAAATTCACCTATAAATAGTTTCCACTACATTAACAAATTTCAATATTTCTTAGAGTCAAATAACCACTACTCATGATTGAAGCATATTTTTTAGGAAATTGATATTTTCACACATTAAAATGATATTTCCATATAAATCTCTTTCGCATGGAGATGTGAACACGCTTACTATTAATCTAAAAGGATCATGTGAAAATATTACTTTTTTATGTAAAAATATCAGTTCCCTATTTTTTTACTATTCTTTACTATCTGAACTCGATGGGGAAATCCAAACATACTAGAAAATGGGATGCAATCAATCCAAAAAATTGAAATGTTGTTAAACACAACTTGGTTATACTTGATGAAGGGGTAAGTTTTTAAAATGTATTACAAACAAATTCCAATACTATATTTGTAATGACCCGAATTTTTGTTAATAATTTGAAATTTTTTAAAAGCATAATTGAATTTAAAAAGGTATGTTATTTTTTTTCTTGCTTGTAAAATTAAATTCTTTTAGTAGCTAATTAAATAATTGAATTGATTAAAATTGAAGAGTCCATTAGGGTTTTGGTAACTCCTATTGTTTCCTTGTTATATTTAAAGAGTAGACATGTAACCCTAATCATATTCTAATTTGATTAGTTGAATTCCCGGGTAGAATTCTTATGTGTATCGCAGTCCATTAGAAAAATCATAATTAATTCATCCGATGTCAGAATTGAGTGAATTCAAAGCATGTTTCTTCAGTTTTTTGTCCTCTACAATTTTGAAGAAGGAGAGAAGTTATTTGACGTCATCTACATGCCTTAAATTACTGAAAACCGTAACCTATCTCGATTCTTGTTACTATTTTTAGCCCTACTTTTAAAAATTCATAACTTAGTCATATTAACTTCAAATTGAGTGATTCTTGAGTCTATTTCGTGTATCTTTTCTAGAGCTACAATTTTTGTGAAGACGTAAAGAGATTTTGAAAAATCTAGAAGACCCGAACGTTAAATTTTTTTTACTACTACGTATTGAGGAAAGACGAACAAGAAATGTAAATATTATTTTATATTTTGATTTTAAGTTTAGTTATGAGGATTTTTAAATTAGAGATTGTTTTTAAATAAAATATAGATATGGAATTAGATATCATGATAATTGAAAAGATGAGATAAATTTATATTTAGCAATATAATTTGATTGAATGTAAGCGTTAAAATATGAAAATCAGTTTTGATATTTTAAGGTATATTGTGTGGGTTATATTTCTTAATTCGACCGTTGGGTCGTTATAAGTTTTGGATATGTTATACATATATAAGTTGAGAATATGTTCACCAATTTTGAACGGTTAAAGATTAACATATGATTTGTTATGAATTTTAAGAAATGGCTACTTTGAAATTTTTGTATCAAAATTTTCAGCAACAAGTTATAATGTTTAAAAATATATAACTTAATGATTTTAAATCCGATTTAGGTGATTCTTAAGTCTAAATTGGAGTATTTGAATTCTTGTTTCTGTTTATAATTTTATATTTAGAAAATAAGTTAAATATGAGGGATTTTTGGTATAAATAGTGACCTGAGGCCTTGATTATATTTGGACAAATTTGAAAATTGGATGTTTAGGATTTATGATTAATTATTAAAACTCTAATTATGCAGAGGAGTGTTATGAGGTGAAATGGTAGTTGATTCTCTAGTTGAGACGACGTTTTGTATCACGAGATTAATCTTTTGGGTACTTGTACGGTAAGTGGCTTTTCGAACTATTTAGTACTTTTAAATTATCGTTTACTTTTATGTATACCTTAGTAATTACTCGGATGCCTAAATGTATGGTTTCAAAATTTGTTATTTTTTATTTAAGGCTTCCATTTAAATTAAAATGTTATGTTCTTTTATTTCAAACTTTGGATCAAGTATTTATTTTTGAACTGTGAAATGAGATTATATGATTTTGAATTATGAAAAAGTATTGTTTAAAATATCGATAATATTAAGAAAAGATTTTGAAATCCTCAATTTGACTATGTATAGAACCCGTTATTGATTAGGTTTAGTTCCAGAGCTAATATAATACCTACTAAGGCGCACCCCTTTTAGATGTCCTTTGGGGAGCATGCATATTAGATACCTTAGTAGGGTTCGTAATCATTAACGTTATTGAATTTTTGGGTCGTGTTACAGGGCTATTATAACCTTAGTCAATAAGGTTGTGGATTAAAAAATATATTAAATACATTGAAAACATTTTTTAATGTGAATTTGCTTCGTTATGAATTGTTTTAGTTTTGAAAGCATACTAACTATTTTATCGAACAAAAGTTATTTCGAAAATGTGTTTTGCAAATTATACTTGATCCACTTAAATAGTAAGGATTGCTACTTGATGTGCTTCATCGCTCACCCCTTACAATATTACATGTTATCTTGTTTCGAGAGCTAAAACATCATGGGTCAAGTCAAGGATAAACATGAGATGATTAATTTAAGTTTCGGTTGAGTATTATTGTATGATTTTGTTGGACTTTGATTTAGAGGAGTTGTAGTACCTCTGTTGGTATTGTTTTAGGCTCAAGACTTGTTATTCGATGAAAATTTTATTGAGGTTTTATAATAGTAACATTATTCATTTGGTTTTGTAATTGTTTTGAGTAGTGCAATTGGATTTTAGTTGCATTTTAACTAATGGTGAAAAGTCCAAAATAGTGAACTGACGTTTTAAGAATAATTTGTCATATTGGGTTTTGTTATTGTTTTTCAAGCGATAATTAAATGTATCTTAAATGGATTACGAATTATTTTGAAATTATTACTTTGGATTATATTTAATTTGAGGTGAACGTATTTAGGTGGTGAATAACATTTCGTATTTGATATCGTTGGCATTTGTTGACTCGGTCATATTCTAACCTGGTGTTTTGATGATGACTTAATCTTTTTACAAAATTCTTTACTATGAAATTTCAGGAAACTGACAAGAGGATTTTTGGTGGATTGTACTGAAAGAGATTGAAGATATTTGAGTCCAAGGATTTAATGTAAGGTCATTGCAAATATTTGATTTTTTAATTCAAGACTCTAGGATATTTTTATGCATTTAATTTATGTTAAGTGGTTAAATAAAATGGTAGCTTAAAAATTGAAAGGGTAAACTGGCAGTATCATGTTGCCTAAAATAATTTATTTTAAGTTTACAATATAATTTTCATATAAAATAAACTGAGCATAATTTTTTGGAGTACTGGTTTGTGCTATCAAAATAAATTCGAGTAATTGTGTAAAAGATTATTTGATGGAAGGAAGTCCAAGATCAGTGGGTTTCTTACTTCTGTGATAACCTAAGAAGTATATTTGTTATAAGGGATGATACACGTGGAAGGAGGTTAAATATATAATGCCATTTGAATGCTAAAGTCTTGATAATGATTATCCTGGAAATCATTTATTACGGAACTGCCATAACTTCTAAGTGGATTATTTCAAAACAGTGTGATATGTTTACATGTTGTGATTATTACGGATCTATTTCTAATTCATATCACTTTAGTGGATTGTCTATAACAGATAAATTTTGAGTGTTTAAGAGATATACTTTGAAACAGAATTTATTTAGATTTATTTTCAACGGTAATATTTTTTAAAGACTATAAATTTAATTGAGATATCACGTCATGGACACGAATTAATATTGCGCTATTATACATTGAAAAACTATAAAATTGTTTTAGTGCAATTAATCGATTGCTGCAATTAAAATTCAGATTATTTTCAGCGAATTTTTGTGAGCTCTAAATTGGTGATATCTTATTACTCTTTGATCATTGCATTCATTAGTTGAGCCTTGCATTGTTAAATTAATTATTTGTTTTAATCATTAGACCTCTATATTTGTAATCTTTTTATTTAGACCAAGAATTATCTAAAGGTATTTAATCTGGGTGGATTAAGAATTGTTTACAAATAGGTTTAAGGAAGCATATGTGCTTAAGGAGTGCATTGGTGCACAATAAACAAAAGTGCTCAAGAGAATTTTGTAATTCAAGTTTTGAAAGAATCTATTTTGTAAAAGGAGTCGATTTACGTAAAAAATCTTGGTGTTCATCTTATTACTTGTTTTACCTTATTTGCCCAAAAAAGTTATTTAATTGGTTTGATAATTAAAATTTGGATATCTTAAGAAAATTTATTAACACCTAGTATTTTTACAAGGATATAAATTCAGCAAGTTATTTTCATTCAACTATAAAATCAAAGACCCAATCCAGTAGACTGTATTTATCCAGCAAGCTGCATTCAATAATATATTAGGCTAAATTCTATGGTTTGGTTTAAAATAAAAATTGGTCATAGTTTGTTCCCACACTTATTCAACCCCCCTATAAGTGTGCCTTATCTGAATTTCATTTGGTATCAGAGCTTGGAACTACTTATCTTGGTCTTAAAGGTGATTTGTAGGGAAAGATTCTAACATGACAGAGTTTAGAAACAACAATTAAGAAGGTCAATCAACAAATAGACCTCCTCTATTGCATGGAACAGAAAACTACAACTTCCGAAAATTCTAAATGAGGATTTACCTTAAAAGAGATCCTTGGGAATGGTGGGTTGTGGAGAATGAACCGGTTATTCCAAGGAAAGACGACGATACTCCAAAGACTTTACAAGAAATGGACTCAATTGAAACTTTCATGGTCTCCTATGATTCAAGGATATGAACACATTACTTAGTGGCACGGTACACTTTGAGATCGACAAAGTTTCCCCATGCAACACAACTAAGGAAATTTGGGACACTCTAGTAGTAAGTCATGAAGGTACATCCAAAGTACGAGAAGTTAAACTAAGCATTCTCATGCATGACTATGAAATGATCAAACTTGAGAAATACGAAACCATAAAAATGGCCCAAGCAAGGTTCCTAGTTCTCCTAAATTCTTTAAAGCTACTTGACAAATCCATTCCACAAAGTGAGATTAACCATAAGTTACTACGGGCTATGCCCAAGAGGTTTGCTTCTAAAATTACTACTCTTCAAGATTCTGCTACTATTTCTACTATGGATACTCTAACTCTTTTCGGTGAACTTGAGGAATATGAACATCAATTAAAGAGATATGATGATGAAGAGGAAACTCCTCGAAGAAAAGTTCTAGCTCTTAATGTAGGAAATAAAGAAGAGCTTGATGATGACTTGGATGAAGAGATAGTCATGATGTCAAGAAGACTCAAATGACTACTACAAAGGAAGAACAAAAGGAAAAATACTTTCAACTCAAATAAATTCAAAGGAAAACAAACCGAGGAGACATGTTTTGAATGCGGACGTCCGGGGCACTTCAAGAAGGTATGCTTTCAACTAAATAAAAAATAAAAAACGAAAAAGAAAAAACGAGCTTCAAAGATAATAAAAGAAACACAGTACTTGTTACTTGGAGTGATGATGAGGAGTCCGAAGTTGAGGTTGATGCCAAGGATGAAATAGCTCAAGTATGCTTCATGGGAATAGAAGGTGAATCAAATGAGGTATCTATTTATGAGTTTAATTCTTTGAAACAAGTAAATGAAAAATTAAAAGAAAAGAATGCCTATTTGAAAGATTTGGTAAATACATTAATGAGTGAGGTTGATTCTTTGATAGATGAGAAGAAAGAAATTGAAAAAGAGACATCATGCAAAGAAGAAAAGATTTTGATTGCTAAGAATGATTATCTTGATAATTATAACAAAATACTTTTTAATAAGGTAAATTATCTGAATAATGAAGTTCAAAATTGACTAATGAACTAAAAATGAGAGATGCATTTATTGATGCATTTAGTGATGAATCTCTTTGCAAAACCGTTCCTACTAATGAACTTCAAAAGGAAATAGATTCGTTAAAATTATCTATTGCTAAATTTGTTCAAGGAGAAGAAAACATAAATGTCATATTAGGTAAACAAAGACCTAGTTTTGAAAGACTGGGAATTGATTATAACCCTATGCATAAAAAGGGAGATATGAAATGCTAAAATCTAAATCATGTTTTAGATTAAATTATTGTTCTCCTTTCACAACATGTAGAAATTATGGTATTAAAGGTCACTTGGATATATATTGTTTTAAGAAAAACAAGATTAAAAAGGTATGGATTAAAAAGGGTGATTTACTTGCAACTAACACTAAAGGACCCAAAAAATGTGGGTACCAAAAGGATGAAATATCTTTTCTTGACATGTATGTTTCAAGGAAAGGGTTCCATCTCAAAAATGGATTCTTGATAGCGGATGCTCTCTTCACATGACTGGTGACAAATCAAAGTTCGTGAAGTTAAAAATCAAGAAGAAAAATGGAACGGTCACATTTAGAGATAATCAAACTTGCAAAATTATCGGAAAAGGTAAAATTGGTAATGTTAAGGTTAATCTTATAAGTGTTAGTTAATTAATGGATAATGGTCATCAGGTAAATTTTGAAAAAAAAAATGTACAATTTTTCATGACACTAACAATACTACTCTAGTTGCATAAAGGGAAGGAAATATATATACTCTTGATTTTGAGCAACAGGATGAAGAACTATGTCTTGCCTCTGTGAAAGATGAGGCTAACTTATGGCATAGGAAGATGGGGCATGTTCATATGGATCTAATCAAGAAATTATCCTCAAAGAATCTCGTCAAAGGATTGCCAAAAATAAAGTATGAAAAAGGGGAATATGTGTTCTTTATCAACTCGGGAAACAAGTAAGAACATTATTTACCGCAAAGAATATCGTATCAACTTCTTCTCCCTTGCAATTACTTCATCTTGATTTGTATGGACCAGAAAGACATGCTAGTATTAATGGTAAATTTTATGCATCTTTAATAGTTGATAATTTCTCTAGATATACATGGGTATTGTTTTTGAAAACTAAAGATGAAGCGTTCAAAGAATTTGAGAAATTGATAAAAAATTTGGAAACAAAATATAGTCTCAAACTTGTAAAGATAAGAAGTGATCACGATACTGAATTTCAAAAAGATTTTATAATATTTTGTGATAAAAAAGGAATTAGCCATGAATTTTCAGCTCTAAGAACTCCTCAACAAAATGGAGTAGTGGAAAGAAAGAATAGAACATTACAAGAAACAGCTAGAACTTTGGTACAAGAAAGTAAACTCCCTAAGATATTTTGGGTCGAAGCTGTAAACACATTGTAACATTCCAGAATTTTAAAGTGTAATATTAAATATTTATTGATTTATATAAGTATTTAATGGATATGATTATTTGTTGAATAAATAATTGTTCAAGTTGAGTTGATGTAGTTTAGTTAATTATTTGTTGAATAAATAATTAAATAATATATATTAAATATTTATTTGCAATATTAAAAATTTATTGAATTATATAAGTATTTAATGGCAATATGAGTTGATGTGGTTTAGTTAATTATTTGTTGAATAAATAATTTAGGAGCTAAGAAAATTTACATGCTATGAGATTATATACTAATTTAATTTAATAATTAAGTAAGAGAGCTAATAATGATTAAATGAATTATAATATTTTAATTGGAATTTGTGATTAAAATAAAGTGTTAGTTGGTTGAATAAAATTATAATTATAAAGAAATTATAGTTTTGTGATAATGATTAATGTGTTAAAGTAATTTAATAGATTAATATTTTAATTGATTAAATTGATTATTTAATTTAATAAGGAGTGTGACAAATAACCTTGCTATAAAGGAGTTGTTAAAATAAATTAAAAGAGTTTAATTCAGTTTTTGCCAAACAAGGCCTAATGCCTATTAAGTCTTTAATATAATTGTGTTTTTCCAAACAAGGCATAAAGATTAATTGGTTATTTTTTTAGTGGTTAGCCAAACAAGCCTTATGGCTTTTGATTTTCAAAACTCAAATAACTGATATCAGTTATATGTTTTATATTTATATCATATAATAAATATATATTATATCTTATACGTTATATCATAAGACGTAAGAATAGAGGAGAGAGGTTAGAGAAAAGAAAAGAAAAACTCAGAGGAAGAAGAAGAGAAGAAGAAGAGAAGAGAGGAAGAAAGGCTAGAGATTGAAGAAGAAAAAGCTTGAGAATAGAAAGGAATAGCCATCATCATCATCATCTTCTTCAAGGTATTTCTCCTATTCTCTTAGTTTTTAAAAGTTTAGTTTTTCTCTTCCCAAATTCTCTGTAGAATCCTTGTGTAAACATGAATTTTGGTTGCTATGTGGCTTTATATGACATACTAGTGATGTTAAAACGATTTTCATAAGTTATAGTCAATGTATTGTTGTTATGTATGTAGTTTGTGAAGAAAACCTTTTTACAGAAACTTGCATTGTTTTAAGTTATGTTATGTATGTAGTCAATGTAGTCAATGTATTCCGCGGCGTGGTGATGGCGCTGCTGCGCCAGTATGGTACTGCTGGGCCGCAAAGCGGCGCGAAACTTCAGTATCGACTGACAGCTTCGAAAACAGTACAAGAAAAAGCCAATTTGGCCTACAAGCTCGTTTCTAACAGACTAATTCACATGCAATTCCTAGAAAAACTTTATGTAGACATAATTCAAGAACTTCTAACATGTTTCTACCCATACAACAACATAAACAACGAATTTAAAACATTCAATTTCACTGTTTTTGACAAAAACTTCATTTTTGATATTTCAATAAAAACCAACACTGTAAATTTTTTTTTTTCAACCAAAACAATTAATTCAAAGCATCTTATCAATAATTATACATACTCTATCAAATTAGATAATCAATTTATCAACTAAACAACTAATTAACCCTCAATTTTTATTTTAAATTAATCCATACTCATTCACCAAAAATTCTCTGTAAAAAGGTTTTCTTCACAAACTACATACATAACAACAATACATTGACTATAACTTATGAAAATCGTTTTAACATCACTAGTATGCCATATAAAGCCACATTGCAACAAAAATTCATGTTTACACAAGGATTCTATAGAGAATTTGGGAAGAGAAAAACTAAACTATTAAAAACTAAAATAATAGGAGAAATACCTTGAAGAAGATGATGATGGCTATTCCTTTCTATTCTCAAGCTTTTTCTTCTTCAATCTCTAGCCTTTCTTCCTCTCTTCTCTTCTTCTTCCTCTGAGTTTTTCTTTTCTTTTCTCTAACCTCTCTCCTCTATTCTTACGTCTTATGATATAACGTATAAGATATAATATATATTTATTATATGATATAAATATAAAACATATAACTGATATCAGTTATTTGAGTTTTAAAAATCAAAAGCCATAATGCTTGTTTGGCTAACCACTAAAAATATAACCAATTAATCTTTATGTCTTGTTTGGAAAAACACAATTATATTAAAGACTTAATAGGCATTAGGCCTTGTTTGGCAAAAACTGAATTAAACTCTTTTAATTTATTTTAACAACTCCTTTATAGCAAGGTTATTTGTCACAGTCCTTATTAAATTAAATAATCAATTAAAATATTAACCTATTAAATTACTTTAACACATAAATCATTATCACAAAACTATAATTTCTTTATAATTATAATTTTATTCAACCAACTAACACTTTATTTTAATCACAAATTCCAATTAAAATACTATAATTCAGTTAATCATTATTAGCTCTCTAACTTAATTATTAAATTAAATTAGTATATAATCTCATAGCAAGTAAATTTTCTTAGCTCCTAAATTATTTATTCAACAAATAATTAACTAAACCACATCAACTCAAATTGCCATTAAATACTTATATAATACTTCTATAAATATTTAATATTGCAACTGTCGTGTACAATACGACAAAATATAAACTGTGAGTTTGAATACAAATATTGTCTACTAGAAAGTATACAAACTCAAAAGGAGTCCTCATTACAATTATTATCACACTATTTCACAGAATAGTGAGGACTACTAATGCACCATCACTCCGTTTCCCGACTCGTTCCAACTATATTCTCATTTCCTGAAGAGAACAGTGAAAGAAAGGGTGAGCTCAACTAGCCTAGTAAGAAATATTATGACTAAGATAATGCAGAATAAATTATCATTAGCCTTAAACAGTGTTAAACAGATACAATATAACAAACATCAAGTTTAACTGCAGCGGAACAAGCAATCCATTAAAAGAGTCAAGTAGAGAATAAAATCTACTATCTTTTATGATTTAAAAGGTTTTTCATCACTTTTATCGCTGGGACTCAGCTTAATAAATAATCTACATCATCGAATCACCCCTTCACTACGGCCAATGATATTCTTTAGTATCACGACCAGAATTATCCATGCACTACGGGCCAAGAATATTTGTGAATTCATTAATGGTCATGATCATGCCAACAACTGTCCATCAATGCACTACGGGCCAATGAGGACTTTTACCACATCATTTGTAACATTACGGTCATGATTACACTGAATAATCCCTGGTCATAATCATACCAAGTCCATCTATATACTACAGGCCACAGATGACTTTCAAAAAATATAAATATGAGGATGATGACAATTGTGACAACCCCAAAATAGGTCCATTCCATCCAACCCATTCTAAGTCGCCAAATACACGGTACAGAAAATAACTACAACTTTATTACAACAATTGTCGTACAAAATACAACAACACATATGCTGTGAGTTTGGATACAAATATATACCAAGTGTGACTCATGTCCCAATCGTGGATAGCACGTCACAATAACACCTTACATAAAGGTATAGTCAAAAACTGTTTTAGAAATTAGAATTTTTGGGAAGTGCTCAAGGAAACCTTCGTACATTGGAGGCCATGCTTCTAGGTTATGATAGATATCATATGGCCACAGAATTATCCTTGGTTGACCCAATAGACCCCAAAGAAAAACGAGAAGATTACTATCATATTCTTCCCAATGATGAGTCTTCTCTTGACTTATCATTATCTCCACTGTCTCAAATTGAGAATTATACTTCAAACAAACACCAAGATTATATAGGTAGTGCTCGTAAATATACTCAGCAAGTGGATGAGCACAATCCTGTCTTATGATGACACGAGGTTGTATGACATTAGACATCTTGTATGATAGTGGCAAAACACCCTTCCAACGTTGGGTTCGCCTCTCCCTATATGATTCACCAAATATAACTACTAAAAGATGTATACAACACACTTGTCTATACTGTTTAGGGAGAACTCCACAACTAGAAACCACCGTTCTATTCCCTTGTTACCCCCGCTCGACCCAGCTACACTTTTATTACCTGAAAGGAATTGTGAAGCAAAAGGGTGAGCACAACTAGCTCAGTAAAGAATATCATGACTAAAGATAATTAAATTATCAATAGCCTTCATCAATAACAAATCAGATATTTAGAACATATGGTAGGTGATAAAAATTTCAACCATAGTTGCAGCGGAACGAGCAATCCATTAGAAGAGTCAAATAGACAATACAGTTTATTATCTTCTCTACGTTAAAAGTCCACCAAAATGTTTTATCCCTGTAACATCAATCAACAGTTCCTTTCCACAATTATATGAATATCTCATGATCATAATTGTGATTCTAAATTCCTCTTCGTACCCAGGACGAATATAATTTTCATCACATGTCTTTACCTGAAACATCAAAGATAATGGTTATACCAACTCACAGTTCATGTTCATAATCATACTAATAAATTCATCTTTGCACTACGGGCCAAAGATATTCATCCACAGTTCATACTCACACCACTGGCCAAAGATATTCAACAATAGGTCATCTTTCCACTACGGGCCAAAGATATTCATTAACAGTTCCAAAGATATTCATTAACAGTTCATCTTTGCACTACTGGCCAAAGATATTCATCAATAATTCATCTTTGCACTACAGGCCAAAGATTTTAATATCTCAAAGAAATATATATTCATTTCAGAATTTATATAAACAATAATTATAACCATGTTGATCAATTCACCTTTGCACTTAAGCTAAAGATATTTAATTATAAATTCAATGGTCATGATCATACCAGTCACTATTCAACTTTTCAGTACTGGCCAAAGAGAACCCAAGGCATGATCATACCAATAATCTACTCATCTTTACACTCCAGTGAAAGAGAATTTCAACATCAGGGTTATAAAAATATTATATATGATAATAAAATCAATATATAGTTTTAATCTTCAGAGTAATATTCATAAATCAAATATAATTTGGTTAGAAAAAGAAATCAATTTTGTAGTGAATAGTACCCGTGAATAGTAACTCGTAAATAGTAACTCATGAATAGTAACTCATAAATAGTAACCCTGACACAAAAAGGTAGAAATTTCACAATAAAATCCATACCAATATTTTGGTATAATGATATTGAAAGAATAACATTTCTTAAACTTATAAATAATTTATTTTAACTGTTTACACTTATAAATAATGTATTTAATCATCATAAAATGCCAAACTTATAAGGTTTCATCACCAATAACCAAAACCCTCATCAAAAATCTGCATATACCACATATATGATTCTCAAGCCATAAAATCATATTTTCCAATTTTCTTCCTTCAAATAACATATTTAACTGATTTATTTATAACTAGTCCATTTTTATGAAACATACCAAATCAGTTCCAAAAATATTTTTTTCTGGGATTTAGCAGAATATAGTTTCATATTGAACATATATTTTTCTTAGAATTTTTAAAATTCATTTACTATTTTTTATATGGCTAAAACCGCCGAATATTTAGACATTTATCATAAATTGTACTTTTATCAAAAAATTCCAAAATTCACAAAGTACACTGATATTATATAGATGTACTCCAAATAAATATTTCATCAATTTTGGAGTTAACCACAAGGAGTTGTAAGCGGTTACTTTTAAAATAGTCTTTTCTAATAAAATTCATAACTCTTAATCTATACATCCAAAAAATCACCATTTTTGGACACAATCAATAAAACTCATTAACATATCATTTCAAATTTTTCCAGAATTTTCTGAAAGACGGAAGATGTACGAACTGAAAAACATAATAAACCTTAAAATACCTTACTATCCCTTACTTCAAAAGAGCAGCACTTCTGACTGGATATCGGATATGACACTGAAGGAAACTTGCACTGATGAATATCAACTCACCAAGTATCTAAATACTCACAAAATATACTCAATAACCTAGAGAGAGAAAGAGAGAAAACTTGTTTCTGGTGTGATTTTTAATTTTAACTTAGCCCTCTATTTATAGGAAAATTTCAGCAGACTTGACATGCAACCTGATGGCTTTACCTGCTACTATTCCCACCCACCACATTTGAAATAAAATTCAGCACATTTCTTCACCAACCACAAGTGGGGCCCACTCAATTCTAGAATTTTCCACCAAAATGCTAAATTCGGATACTTCAATAATTTCTGAACCATTCACCTCTTAAAATTCGTAACAAATCATACGTTCATTTTTAACGGTTCAAAATTTGTGGACATATACTCAACTTATATATGTATAACATATCCAAAAATTACAACGATCCAACGGTCGGATTAAAAATTATAACTCACGCAATATATCTCAAAAACACTGGTTTAATTTTTAATACCTTCATTCCGACAAAAATACTGATAAAATACCTCAACATTAATTCCTTCATTTATAACCACATAAATAAATCCATCATTTATATTCACATCAAATAAATATTTCCTTATCATATAAATAAATAATTAATTATTCATAAATAATATTACCAAATCACAATTATGACAACCAGGCCGTTCCCAGGAAAGAGGGGGCTTTCCAATAAGAATTTTTCTTTACTGGCGCACAATTAGGTGACCAAACCTCTCCTTGAAAGAACTTTCTAGACATTGCCAATAATGCTATCTAATAATATTATTCAAATAATATGAATTATTGATATGATAATGAGAAATATTGTGCAGTGATAATTATTAAAATAACAATAATATAAAATATCAACGCAGCAACTATTGAATCAATAAAATAAAATATTAAACAGTAATTACTATAACAATTATTGAGTAGTGCCTTCTTACGTAAGAATCAATAATTCAAAAATACTGTGTAATACCGTGTGCTACTGTGCAACAACGCGTATTACATTATTTTACCAACCGAGTATTCCAACAGTGTTAACGGTAACGATTACGCCATTATTTATAAAAACTTAATTTTGTCATTTTCTTTATCCGATAGTTATTCTGTTATGGGGCCCACAAATGGCTGCGCCATCGTACGAATATTCCCCGACAGAAAGAATATTCCACGACCAAACGAATATTCCGCGACAACAATGAATATTTTATAACCACTTGTGTATTTTGAAAAAAAATTCATATATCACCCTTAATTTTAACTTTTATCAATTTAACAATTTACTGAATAGTAATTATAAGAAAAATTGAATACTTTTATTTCATAAAATTCGGGGTCTTACAATCTCCCCTCCTTATGAAATTTCGTCCCCGAAATTTACTTACCTGGTATTTCAAAAAGTTGAGAATACCTTGCTTCCATTTCAGATTCTATGTCCCCGGTCATCATGATTTCTCCATCTCCCGTGATAACTTCATTTGGGTTCCTTATTTGTTGGGAAGTCATGACAACCGCTATCCTTCAAACTACCCGGTTTTGACTTGTCTGGGGCAGCATTTGGCGTCATCACTACCGTTGGAATATATTTTTCTGTAGGACATATTCCCCCCTCAACTGCCTCGTCGTACTCCTATTTTATGATCTGAATCATCAATCTTCGATCCATATCAAATTCAAGTTGACCGCTATGTACAGGGTAATTCAAAACTCGATGTTGGGTTCTCCCAATTGCTTTCAAAAAGAGAAATTCATGTCATCTATTTTAGCCTTCTTAGATCGGACATCTATTTCCAAAATATCCACGTGTCGTATGGCTTTTACCCATGCATCACTCATTCTTACTCGTTCAGTTTTTTCTTCTTTCAGCTCAGATTCCATCTTTATCATCTTATACTCTGCCAAAGAATGCTTCTGTTCAAGCATCACATATCGAGTAACACAAGCTTGAATTGTTGTATCCTTTTGTTCCACGACCGCCTGTCGTTCTTCAGCCTGCTCTTCTAACTCATGAATACGATTTTGAAATTCTATATTTTGATCATATAATACCTCTAATAAACTCTCCTCAGGTACCTCTTCTTCCTCTTCTTCCTCTTCTTCCTCACTCTCAGCTGTTACCTCTGTGACTATCTCGGGTGCAACTATCAATTCTTCACTCACCACATGGATATCTCTAATCACATTATCATGGTTAGTGATTAGAGGTATCCCCACGGTATCATTCACTCCATTGTTAACATTCTCAGCAGCCATTCTCAAATACTACCATAAAACAAGGGTTAATTAAACAAATTAACATATCACATAATATTCCGATATTATGACTGACCAACAAATAAGCTTAGGTAGGACACACTAGCGAATGATTTACTCATCTCTCCCCTCCTAGTTATATTCCCCGATCTCCGCCAGAGATCATATCCCTAAGCTCTGATACCAACTGTGACGACCCCAAAATAGGTCCATTCCATCCAACCCATTCTGAGTCGCCAAATACATGGTACAGAAAATAACTACAACTTTATTACAACAATTGTCATACAAAATACAACAACATATATGTTGTGAGTTTGGATACAAATATATACCAACTGTGACTCATGTCCCAATCGTGGATAGCACATCACAATGACACCTTACATAAAGGTATAATCAAAAACTATTTTAGAAATTAGGCTTTTTGGGAAATGCTCAAGGAAAACTTCGTACATAGGAGGCCATGCTTCTAGGTTATGATAGATATCATATGGCCACAAAATTATCCTTGGTTGACCCAATAGACCCCAAAGAAAAACGAGAAGATTACTATCATATTCTTCCCAATGGTGAGTCTTCTCTTGACTTATCATTATCTCCACTGTCTCAAATTGAGAATTATACTTCAAACAAACAGTAAGATTATATAGGTAGTGCTCGTAAATATACTCAGCAAGTGGATGAGCACAACCCTGTCTTATGATGACATGAGGTTGTATGTCATTAGACATCTTGTATGATAGTGGCAAAACACCCTTCCAACGTTGGGTTCGCCTCTCCCTATATGATTCACCAAATATAACTACTAAAAGATGTATACAACACACTTGTCTATACTGTTTAGGGAGAAATCCACAGCTAGAAACCACCGTTCTATTCCCTTGTTACCCCCGCTCGACCCAACTACACTTTTATTACCTGAAAGGAATTGTGAAGCAAAAGGGTGAGCACAACTAGCTCAGTAAAGAATATCATGACTAAAGATAATTAAATTATCAATAGCCTTCATCAATAACAAATCAGAGATTTAGAACATATGGTAGAAGATAAAAATTTCAACCATAGTTGCAGCGGAACGAGCAATCCATTAGAAGAGTCAAATAGACAATACAGTTTATTATCTTCTCTACGTTAAAAGTCCACCAAAATGTTTTATCCCTGTAACATCAATCAACAGTTCCTTTCCACAATTATATGATTATCTCATGATCATAATTGTGATTCTAAATTCCTCTTCGTACCCAGGACGAATATAATTTTCATCACATGTCTTTACCTGAAACATCAAAGATAATGGTTATACCAACTCACAGTTCATGTTCATAATCATACTAATAAATTCATCTTTGCACTACGGGCCAAAGATATTCATCCACAGTTCATACTCACACCACTGGCCAAAGATATTCAACAACAGGTCATCTTTCCACTACGGGCCAAAGATATTCATTAACAGTTACAAAGATATTCATTAACAGTTCATCTTTGCACTACTGGCCCAAGATATTCATCAACAATTCATCTTTGCAGTACAGGCCAAAGATATTAATATCTCAAAGAAATATATAATCATTTCAGAATTTATATAAACAATAATTATAACCATGTTGATCAATTCACCTTTGCACTTAAGCTAAAGATATTCAATTATAAATTCAATGGTCATGATCATACCAGTCACAATTCAACTTTTCACTACTAGCCAAAGAGAAACCTAGTCATAATCATACCAATAATCTACTCATTTACACTCCAGTGAAAGAGAATTTCAACATTAGGGTTATAAAAATATTATATATGATAATAAAATCAATATATAATTTTAATCTCCAGAGTAATATTCATAAATCAACTATAATTTGGTTAGAAAAAGAAACCAATTTTGTAGTGAATAGTACCCGTGAATAGTAACTCATGAATAGTAACTCATGAATAGTAATCCTGATACAAAAAGGTAGAAATTTCACAATAAAATCCATACCAATATTTCGGTATAATGATATTGAAAGAATAACATTTCTTAAACTTATAAACAATTTATTTTAACTGTTTACACTTTACTAATTAATGTATTTAATCATCATAAAATGTCAAATTTATAAGGTTTTATCACCAATAACCAAAACCCTCATAAAAAATCTGCATATACCACATATATGATTCTCAAGCCATAAAATCATATTTTTAATTTTCTTCTTTCACATAACATATTTAACTCATTTATTCATAACTAGTCCATTTTCATGAAAAATACCAAATCAGTTCCAAAAATATTTTTTTTCTGGGATTTAGCAGAATATAGTCCCTTATTGAACATATATTTTTCTTATAATTTTTAAAATTCATTTACTATTTTTCATATGGCTAAAACCGCCGAATATTTAGATATTTATCATAAATTGTACTTTTATCCAAAAATTCTGAAATTCACAGAGTAAACTGATATTATATAGATGTACTCCCAATAAAAATTTCATCAATTTTGGAGTTAACCACAAGGATTTATAAGCGGTTACTTTTAAAATAATCTTTTCTCATAAAATTCATAACTCTTAATCTATACATCCAAAAATCACCATTTTTGGACACAATCAATAAAACTCATCAAAATATCATTTCAAATTTTTACAAAATTTTCTGAAGGACGGAAGAAGTACGAACTGAAAAACATAATAACCCTTAAAATCCCTTACTATCCCTTACCTCAAAAGAGCAGCACTTCTGACTGGATATCAGATATGACACTGAAGAAAACTTGCACTGATGAATATCAACTCACCAAGTATCTAAATACTCACAAAATATACTCAATAATCTAGAGAGAGAAAGAGAAAAAACTTGTTTCTGGTGTGATTTTCAATTCTAACTTAGCCCTCTATTTATAGGAAAATTTCAACAGACTTGACCTGCAACCTGATGGCTTTACCTGCTACTATTCCACCCACCACATTTGAAATAAAATTCAGCACATTTCTTTACCAACCACAAGTGGGGCCCACTCAATTCTAGAATTTTCTACCAAAATGCTAAATTCGGATACTTCAATAATTTTTGAACCATTCACCTCTTAAAATTCGTAACAAATCATACATTCATTTTTAACGGTTCAAAATTTGTGGACATATACTCAACTTATATATGTATAACATATCCAAAAATTACAACGATCCAACGGTCGGATTAAAAATTATAACTCACGCAATATATCTCAAAAACACTGGTTTAATTTTTAATACCTTCATTCCGACAAAAATACTGATAAAATACCTCAACATTAATTCCTTCATTTATAACCACATAAATAAATCCATCATTTATATCCACATCAAATAAATATTTCCTTACCATATAAATCAATAATTAATTATTCATAAATAATATTACCAAATCACAATTATGACAACCAGGCCGTTCCCAGGAAAGAGGGGGCTTTCCAATAAGAATTTTTCCTTACTGGCGCACAATTAGGTGACCAAAACTCTCCTTGACAGAACTTTCTAGACATTGCCAATAATGCTATCTAATAATATTATTCAAATAATATGAATTATTGATATGATAATGAGAAATATTGTGCAGTGATAATTATTAAAATAACAATAATATAAAATATCAACGCAGCAACTATTGAATCAATAAAATAAAATATTAAACAGTAATTACTATAACAATTATTGAGTAGTGCCTTCTTACGTAAGAATTAATAATTCAAAAATACTGTGTAATACCGTGTGATACTGTGCAACAACGCGTATTACTTTATTTTACCAATCGGGTATTCCAACAGTGTTAACGGTAATGATTACGCCGTTATTTATAAAAACTTAATTTTGTCATTTTCTTCATTCGACAGCTATTCTGTTATGGGGCCCACAAATGGTTGCGCCGTCGTACGAATATTTCCCGACAGAAAGAATATTCCACGACCAAAAGAATATTCCCTCACAACAATGAATATTTTATAACCACTTGTGTATTTTGAAAAAAAATTCATATACCACCCTTAACTTTAACTTTTATCAATTTAACCATTTACTGAATAATAATTATAAGAAAAATTGAATACTTTTATTTCATAAAATTCGGGGTCTTACAATCTCCCCTCCTTATGAAATTTTGTCCCCGAAATTTACGTACTTGGTATTTCGAAAAGTTGAGAATACCTTGCTTCCATTTTAGATTCTATCTCCCCGGTCATCATGATTTCTCCATCTCCCGTGATAACTTCATTTGGGTTCCTCATTTGTTGGGAAGTCATGACAACCACCATCCCTCGAACTAACCGACTTTGACTTGTCTGGGGCAGCATTTGGCGTCATCACTACCGTTGGAATATATTTTTCTATAGGACATATTCCCCCCTCAACTGCCTCATCAATCTTCAATCCATATCGAATTCAGGTTGACAGCTATGTACATGGTAATTCAAAACTTGATGTGGGTTCTCCCAATTGCTTTCCAAAAAGAGAAATTCATGTCATCTATTTTAGCCTTTTTAGATCGGACATCTCTTTTCACAATATCCACGTGTCGTGTGGCTTTTACCCATGCATCACTCATTCTTACTCGTTCAGTTTTTTCTTCTTTCAGCTCAGATTCCATCTTTATCATCTTATACTCTGCCAAAGAATGCTTCTGTTCAAGCATCACATATTGAGTAACACAAGCTTGAATTGTTGTATCCTTTTGTTCCACGACCGCCTGTCGTTCTTCATCCTGCTCCTCTAACTCATGAATACGATTTTGAAATTCTACATTTTGATCATATAATACCTCTAATAAACTCTCCTCAGGTACCTCTTCTTCCTCTTCTTCCTCACTCTCAGCTGTTACCTCTGTGACTATCTCGGGTGCAACTATCAATTCTTCACTCACCACATGGATATCTCTAATCACATTATCATGGTTAGTGATTAGAGGTATCCCCACGGTCTCATTCACTCCATTGTTAACATTTTCAGCAGCCATTCTCAAATACTGCCATAAAACAAGGGTTAATTAAATAAATTAACATATCACATCATATCCCGATATTATGACTGACCAACAAATAAGCTTAGGTAGGACACACTAGCGAAGGATTTACTCATCTCTCTCCTCCAAGTTATATTCCCCGATCTCCGCCAGAGATCATATCTCTAAGCTCTGATACCAACTGTGACAACCCCAAAATAGGTCCATTCCATTCAACCATTAAAGACAACCCATTCCGAGTCACCAAATACATGGTACAGAAAATAAATACAACTTTATTACAATAATTTTCGCACAAAATACAACAACACATATGCTGTGAGTTTGGATATAAATATATACCAACTGTGACTCATGTCCCAATCGTGGATAACATGTCACAATGACACCTTACATAAAGGTATAGTCAAAAACTGTTTTAGAAATTAGAATTTTTTGGAAGTGCTCAAGGAAACGTTCGTACATGTGAGGCCATGCTTCTAGGTTATGATAGATATCATATGGCCACAGAATTATCCTTGGTTGACCCAATAAACCCCAAAGAAAAACGAGAAGATTACTATCATATTCTTCCCAATGGTGAGTCTTCTCTTGACTTATCATTATCTCCATTGTCTCAAATTGAGAATTATACTTCAAACAAACACTAAGATTATATAGGTAGTGCTCGTAAATATACTCAGCAAGTGGATGAGCACAACCATGTCTTACGATGACACGAGGTTGTATGTCATTAGACATCTTTTATGATAGTGGCAAAACACCCTTCCAACGTTGGGTTCGCCTCACCCTATATGATTCACCAAATATAACTACTAAAAGATGTATACAACACACTTGTCTATACTGTTTAGGGAGAACTCCACAGCTAGAAACCACCGTTCTATTCCCTTGTTACCCCCGCTCGACCCAGCTACACTTTTATTGCCTGAAAGGAATTGTGACGAAAAAGGGTGAGCACAACTAGCTCAGTAAAGAATATCATGACTAAAGATAATTAAATTATCAATAGCCTTCATCAATAACAAATCAGAGATTTGGAACATTTGGTAGATGATAAAAATTTCAACCATAGTTGCAGCGGAACGAACAATCCATTAGAAGCGTCAAATAGATAATACATTTTATTATCTTCTCCATGTTAAAAGTCTACCAACAATGTTTTATCCCTGTAACATCAATCAACAGTTCCTTTCCACAATTATATGAATATCTCATGATCATAATTGTGATTCTAATTCCTCTTCGTACCCAGGACGAATATAATTTTCATCACATGTCTTTACCTGAAACATCAAAGATCATGGTTATACCAACTCACAGTTCCTGTTCATAATCATACTAATAAATTCATCTTTGCACTACGGGCCAAAGATATTCATCCACAGTCCATCTTCGCACCACTGGCCAAAGATATTCAACAACAGGTCATCTTTGCACTATGGGTCAAAGATATTCTTTAACAGTTCATCTTTGCACTACTGACCAAAGATATTCATCAATAATTCATCTTTGCACTACAGGCCAAAGATATTAATATCTCAAAGAAATATATAATCATTTCAGAATTTATATAAACAATAATTATAACCATGTTGATCAATTTTCCTTTGCACTTAAGCTAAAGTTATTCAATTATAAATTCAATGGTCATTATCATACCAGTCACAATTCAACTTTTCACTACTGGCCAAAGAGAACCCTAGTCATGATCATACCAATAATCTACTCATCTTTACACTCCATTGAAAGAGAATTTCAACATCAGGGTTATAAAAATATTATATATGATAATAAAATCAATATAATCAATATATAGTTTTAATCTCCAGAGTAATATTCATAAATCAACTATAATTTGGTTAGAATAAGAAACAAATTTTGTAGTGAATAGTACCCGTGATTAGTAACTCGTGAATAGTAACTCATGAATAGTAACTCATGAATAGTAACTATGATGCCCCCAAAACAGGTATACAACACCCATTCCGAGTCGTCAAAATACATGGTACAGAAACAACTACAAATTTATTAATGCAACATAAAAACTGTGAGTTTAAATACAAATATTGTCATCTAGACAATATTCACACTCAAATAAGTCCTCAATACAATTATTGATACATTATTTTACAAAAATGGTGAGGACTACTAAAATGACTTCTAGAACCATCATTCCACACCCCGACTAGTATTCGCTACATTCTCGCCTCTTGAGAAGAAAAATGGAACAACAAGGAAAAGGGTGAGTTCAACTAGCCCAGTAAAGAACATTATGACTAAGATAATATAAAACAAATTATCGTTAGTCTTCAACAGGGAAAAATCTAATAGAATACAATAGACAACAAGTTTTAAATCAATATTCGCAGCGGAAATAATAATTCATTAGAAGAGTTAAGTAGAGAATGCAAACTACTATCTTCTATATATGAATTTAAAAGTTCATCGTCTATCTTTTATCCCTGTAACATCAATCAATATATATCTGGAATCAAATATTCATCTTTGCACTACAGGCCAAGGATATTCATCAGTTGGTCATGTTCATCTAAACACCTGTTCATCTTTGCACTACGGGCCAAAGATATTCATCAAAAATCATTCATCTTTGCACTACAGGCCAAAGATATTCAATTATATCATCATTTAGGACTGAGGATGATGAAAAATATTTTAAAGAAAACGAATCCAGTGAAACAAAAGAACAAATATTAAGGATTCTTAATTTAAACAATCCAAGTTCAAAAATACTTCATAAATAACCAGATTGGAGTAAAATTCAAGAATGATCAAAACATGGATACAATCAAAACTAGTATCCATAATAGATATCTTGGACGAAAAATGAAAATTTAATTTTTCTGTGAATAGTATCGTATTCGTGAATAGTGCCGTATACGTGAATAGTGCCGTATACGTGAATAGTAATTCCGACACCAAAAGATAGAAATTTCACAAAAAACATCATCATGCTTCGTGAATAGTACTCATGAATAGTAACTCGTGAATAGTAACTCATAAATAGTAACTCGTGAATAGTAACTCATGAATAATAACTCATGAATAGTAACCCCGACATGAAAAAGTTTTAAATTTCATAAAAAGTTCCAACCAATATTTTAGCATAATGATATTAAAGAAATAATATCATTTGAGAAGAAAATACCTTACCTAAAAAGGATAGTACTTCTGACTAGTATACTGGATATAGTGCTGAAAGAACTTGCACCGTATATCAATACTCAAAGTACTAAAATACTCACAAGAATACGCTCAATATATTGAGAGAGAAAGAGAGAGAAGATTTCAGTTTCTGGTGTGATTTTCAATTCTAACCTAAGCACCCCTATTTATAGAAAAATGCTTAGAACACCAAAGCAGAAAATCTAATAAAATATTAATATATATATTAAAATTTATACGCCAACCTTCCTTGATTTGAATTCAGCAATTGACATCACATGCAAGACCCACAATTAACGATAAAAATGTTTTTTATATTAAAAATAATTAAAACTTCCAAAAATTAATTATTTCGGAACTTCAGAACTTCAATAATTTATAATAAATAGCCCTTTTATCAGAAAATTTGAATCTTGCGACTTTTTATAGGAAATTTAATTTTCTACAACTTTATAGAAGAAAGTTTTTCCAAATTCCAAACAGAAATTGACCGAAATCCATAAACGGGCGATTTCACAGTCTATAATCAAATTTCAGTCAAGAAATGGGGTCCACCGACACACACAATATGTGTTAATCATTTAATGCAACAAAAATACTCTTCCTCCTCATATACTCATATATCCCACATTTATTGTAAAACTATCACCATTATTATATTATTAAAATATAATAATAAATTATTTTATCAAAAAAGATAAAATATCATTTTTCAACAATTGTCACTTTAAAAATTTTCTCCATCTATATCCACATAAAATCAATATTTTCCTCATCATATAAATCAATAATTAATTATTCACAAATAATATTACAGAATCATAGTACTGGCAACCAAGCCGTTCCCAAGAAAGATGGGGCTTTCCAATAAGAATTTTTCTTTACTGGCGCGTAATTAGGTGACCAAACCTCTCCTTCGACAGAACTTTCTAGACATTGCCAATAATGTTTTCTAATAATATTATTCAGATAATATGAATTATTGTTTCGATAATGGAAAATACTGTGTTGTGACAATTATTGAAATAACAATAATATAAAATATCAACTCAGCAATTATTGAATCAATAAAATAAAATACTGAACAGTAACTACTATAACAATTATTGAGTAGTGCCTTCTTACGTAAGAATCAATAATTGGTGCAATAACGTGTGCTACTGTGCAACAACGCGTATTACGGTGTTTTAACAACCGGGGTATTCCAACAGTATTAACGGTAACAACTGCGCCGTTATTTATAAACAACTTATACTTGTCATTTTCTTCACCCAATCGTTTTCCGTTATGGGGCCCACAAAAGACTGCGCCGTCGTACGAATATTCCCCGACAACAAGAATATTCAACGACCAAAAGAATATTCCCGGACAACAAAGAATATTTTATAATCACCTGCTTATTTAAAATATTTGCGCATTTTACCCATAACAAACCACATTAATCAAATCAACCCTTATTATTTCAAAATAATAAATAGTGGAAAATAAATTTCATTTATTAATAATTTGGGGTCTTACAACCTCCCCTCCGTATGAAATTTCGTCCTCGAAATTGATGTACGTACCTGGTGTTTCGAAAAGATGAGGATATCTCGCTTTCATTTCTGATTCTAACTCCCATGTCATTTCTTCAATAGCATGATTTTTCCACAAAACCTTAACTTGTGGTAAAACCTTAGTGCGTAAGACATGCTCTTTCCTATCCAAGATCTTGACAGGTACCTCCTCGTATGTTAAATCTTCGGCTATCTCGTCTGGTTCTAACTCAATAATGTGGTTCGGGTCTTTCACATATTTACGAATCACAGATATGTGAAAAACTTTATGAACACGACACATGCTTGGAGGTAACGCGAGTCTATAGGCCACATTTCCTACTCGTTCAAGAATTTGAAATGGACCAATAAATCGTGGATTGAGCTTTCCTCTCTTCCCGAATCTTGTAACTCCCTTCCATGGAGCCACACGCAACAATACATGATCCCCTATACTAAATTCCACGTCCTTTCGATGAAGATCCGCATAACTCTTTTGTCGATCCTGTGCCGTTTGTATACGTTGTCGAATCATTTGGATCTTTTCTGTAGTCATACGTACCAACTTGGGTCTCAACAATGTTGCTTCTCCTACCTCATCCCAGCATATTGGAGAGCGACACTTTCGTCCATACAATGCTTCAAATAGAGCCACACCTATACTTGCCTGATAACTGTTGTTGTAGGAGAATTCCACCAATGGTAAATACTTATCCCAACTGAATTTGAAGTCTAGGACACAGAGTCTTAATAGATCTTCAAGAGTTTGAATAGTCCTCTCTGATTGTCCGTCCTTTTGAGGATGGTATGCCGAACTAAATCGTAAATCCGTGCCCATAGCTTTTTGCAAGCTAACCCAAAATCTTGAAGTGAATCTTGGGTTACGATTCGAAACTATAGATACTGGCATGCCATGCAATCTCACAATCTCATCTACGTACATACGAGCAAGACGTTCAAGGGAATAAGTCTCCCGTATCGGCAAGAAATGAGCAGACTTGGTTAATCTATCAACAATAACCCAAATAACATTTATGCCTTGAGAAACCGTGGGAAGACCCATAACGAAATCCATGGTAATGTGTTCCCACTTCCATTTTAGAATCTTAAGTGGTTGCAATGGACCTTTTAGTACTTGATGCTCCGCCTTTACACGTTAACAAGTTAAACACCTCGAGATAAACTTTGCAATCTCTCTCTTCATATTGTTCCACCAAAATGTATGTCGAAGATCACGATACATTTTGGTACTTCCAGGATGGATTGCAAACGATGTATTATGTGCCTCTATCATGATCTTGTACTTCAAATCTGAATCGTTAGGAACACAAAGTCTGGAGTGGACTCGAAGTATTCCTTCTTCATCGATTCTTGCTTCTGGAATAGCACCTTCTTGCACTTTCTTCTTCATACGAATCAGCTCCGGGTCTGTGGATTGAGCAACTTTAACTTTATCTATTAAAGTTGGTTCTATGCGTATACTTGACATCATCACACTCGTTCCTGCATATGATCTTCTACTCAACGCGTCAACTACCACGTTTGCTTTTCCAGGATGGTATTGAATAGTGTGGTCATAATCTTTCAACAGCTCGAGCCAACGTCGTTATCGCATGTTGAGTTCTTTTTGAGTGAAGAAATATTTGAGGCTTTTATGGTCTGAATATATCTCCACTTTCTCCCCATATAGATAGTGCCTCCAGATCTTTAGCACGAAAACTACTGCTGCCAACTCTAGATCACGAGTAGGATAATTCCTCTTATATTCTTTAAGTTGTTGCGAGGCATAGGCTATGACTTTCCCACGTTGATTGAGAACACATCCTAACCCTTTGCCTGAAGCATCACTGTAGATAACAAATCCATCTGAACTAGATGGTATTGTCAAAATAGGTGCCGAAATGAGTCTCCTCTTGAGATCTTGGAAACTCTTCTCGCATTCCTCGCTCTATACGAATTTTGTATCTTTACGAGTCAGCTGAGTTAACAGAGTAGCAATTTGAGAGAATCCTTCCACGAATCTTCAATAATAACCAGCTAAGCCCAGAAAGCTACGTACTTCGGTCACCGTCTTTGGTTGCTCCCAACTTTGTATTGCTTCAATCTTCGCTGGGTCAATAGACACTCCATGTTTTGACACCATGTGCCCAAGGAATGCTACTTCCTCAAGCCAGAACTCGCATTTCTTTAGCTTGGCATATAGCTTGTTATCACGAAGCCTTTGCAGTACCAGCTTCAAATGGCGCTCATGATATTCACGGCTTTTGGAACAAATGAGGATGTCATCAATAAAGACAACAATGAACTGATCCAAATATTCCTTGAATACTCGGTTCATCATATCCATGAAAGTAGTAGAAGCATTAATCAATCCAAAAGACATGATTAGGAATTCATAATGCCCGTACCGAGTTCTGAAGGCAGTCTTCAAAATATCCTCAGTTTTAACCTTCAGCTGATGATATCCAGAACGAAGATCGATTTTTGAAAAGAATTAAGCTCCCTGCAAATGGTCAAACAGGTCATCAATACGAGGTAGTGGATACCTATTCTTGATAGTGACATGGTTCAATTCCCGATAGTCAATATAAAGTCGCATACTCCCGTCTTTCTTCTTTACGAATAACACAGGAGCACCCCAAGGAGATGTACTAGGACGAATGAAACTGATGTCCAACAACTCTTGTAGTTGGACCTTTAACTCCTAAAGTTCAATAGGATTCATTCGATATGGGGTTTTAGAAATGGGCTTTGTACCAGATTCAAGGTCAATAAAGAATTCAACTTCACGTTCTGGGGGTAGACCGAGAAGTTCTTCAGGAAATACGTCAGGAAAGTCAATAACAACTGGAATATTATTCAAATCTGACGTGTCTTTATTCAAATCCATAACATGGGCTAAGAAAGCTTAACATCTGTTTTTCAATAAACGAATAGCTTTTTGACTTGATATGACAGTGATTGATTTTAATGGTTTAGTTGCTTGAATTCGCACAACAGGTTGATTAGGAATATGAAAACTAACAACTTTATGAAAACAATCAATTTTGGCATAATGAGTAGTTAACCAATCAATCCCTAAAATCACATCAAAAGCAAGTATCTTTAAAGAGATAAGGTCAACAGGTAATGTGATGGTGCCAACTTGGATCAAACAAGGTTTATAAATAGTGAATGTGATGAAAGTTTCTCCTAACGGAGTTTCCACACATAGGTCAAAGTCTAATTTCTCCGGAGTTAAGTTTAAACGTTGAGCACAAGCAGGAGAGATAAATGAATGGGTAGCACTGGTATCTAATAAGGTATAAACTTCACATGAATTTATGATTAGCTTACCCGTGATCACCTCGTTTGGGTTCCTCGCATGTTGACCAGTCACGACAAATACTCTTCCAGGAACCGTTGACTTTGACTTTTTTGGGACAGCCTTTTGAGTCACCATCCCCGCTGGACTTGGTTTCGCTACAGTGCAATCTCGAGCGATATGTCCTTCCTTTCCATAGTTATAACATACCTTAAACTGTTGTGGGCAGTTTGGGCTGATATGTCCTTCTTTTCCGCACTTATAGCATATGACCGGTGGTCGTTCTCCTCCCTTGGAACCAGTTACTGCTGGTGCTGACGTCTTCACATTGTCATTGTTGAATCTCCTCTTTTTATAATCTCCCCCAACTCGCTTCTTCTATTTTCATGGCCACGATTACCACCAGAGTGGTTACCGCTTTTGTCTAAATGTTTTCCTCCCCGCTGGTTTTCATTGCTCCGATGACTGCTGCCACCGGTATGACCCTGGTTGCGGTCCCTTGATTAAACGCACTCGCTATCTCGCTCTAATAATTGAGCCCTGTTGACAACAGCTGAATATAAAGCAAATTAATGAGAGATAAGATATTGCCGTATCTCGAGTTTTAAACCTCTTAGAAACATCCTCGTCATTCGTTCCTCATTCTCTACCAAATGAGGTCCAAACCTAGATAACTCTGCGAACTTCGCCTCGTATTGGGACACCGTCATGTTATTTTTTTCTAGTCTAATAAACTCTACCTCATTCATATGGCGAATACTTTCAGAAAAGTATTTTTTGTTGAAAAGTTTTTGAAACATTTCCCAAGACATGCGGAGTGCGGCAGGCTGGGTACGTTTCACAGACTCCCACCAGTAATCTGTCTCGCCACGGAACATAAAGGTGGCGAATGGAACCTTATGTTCCTCTGTGCATCCCAAGACATCGAATATCTTGGTAATTTGCTTGACCCACGTTTTCGCCATGATCGGATCCGGCTTTCCCTTAAATTCTGGTGGTCCTAACTTTTTGAACTACTTGGCCGTGACAAGTCGCGCGTTGCTATCATTTTCACCCGTATTCTGTACACGAGTCTCCCTCGTTTGGTTTTGCATGAACTGCAAAAAGCTCCTAAACATCCCGTCGTTCATCGTCTACTCAGTGGTGTTGTTTACAGGAGGAATATTGCCTTCCTGTTGCACGTTCCCCTGGGTGGTGATTAAAGATGTTTCCACGATCTCATTAACTCCACCGTTAATATTCTCAGCTGCCATTCTTAAATACTGCCATAAAACAAGGGTTAATTAAACAAATTAACATATCACATATTAACCATATACTTCAACTGACCATCAAATAAGCTTAGGTATGACACACTAGCGAAGGATTACTCGTCTCTCCCCTTCTAGTACTATTCCCTGATCTCCGCCAGAGACCATATCCCTAAGCTCTGATACCAACTGTGACGCCCCCAAAACAGGTATACAACACCCATTCTGAGTCGTCAAAATACATGGTACAGAAATAACTACAACTTTATTAATACAACATAAAAACTGTGAGTTTAAATACAAATATTTTCATCTAGACAATATCCACACTCAAATAAGTCCTCAGTATAATTATTTATACATTATTTTACAAAAATGGTGAGGACTACTAGAACAACTTCTAGAACCATCATTCCACACCCTGACTAGTACTCGCTACATTCTCTCCTCTTGAGAAGAAAAATGGAACAACAAGGAAAAGGGTGAGCTCAACTAGCCCAGTAAAGAACATTATAACTAAGATAATATAAAACAAATTATCGTTATTCTTCAACAGGAAAAAATCTAATAGAATACAATAGACAACAAGTTTTAAATCAATATTCGCAGCGGAAATAATAATTCGTTAGAAGAGTTAAGTAGAGAATGCAAACTACTATCTTCTATATATGAATTTAAAAGTTCATCGTCTATCTTTTATTCCTATAACATCAATCAATATATATCTAGAATCAATAAAATTCTACCTTTTTGATTATATTGAGTGTATTCTTCCAATATCTCTGGAGATTAAAACTATATATTGATTATATTGATTTTATTATCATATATAATATTTTTATAACCTTGATATTGAAATTCTCTTTCACTGGAGTGTAAAGATGAGTAGATTATTGGTATGATCATGAGTAGGGTTCTTTTTGGCCAGTAGTGAAAAGTTGAATTGTGACTGGTATGATCATGACCATTGAATTTATAATTGAATATCTTTAGCTTAAGTGCAAAGGTGAATTGATCAACATGGTTATAATTATTGTTTATATAAATTCTGAAATGATTATATATTTCTTTGAGATATTAATATCTTTGGCCTGTAATGCAAAGATGATGACGCCAAATGCTGCCCTATAGAAAAATATATTCCAACGGTAGTGATGACGCCAAATGCTGCCCTAGATAAGTCAAAGCCGGGTAGTTCGAGGGATGACGGTTGTCATGACTTCTCAACAAATGAGTAACGCAAATGAAGTTATCACGGGAGATGGAGAAATCATGATGACAGGGGAGATAGAATCTGAAAAGGAAGCAAGGTATTCTCAACTTTTCGAAATACCAGGTACGTAAATTTCGGGGACGGAATTTCACAAGGAGGGGAGATTGTAAGACCCCGAAATTTATGAAATAAAAGTATTCAATTTTTCTTATAATTACTATTCAGTAAATGGTTAAATTAATATAAGTTAAAGTTAAGGGTGATATATGAATTTTTTTTCAAAATACACAAGTGGTTATAAAATATTCATTGTTGTCGGGAAATATTTGTTTGGTCATGGAATATTCTTTTTGTCAGAGAATATTCGTACGACGGCGCAACCATTTGTGGGCCCCATAACAGAATAACTGTCAGATGAAGAAAACGGCAAAATTAAGTTTTTATAAATAACGGCGTAATCGTTACCGTTAACACTGTTGGAATACCCGGTTGGTAAAATAAAGTAATACGCGTTGTTGCACAGTAGCACACAGTATTACACAGTATTTTTGAATTATTGATTCTTACGTAAGAAGGACTATTCAATAATTGTTACAGTAATTATTGTTCAATATTTTATTTTATTGATTCAATATTTGCTGCATTAATATTTTATATTATTGTTGTTTCAATAATTATCACTACACAATATTTCTCATTATCAAATCAATAATTCATATTATTTGAGTAATATTATTATATAGTATTATTAGCAATGTCTAGAAAGTTCTGTCAAGGAGAGGTTTGGTCACTTAATTGCGCGCTAGTAAGGAGAAATTCTTATTGGAAAGCCCTCTCTTTCTTGGGAACGGCCTGATTGTCATAATTGTGATTCTGTAAAATTATTTATGAATAATTAATTATTTATTTATATGATAAGGAAATATTTATTTGATGTGGATATAAATGATGGATTTATTTATGTGCTTATAAATGAAGGAATTAATGTTGAGGTATTTTATCAATATTTTTGTCAGAGTGAAGGTATTAAAAATTAAACCAGTGTTTTTGAGATATATTGCGTGTGTTATAATTTTTAATCCGACTGTTGGATCGTTGTAATTTTTGGATATGTTATACATATATAAGTTGAGTATATGTCCACAAATTTTGAACCGTTAAAATTGAACGTATGATTTGTTACGAATTTTAAGAGGTGAATGGTTCAAAAATTGTTGAAGTATCCGAATTTAGCATTTTGGTGAAAAATTCTAGAATTGAGTGGGCCCCACCTGTGGTTGGTGAAGAAATGTGCTGAATTTTATTTCAAATGTGGTGGGTGGGAATAGTAGCAGATAAAGCCATCAAGTTGCAGGTCAAGTCTCCTGAAAGTTTCCTATAAATAGAGGGCAAAGTTAGAATTGAAAATCACACCAGAAATAACTTTTTACTCTTTCTCTCTCTAGATTATTGAGTGTATTGTATGAGTATTTAGATACTTAGTGAGTTGATATTCATCAGTGCAAGTTTCCTTCAGCGACATATCCGATATCCAGTCAGAAGTGCTGCTCTTTTGAGGTAAGGGATAGTAAGGGATTTTAAGGGTTATTATGTTTTTCAGTTCGTACTTCTTCCGTCCTTTAGAAAATTCTAGAAAAATTTGAAATGATATGTTGATGAGTTTTATTGATTGTGTCCAAAAATGGTGATTTTTGGATGTATAGATTAAGAGTTATGAATTTTATGAGAAAAGACTATTTTAAAAGTAACCGCTTATAACTCCTTGTGGTTAACTCCAAAATTGATGAAATTTTTATTGGGAGTACATCTATATAATATCAGTGTACTCTGTGAATTTCAGAATTTTTGGATAAAAGTACAATTTATGATAAATGTCTAAATATTCGGCGGTTTTAGCCATATGAAAAATAGTAAATGAATTTTAAAAATTCTATGAAAAATATATGTTCAATATGGGACTATACTCTGCTAAATTCCAGGAAAAAAATATTTTTGGAACTGATTTGGTATTTTTCATGAAAATGGACTAGTTATGAATAAATGAGTTAAATATGTTATGTGATGGAAAAAAATTGAAAAAATATGATTTTATGGCTTGAGAATCATATATGTGGTATATGCAGATTTTTGATGAGGGTTTTGGTTATTGGTGATGTAACCTTATAAGTTTGGCATTTTATGATGATTAAATGCATTATTTAGTAAAGTGTAAACAGTTAAAATAAATTGTTTATAAGTTTAAGAAATGTTATTCTTTCAATATCATTATATCAAAATATTGGTATGGATTTTATTGTGGAATTTCTACCTTTTTGTGTCAGGGTTACTATTCATGAGTTACTATTCATGAGTTACTATTCACAAGTTACTATTCACGGGTACTATTCACTACAAAATTGGTTTCTTTTTCTAACCAAATTATAGTTGATTAATGAATATTACTCTGGAGATTAAAACTATATATTGATTATATTGATTTTATTATCATATATAATATTTTTATAACCCTGATGTTGAAATTCTCTTTCACTGGAGTGTAAAGATGAGTAGATTATTGGTATGATCATGACTTGGGTTCTCTTTGGCCAGTAGTGAAAAGTTGAATTGTGACTGGTATGATCATGACCATTGAATTTATAATTGAATATCTTTAGCTTAAGTGCAAAGGTGAATTGATCAACATGGTTATAATTATTTTTTATATTAATTCTGAAATGATTATATGTTTCTTTGAGATATTAATATCTTTGGCCTGTAGTGCAAAGATGAATTGTTGATGAATATATTTGGCCAGTAGTGTAAAGATGAACTGTTAATGAATATCTTTGGAACTGTTAATGAATATCTTTGGCCCATAGTGCAAAGATGACCTGTTGTTGAATATCTTTGGCCAGTGGTGTGAGTATGAACTGTGGATGAATATCTTTGGCCCGTAGTGCAAAGATGAATTTATTAGTATGATTATGAACAGGAACTGTGAGTTGGTATAACCATGATCTTTGATGTTTCAGGTAAAGATATGTGATGAAAATTATATTCGTCCTGGGTACGAAGAGGAATTTAGAATCACAATTATGATCATGAGATATTCATATAATTGTGGAAAGGAACTGTTGATTGATGTTACAGGGATAAAACATTGTTGGTGGACTTTTAACATGGAGAAGATAATAGACTGTATTGTCTATTTGACTCTTCTAATGGATTGCTCGTTCCGCTGCAACTATGATTGAAATTTTTATCATCTACCATATGTTCTAAATCTCTAATTTGTTATTGATGAAGGCTATTGATAATTTAATTATCTTTAGTCATGATATTCTTTACTGAGCTAGTTGTGCTCACCCTTTTGCTTCACAATTCCTTTCAGGTAATAAAGTGTAGCTGGGTCGAGCGGGGGTAACAAGGGAATAGAACGGTGGTCTCTAGCTGTGGAGTTCTCCCTAAACAGTATAGACAAGTGTTTTTTATACATCTTTTAGTAGTTATATTTGGACAATCTTATAGGGAGAGGCGAACCCAACGTTGGAAGGGTGTTTTGCCACTATCATACAAGATGTCTAATGACATACAACCTCGTATCTTCATAAAACAGGGTTGTGCTCATCCACTTGTTGAGTATATTTACGAGCACTACCTATATAATCTTAGTGTTTGTTTGAAGAATAATTCTCAATTTGAGACAGTGGAGATAATGATAAGTCAAGAGAAAACTCACCATTGGGAAGAATATGATAGTAATCTTCTCGTTTTTCTTTGGGGTCTATTGGGTCAACCAAGGATAATTTTGTGGCCATATGATATCTATCATAACCTAAAAGCATGGCCTCCTATGTACGAAGTTTTCCTTGAGCATTTCCCAAAAAGCCTAATTTCTAAAATAGTTTTTGAATATACCTTTATGTAAGGTGTCATTGTGATGTGCTATCCACGATTGGGACATGAGTCACATTTGGTATATATTTGTATCCAAACTCACAACATATATGTTGTTGTATTTTGTATGACAATTGTTGTAATAAAGTTGTAGTTATTTTCTATACCATGTATTTGGCGACTCAGAATGGGTTGGATGGAATGGACCTATTTTGGGGTCGTCACAGTTGGTATCAGAGCTTAGGGATATGATCTCTGGCGGAGATCGGGGAATATAACTAGGAGGGGAGAGATGAGTAAATCCTTCACTAGTGTGTCCTACCTAAGCTTATTTGTTGGTCAGTCATAATATCGGGATATTATGTGATATGTTAATTTGTTTAATTAACCCTTGTTTTATGACAGTATTTGAGAATGGCTGCTGAGAATGTTAACAATGGAGTGAATGATACCGTGGGGATACCTCTAATCACTAACCATGATAATGTGATTAGAGATATCCATGTGGTGAGTGAAGAATTGATAGTTGCACCCGAGATAGTCACAGAGATAACAACTGAGAGTGAGGAAGAAGAGGAAGAAGAGGTATCTGAGGAGAGTTTATTAGAGGTATTATATGATCAAAATGTAGAATTTCAAAATCATATTCATGAGTTAGAAGAGCAGGCTGAAGAACAACAAGCGATCGTGGAACAAAAGGATGCAACAATTCAAGCTTGTGTTACCCGATATGTGATGCTTGAACAGAAGCATTCTTTGGCAGAGTATAAGATGATAAAGTTGGAATCTGAGCTGAAAGAAGAAAAAAATTAAACGAGTAAGAATGAGTGATGCATGGGTAAAAGCCACACGACACGTGGATATTGTGGAAAGAGATGTCCGATCTAAGAAGGCTAAAATAGATGACATGAATTTCTCTTTTTGGAAAGCAATTGGGAGAACCCAACATCGAGTTTTGAATTACCCTGTACATAGCGGTCTACCTGAGTTTGATATGGAACGAAGATTGATGATTCAGATCATGAAACAGGAGTACGACGAGGCAGTTGAGGGAGGAATATGTCCTATAGAAAAATATATTCCAACGGTAGTGATGACGTCAAATGTTGCCCCAGACAAGTCAAAGCTGGGTAGTTCGAGGGATAGCGGTTGTCATGACTTCCCAACAAATGAGGAACCTAAATGAATTTATCACGGGAGATGGAGAAATCATGATGACAGGGGAGAAAGAATCTGAAATTGAAGCAAGGTATTCTCAACTTTTCGAAATACCAGGTACGTAAATTTCGGGGACGAAATTTCATAAGGAGGGGAGATTATAAGACCCCGAATTTTATGAAATAAAAGTATTCAATTTTTCTTATAATTACTATTCAGTAAATGGTTAAATTGATAAAAGTTAAAGTTAAGGGTGATATATGAATTTTTTTTCAAAATACACAAGTGGTTATAAAATATTCGTTATTGTCGGGGAATATTCGTTTGGTCGTGGAATATTCTTTCTGTCAGAGAATATTCGTGCGACGGCGCAGCCATTTATGGGGGCCCCATAACAGAATAACTGTCGGATGAAGAAAATGACAAAATTAAGTTTTTATAAATAACGGCGTAATCGTTACCGTTAACACTGTTGGAATACCCGGTTAGTAAAATAAAGTAATACGCGTTGTTGCACAGTAGCACACAGTATTACACAGTATTTTTGAATTATTGATTCTTACATAAGAAGGCATTACTCAATAATTGTTATAGTAATTACTGTTTAATATTTTATTTTATTGATTCAATAGTTACTGCGTTGATATTTTATATTATTGTTGTTTCAATAATTATCATTGCATAATATTTCTCATTATCAGATAAATAATTCATATTATTTGAATAATATTATTAGATATCATTATTGGCAATGTTTAGAAAGTTCTGTCAAGGAGAGGTTTGGTCACCTAATTGCGCGCCAGTAAGGAGAAATTCTTATTGGAAAGCCCTTTCTTTCCTGGGAACGGTCTGTTTGTCATAATTGTGATTCTGTAATATTATTTATGAATAATTAATTATTGATTTATATGATAAGAAAATATTTATTTGATGTGGATATAAATGATGGATTTATTTATGTGGTTATAAATGAAGGAATTAATGTTGAGGTATTTTATCAGTATTTTTGTCAGAATGAAGGTATTAAAAATTAAACCAGTGTTTTTGAGATATATTGCGTGAGTTATAATTTTTAATCTGACTGTTGGATCGTTGTAATTTTTGGATATGTTATACATATATAAGTTGAGTATATGTCCACAAATTTTGAACCGTTAAAAATGAACGTATGATTTGTTACGAATTTTAAGAGGTGAATGGTTCAGAAATTGTTGAAGTATTCGAATTTAGCATGTTGATGGAAAATTCTAGAATTGAGTGGGCCCCACTTATGGTTGGTGAAGAAATGTGCTGAATTTTATTTCAAATGTGTTGGGTGGGAATAGTAGCAGGTAAAGCCATCAGGTTGCAGGTCAAGTCTGCTGAAATTTTTCTATAAATAGAGGGCTAAGTTAGAATTAAAAATCACACCAGAAACAAGTTTTCTCTCTTTCTCTCTCTATATTATTGAGTGTATTTTGTGAGTATTTAGATACTTGGTGAGTTGATATTCATCAGTGCAAGTTTCCTTCCGCGTCATATTCGATATCCAGTCAGAAGTGCTGCTCTTTTGAGGTAAGAGATAACAAGAGATTTTAAGGGTTATTATGTTTTTCAGTTCGTACTTCTTTCGTCCTTCAGAAAATTCTAGAAAAATTTGAAATGATGTTGATGAGTTTTATTGATTGTGTCCAAAAATGGTGATTTTTGGATGTATAGATTAAGTGTGACGCCCCCAAAATTAGGTATACATCACCCATCTTGAGTCGCCAGATACATGGTACAGAATTCAAATACAACTTTCTAATACAACTGTCGTGTACAATACGACAAAACATAACTGTGAGTTTGAATACAATTATTGTCTACTAGAGATCATACAAACTCAAAAGGTGTCCTCAATACAATTATTGTCACACTATTTAACAGAATAGTGAGGACTACTAATACTATTCTCTGGTCCATCACTCCGTTCCCCGACTCGTCCCAGCTATATTCTCATTTCCTGAAGAGAACGGTGAAAGAAAGGGTGAGCTCAACTAGCCCAGTAAGAAATATTATGACTAAGATAATGCAGAATAAATTATCATTAGCCTTCAACAGTGTTAAACTAATAAAATACAATAAACATCAAGTTTAACTACAGCGGAACCAGCAATCCATTAAAAGAGTCAAGTAGAAAATAAAATCTACTATCTTTTATGATTTAAAAGGTTTTTCATCATCGTTATAGCTGAGACTCAGCTTAATAAATATTCCACATCATCGAATCACCCCCGCACTACGGCCAAGGATATTCTTTAGTATCACGACCACAATTATTCATGCACTACGGCCAAGAATATTTGTGTATTCATTAATGGTCATGATCATGCCAACAACTGTCCATCAATGCACTACGGGCCAATGAGAACTTTTTATTTTTACATCATTTGTAATATTACGGTCATGATTACACCGAATAATCCCTGGTCATAATCATACCAAGTCCATCTATGCACTACAGGCCACAGATGACTTTCAACAAAATATGAGGATGATGACAATGATATAAGAATTCAATAAAACAAGTTCAAGAATTATTTTATCCAGGAATTATTAACGTCCAAATTTGTCAACACGATACTGTTTTGTGGTGTAAAATTCAAGAATGATCAGAAGAAGATTTCCATGAAAGGATACTGGATGAAGCGCAAATATTAAGGATATTCCACTAATTTCATGGAGTATAGAAGTCAAAGTTTTAACCAACTGAGTATAATAAAGAATGAGATAACAAAAGAAATCACCATGCATGCGATAGACCGCACAAGCAGGTTATTTCAACAGAATAATAAATAACGGAACCAGGTTAGGTGAAATTCACACCGACAGGATGTTCCAACAGAATAATAAAGAATGGAACCAGGTCCGGTGTAAAACACACAGACAGGATATTCCAACAGAATAATAAATAATGGAACCAGGTCCGGTGTAAAACACACAGACAGGATATTCCAACAGAATAATAAAGGATGGAACCAGGTCCGGTGTAAAACACACAGACAGGATATTCCAACAGAATAATAAAGGATGGAACCAGGTCCGGTGTAAAACACAGACAGGATATTCCGATAGAAATGTAAAGACAGAATAGTAAATGGATGTCACCAAGTATAGGGTATTCCGCGTATACCGGTTATTCCAACAGAATAATAATGAATGGAATAACATAAGGATTTCACCAAGTATAGGGTATTCCGCGTATACCGGTTATTCCAACAGAATAATAATGAATGGAATAACATAAGGATTTCACCAAGTATAGGGTACACCGCGTATACAGGTCATGTATAGGGTATGCCACTTTTACAGGTTATTCCAACAGAATAACAAAGAATGGAATAACATAAGTTCTCTTCAAGAAGAAAGAATAACACCCCTTACCGTATTAAGAGATTGAATACTGCAGTAGTGTAGTAACCGAATACTCTTTTTCTTTCTCTATTACTTTCTCTATACTTTCTCTCTCTATAGCTTGAACGAATTCGTGAAAAATAATGAAGCCCTAGGCCTCTATTTATAGAAGATTTATTACTATTTACGAAAGTATTAATATTTACGAAGGTAATTACTATTGACGAAGGTAATTACTATTTACGAAGGTAATTACTATTTACGAAAATAATTACTATTTACGAAGGTAATTACTATTTACGAAAATAATTACTATTTACGATGGTAATTACTATTTATGAAAGAGACTCTTAGATGATGACATATGGCCCCCCATAAATAATTCAACTTACCACAAACGTCTAATAATAGACTCTTATATACATCAAGGATTGAATAAAAATTACCAGAAATCATTTTATTATTTTTTAATCAACACCTATTTAATCTTTCAACAATTATTAATCATTTATAACTTGTCGTCTCAATTATTGTTTAGATAATATAACATATTATACAGATGATACTGTGACAATAATTGAATCAATAATATAAGAGATATGATGCAGCAATTACTGTAGCAATAATTGAGTACAGCTGAGTGACTTCTCACGTAAGCATCAGTAATCAATACCGTGTGCTACTATGCAACAACGTGTATTATTGTACTTTTACTACCGAGTAGTTCAACAGTTTTAACGGTAACACCTCCGCCGTTATTTTATAGAAAGATAATTTTGTCGTTTTCTAACTACGACAATACTTTCGTTGTGGGGTCCACCAATGATTGTGCCGTCGTACGAATATTCTCCGACAAAAAGAATATTCCCCGACCAAACGAATATTTTATAACAACTTGCGTACTTTGCAAAATTTATAAATATTACCCACAACTATAACATTATATCAAATTTATTCCATAATATTCAAAAATTATAATTATGAAAATTCATCTTTATTTTATAAAAACTGGGGTCTTACATTAAGAGTTATGAATTTTATGAAAAAAGACTATTTTAAAAGTAACGCTTATAACTCCTTGTGGTTAACTCCAAAATTGATCAAATTTTTATTGGGAGTACATCTATATAATATCAGTGTACTCTGTGAATTTCGAAATTTTTGGATAAAAGTACAATTTATGATAAATGTTTAAATATTCAGCGGTTTTAGCCGTATGAAAAATAGTAAATGAATTTTAAAAATTCTAAGAAAAATATATGTTCAATATGGGGACTATATTCTGCTAAATCCCAGAAAAGAAATATTTTTAGAACTAATTTGGTATTTTTCATGAAAATGGATTAATTATGAATAAATGAGTTAAATATGTTATGTGAAGAAAGAAAATTGGAAAATATGATTTTATGGCTTGAGAATCATATATGTGGTATATGCAGATTTTTGATGAGGGTTTTGGTTATTGGTGATGAAACCTTATAAGTTTGGCATTTTATGATGATTAAATGCATTATTTAGTAAAGTGTAAACAGTTAAAATAAATTATTTATAAGTTTAAGAAATGTTATTCTTTTAATATCATTATACCGAAATATTGGTATGGATTTTATTGTGAAATTTCTATCTTTTTGTGTCATGGTTACTGTTCATGAGTTATTATTCACGAGTTACTATTTATGAGTTACTATTCACGAGTTACTATTTACGGGTACTATTCATTACAAAATTGGTTTCTTTTTCTAACCAAATTATAGTTGATTTATGAATATTACTCTGGAGATTAAACCTATATATTGATTATATTGATTTTATTATCATATATAATATTTTTATAACCTTAATGTTGAAATTCTCTTTCACTGGAGTGTAAAGATGAGTAGATTATTGGTATGATCATGACTACGGTTCTCTTTGGCCAGTAGTGAAAAGTTGAATTATGATTGGTATGATCATGACCATCATTGAATTTATAATTGAATATATTTAGCTTAAGTGCAAAGGTGAATAGATCAACATGGTTATAATTTTTTTTATATAAATTCTGAAATGATTATATATTTCTTTGAGATATTAATATCTTTGGCCTGTAGTGCAAAGATGAATTGTTGATGAATATCTTTGGCCAGTAGTGAAAAGATGAACTGTTAATGAATATCTTTGGCCCATAGTGCAAAGATGACCTGTTGTTGAATATCTTTGGCCAGTGGTGCGAAGATGAACTGTGGATGAATATATTTGGCCCGTAGTGCAAAGATGAATTTATTAGTATGATTATGAACATGAACTGTGAGTTGGTATAACCATGATCTTTGATGTTTCAGGTAAAGACATGTGATGAAAATTATATTCGTCCTGGGTACGAAGAGGAATTTAGAATCACAATTATGATCATGAGATATTCATATAATTGTGGAAAGGAACTGTTGATTGATGTTACAGGGATAAAACATTGTTGGTGGACTTTTAACATGGAGAAGATAATAGACTGTATTGTCTATTTGACTCTTCTAATGGATTGCTCGTTCCGCTGCAACTATGGTTGAAATTTTTATCATCTACCATATGTTCTAAATCTCTGATTTATTATTGATGAAGGCTAATGATAATTTAATTATCTTTAGTCATGATATTCTTTACTGAGCTAGTTGTGCTCACCCTTTTGCTTCACAATTCCTTTCAGGTAATAAAAGTGTACCTGGGTCGAGCGGGGGTAACAAGGGAATAGAACGGTGGTCTCTAGCTATGGAGTTCTTCCTAAACAGTATAGACAAGTGTTTTTTATACATCTTTTAGTAGTTATATTTGGTGAATCATATAGGGAGAGGCGAACCCAACGTTGGAAGGGTGTTTTGCCACTATCATACAAGATGTCTAATGACATACAACCTCGTGTCATCATAAGACAGGGTTGTGCTCATCCACTTGCTGAGTATATTTACGAGCACTACCTATATAATCTTAGTGTTTGTTTGAAGTATAATTCTCAATTTGAGACAGTGGAGATAATGATAAGTCAAGAGAAGACTCACCATTGGGAAGAATATGATAGTAATCTTCTCATTTTTCTTTGGGGTCTATTGGGTCAACCAAGGATAATTCTGTGGCCATATGATATCTATCATAACCTAGAAGCATGGCCTCCCATGTACGAAGGTTTCCTTGAGCACTTCCCAAAAATTCTAATTTCTAAAACAGTTTTTGACTATACCTTTATGTAATGTATCATTGTGACGTGCTGTCCACGATTGGGACATGAGTCACAGTTGGTATATATTTGTATCCAAACTCACTGCATATGTGTTGTTGTATTTTGTACGACAATTGTTGTAATAAAGTTGTAGTTATTTTCTGTACCATGTATTTGGCAACTCAGAATGGGTTGGATGGAAGGACCTATTTTGGGGTCATCACAACGTACCTGGTATATTGAAGAGGTAAGAATACCTTGATTTCATTTCAGATTCTAACTCCCAAGTCATTTCCTCAACATCGTGGTTTCTCCACAAAACTTTGACTTGAGGTATAACCTTGGAGCGTAGAATATGTTCCTTCTTATCCAAGATTTGAATAGGAACCTCTTCATACGTCAAATCTTCCGCTATTTCGTCCGTTTCTAACTCAATAATGTGGTTCGGGTCTTCCACATATTTATGTAACATGGATATGTGAAAAACGTTATGAACACGAGACATACTTGGCGGTAAAGCGAGTCTATAGGCCACAGTTCCTACTCGATCAAGGATTAAAAATGGGCTGATGAATCGAGGATTGAGCTTTCCTCTCTTTCCAAATCTTGTAACTCCTTTCCATGGAGCAACATATAACAACACATGATCTCCTATATCGAATTCCACGTCCTTTCGATGAAGATCAGCATAACTCTTTTGTTGATCTTGTGAGGTTTTTATACGTTGTCAGATCGTTTGAATCTTTTCCGTAGTCATACGTACCAACTCCGGTCCTAACAACGTTGCTTCACCCACCTCATCCTAGCATACTGGAGAACGACACTTTCTTCTATACAACGCTTCGAATGGAGCCATGCCAATACTTGCTTGATAACTGTTGTTGTAGTAAAACTCCACCAATGGTAAGAACTTATCCCAACTTCCCTTGAAGTCAAGGACATAAAGTTTTAATAGATCTTCAAGAGTTTGAATCATCCTCTCCGACTGCCCGTCCGTCTGAGGATGATATGCTGAGCTAAATCGTAAATCCGGACCCATAGCTTTTTGCAAACTAACCCAAAATCTTGAAGTGAATCTTGGGTCTCGATCAGAAACTATGGATACTGGCATACCATGCAATCTTACAACCTCGTTTATGTACATACGAGCAAGACGTTCAAGTGTGTAAGTTTTTCTTATCGGTAAGAAATGAGCAGACTTGGTCAATCTATCAACAATGACCCAAATCGCATCTATGCCTTGAGAAACTTTGGGAAGGCCAATAATGAAATCCATGGTAATGTGCTCTCACTTCCATTTTGGAATTTCAAGTCGTTGCAATGGACCTTTTGTTACTTGATGCTCCGCCTTGATTCGTTGACACGTTAGACACCTTGAGATAAACAGCGCTATCTCTCTCTTCATATTGCTCCACCAAAATGTATGACGAATATCATGATACAGTTTGGTACTCCCGGGATGGATTGCAAACGGTGTGTTATGCGTCTCCATCATGATTTTATACTTTAAATCAAGGTCGTTAGGAACACAAAGTCTAGAGTTGACTTGAAGTATTCCTTCTTCATCGATTCTTTCTTCCAGCATAGCACCTTCTTGCACTTTCTTCCTCATACACATCAGCTCCAGGTCTGTAGCTTGAGCAACCTTAACTTTATCAATTAAAGTCGGTTCTACTCGTATATTCGCCATCATCACATGGGTCCCTGGAGTCTTTAACTCTATCTCCATCCTTTGCAAGTCACACAAAATGGGCCTTTGCGTTGAAAATATCGCATTCGCACTTGCATATGATCTTCTACTCAATGCGTCAGCTACCACGTTCGCTTTTTCAAGATGGAATTGGATGGTATGATCATATTCTTCCAACAGTTCAAGCCAACGTCATTGTCGCATGCTGAGTTCCTTTTGAGTGAAGAAATATTTGAGGCTTTTATGATCCGTAAAGATCTCCACTTTCTCCCCATACAAGTAATGCCTCCAAATCTTTAGTGCGAAGAAAACAGCTGCCAACTCTAGATCATGAGTAGGATAATTCATCTCATATTCTTTGATTTGTCGTGAGGCATAGGCTATGACTTTCCAATGTTGCATGAGAACACATCCTAACCCTTTGCCTGAAGCATCACTGTAGATGACAAATCCCTCCGAACCAGATGGTATTGTCAGAACAGGTGCTGAAATGAGTCTCCTCTTGAGTTCTTGAAAACTCTTCTCACATTCCTCGCTCCAACAGAACTTTGTATCTTTTTGAGTCAGCTGAGTTAGAGTGGAGTAGCGATTTGAGAAAACCCTTCTACGAATCACCGATAATAACCAGCTAAGCCGAGAAAGCTACGTACTTCGGTTACTGATTTAGGTTGCTCCCAGCTTTGAATAGCTTCAATCTTTGCTGGGTCAACAGATATTCCATGACTTGATACCACGTGCCCAAGGAATGCTACTTCCTCAAGCCAGAACTCGCATTTCTTCAACTTGGCATAAAGCTTATATTCACGAAGCTTTTGAAGTATCAGCCTCAAGTGTTGCTCATGATCTTCACGGGTTTTGGAATATATGAGGATGTCATCAATAAAGACGACCACAAAGTGATCCAAATATTCCTTGAATACTCGGTTCATCATATCGATGAAGGCAGCAGGAGCATTAGTCAATCCAAAGGACATGACTAAGAATTCATAATGCCGTACCGAGTTTTGAAAGCCGTCTTTGGAATGTCATTGGTTCTAATCTTCAATTGGTGATATCCGGAACGAAGATCAATCTTTGAAAAGAATTTGGTTCCTTGCAACTGGTCAAACAGGTCATCAATACGTGGCAATGGGTGCCTATTTTTGATGGTGACATGATTCAACTCCCGATAATCAATACAAAGTCGCATAATCCCATCTTTCTTTTTCACAAATAGAACAAGAGCACCCCAAGGAGAAGTACTAGGACGAATGAAACCGATGTCTAATAATTCCTATAGTTGGGTATTTAACTCCTGAAGTTCAATAGGAGCCATTCGATATGGGGCTTTGGAAATAGGTTTTGTACCAGGTTCAAGGTCGATACAAAATTCAATTTCACGCTCTGGGGGTAGGCCAGGAAGTTCTTCAGGGAATACATCAGGAAATTCATTAACAATAGAAATATCATTCAAAATTGACGTATTTTTGTATAGATCCGTGACATGAGCTAAGAAAGCTTGACATTCGTTTTTCAATAAACGAATAGCTTTATGGCTTGAGATGACAGTGATTAATTTTAATGGTTTGGTGGCTTGAATTCGCATAACAGATTGGTTAGGAATATGAAAGCTAACAATCTTATGAAAATAATCAATTTTTGCATGATGAGTAGTTAACCAATCAATCCCTAGAATTACTTCAAATGCAAGTTTTTTTAATGAAATAAGATCGACAGGTAATGTGAGGGTACTGATTTGAACTAAGCAAGACTTATAAACAGTGGATGTAATGAAAGTTTCTCCCAACGGAGTTTCCATAGATAAGTCAAAGTCTAATTTCTCCGGAGTCAAATTTAATCGTTGAGCGCAAGCAGGAGAAATAAAAGAATGGGTAGAACCGGTATCAAATAAAGTATAGACTTCGCTAGAGTTTATGATAAGATTACCCGTGATGACCTCATTCGGGTTCCTTGCTTTCTGGGAGGTCACAACAAATGCCCTCCCTTGCACCACATGCTTTGACTTTTCTCGGACGGCCTTTGGTGCCTCCATCCTAGCTGAACTTGTCTTCGGTGAACGACAAAATCGGGCTAGGTGACTTTCTCTTCCACAATTATAACACGCTTTGGATGGCATCGCGCAGTTTAGACTGATATGTCCCCCCCCTCCGCATTTGAAGCATATGATAGGTGGTCGTTCTCCTTCTTTAACCATGGTTGCTGGTGCTGACGTCTTTCCATCATTGTTGAATCCCCTTTTCTTGAAATGTCTATTTTTACTGTCTTAGCCATGATTACCACCAAAGTGGTTACCATTTCTGGCATGTTGATTCCCTTCACGTTTATTGTCACCGTTTCGATGACTGATACCACTGGTATTTTCATGCTGCCGACTGCTTTCTTTTGGTTGAATTGACTCGTTATCGCGCTCCAATAACTGAGCCCTATTTACAACATCTGAGTACAAACACAGTTTATGAGAAATAAGATATTGACGTATCTCCAGTTTCAAACCTCTTAAAAATATTCGCGTCATTCGCTCCTCATTATCGACTAAATGGGATGTAAACCGAGATAACTCCACAAATTTAGCCTCGTATTGCGACATGGTCATATTGTTTTGTTCCAATTTGATAAACTCCACTTCTTTCATGTGATGAATATTCTTGGGAAAGTACTTGTCATTGAATAGCTCTTGGAACTTCTCCCAAGACATCTTGAGTGCGTCAGGTTGGGTACATTTTACAGATTCCCACCAGTAATCTGCCTTTTCACGCAACATAAAGGTGGCGAAGGGAACCTTTTGCTCCTCGGAGCATCCCAAGACATCAAATATCTTGGTGATCTGCTTTATCCATGCTTCCGCCTTAAGTGGTTTTGGCTCTCCAATAAACTCTGGTGGTCCCAACTCCTTAAAATGTTTAGCGGTGACCGTCTGAGAGTTTCCAGTGTTTCCACCAACATTTTGGACAGGAGCCGCTCTCGCCTGATGTTGCATGAATTGCATAAAGCCTCTGAACAATCCATCATTCATCATTTGGTCCGTGTTGTTGTTTGCATGAGGATTGTCGCTTTCCTGATGCACATTATCCTGATTATTAATATGTGGAGACTCAACGGTTTCTTGTCCTCCATTGCTATTCTCAACATTCTCAGATGTCATTTTCAGATACTGCCACAAAACAAGGTTAATTAACATATAACATATTATCCATATACTTTGACCGACCAATTAAATACCAAATAGACTTAGGTAGGTCATACTAGCGAAGGAATTCCCCGTCTCTCCCCTCCTAGCTCTATTCTCTCATCTTAGCCAGGGATCATATCCCTAAGCTTTGATACCAACTGTGACGCCCCCAAAATTAGGTATACATCACCCATCTTGAGTAGCCAGATACATGGTACAGAATTCAAATACAACTTAATAATACAACTGTCGTGTACAATACGACAAAACATAAACTGTGAGTTTGAATACAAATATTGTCTGCTAGAGAGTATACAAACTCAAAAGGAGTCCTTATTACAATTATTATCACACTATTTCACAGAATAGTGAGGACTACTAATGCACCATCTAGGACCATTACTCCGTTCCCCGACTCGTTCCAGCTATATTCTCATTTCCTGAAGAGAACAGTGAAAGAAAGGGTGAGCTCAACTAGCCCAGTAAGAAATATTACGACTAAGATAATGCAGAATAAATTATCATTAGACTTAAACAGTGTTAAACTGATACAATATAACAAACATCAAGTTTAACTGCAGCGGAACAAGCAATTCATTAAAAGAATCAAGTAGAGAATAAAATCTACTATCTTTTATGTTTTAAAAGGTTTTTCATCACTTTTATCGTTGGGACTCAGCTTAATAAATAATCCACATCATCGAATCACCCCTGCACTACGGCCAAGGATATTCTTTAGTATCACGACCACAATTATCCATGCACTACGGGCCAAGAATATTTGTGTATTCATTTATGGTCATGATCATGCCAACAACTGTCCATCAATGCACTACGGGCCAATGAGGACTTTTACCACAACATTTGTAACATTACGGTCATGATTACATCGAATAATCCCTGGTTATAATCATACCAAGTCCATCTATGCACTACAGGCCACAGATGACTTTCAACATATTATAAATATGAGGATGATGACAATGATATAAGAATTCATTAAAACAAGTTTAAGAATTAATTTGTCCAAGAATAAATAACGTCCAAATTGTCAACATGATACTGCTTTGTAGAGTAAAATTCAAGAATGCTCAGAAGAATATTTTCATGAAAAGATACTGGATGAAGCGCAATTATCAAGGATATTCCACTAATTTCATGGAGTGTAGAAGTCAAAACTTTAACCAACTGAGTATAATAAAGAATGGAATAACAAAAGAAATCACCATGCATGCGGTACTTCGCATAGACAGGTTATTCCAATAGAATACTAAATAATGGAACTAGGTCAGGTGAAATTCGCACCGACAAGATGTTCCAACAGAATAATAAAGAGTGGAATAACAACAGAAATCACCATGCATGCGGTACTTCGCATAGACAGGTTATTCCAACAGAATACTAATAATAACGGAATCAGGTCCGGCGTAAAACGCACAGACAGGATATTCCAACAGAATAATAATAAAGACGGAACCAGGTCCGGTGTAAAATGCACAGACATGATATTCCAACAGAATAATAAAGATGGAATCAGGTTCGGCGTAAAACGAACAGACATGATATTCCAACAGAATAATAAAGACGAAATCAGGTTCGGCGTAAAACACACAAACATGATATTCCAACAGAATAGTAAAGACGGAATAGTAAAAGAATGTCACCAAGTATAGGGTAGCCCGCGTATATAGGTTATTCCAACAGAATAATAAAGAATGGAATAACAGAAGTTCTCTTCATAAATAAGAAAGAAAGAGTACCCCTTACGAGTACAACAAATAATATTCCATACCTTAAGAAGAAGAGTACTGGATATATAAGTAGTGAAGTAACAGAATACTTTCTTCTTTCTCTCTATAGTTTATCTCTCTAGAGTTTCAGTGAATTCGTAAGAAAATAATGAAGGAATGAGCTTCTATTTATAGAAAAATGAACTGCATAGTAACTAACTCATGAACGGTCCAGATTGATTTACTTTAATTTGACGGTCTATATTTAAAGCAAAATCTTTTAAATAAAATATAATATATTCTATTTATAATCTAATAAAATGAATAACTTTATAAAAGATTTTACTATGCAAACACTATGCAGGCACTATGCAAACACTATGCATAATAAAATATCATATATTCTAATTATTTTCTAATAAAACAGATAACTTTATAAAAGTATTCTGTTTTATATAAAAAGATTTTACTATGCAAAACATTATACAGACACTATGCAATACTATGCATAATAGAATATAATATATTCTATTTATAGAATAACTTTATAAAAGTATTCTGTTTTATATAAAAAGATTTTCTGTATTATTACATTAATAATACCAACAAAACTGAGTGACTTATCACGTAAGCATCAATAATTAATACCGTGTGCTACTATGCAACCACGCGTATTACTGTACTTTTAACATCGGGTGTTTCAACAGTTAACTGTAAAACTTCCGCCGTTATTTTCATAAAGTATTTTTGTCATTTTCTATATCCGACAATAATTCCATTGTGGGGTCCACCAATGATTGTGCCGTTGTACGAATATTTCCTGTTAAAACGAATATTCCCCTACCAATCGAATATTATATAACAACTTGCGTACTTTGCAAAATTTATAAATATTACCCACAACTATAACATTATATCAATTTCACTCCATAATATTCAAAAATAATATTTATAGAAAATTCATTTTTATTCAAAATGTTGGGGTTCTTACAGAATTAATGATACGAGATGTCCGTGTACGTAATTATATAATGAGTTAGTATATGGACTAAAACAATGGTTTATGCTTTGAAATGTAAAGTATTTATATACTAAAATCATGAGAGAACCTTTTAGGGCATAAAAAAAGAGAGGTTATAATGAAAGAAAGTTTCTAAAGAAACGTGAAATAGTTTTATGATGAGAACAAAAGATTATAGTTAATATAAGTAAATTAGTTTACATTGAGTATGTGAATTTAGTATGTGACACTAATGTGTGTATGAATATATACTCAATTTGTGTAGGATCATCACCGAGAAGATAAGTTATAACATTAAACAACACTCAAGGCAAGTTTCTCAGTTTATTTATGTGGACTTATAATTACTATAGATAACTGTTAGCATGATTTATGTTTATAAGTATGTAATACCTATGAACTGCATTATTTGCTTTGTGAATGATGAATGTCAAATTATGACTAATTATTGAATCGAGTCACGGAACTCAATATATAGGTGCAATGAATGACATGTACATGACATGTGTAGTATGATATGATATGTATGTTGCTACCAGCAGGACATAAATGTGATAATGCATTTGTAATATGCTTGAACACCAAGAATATAAATGCATGAATTGAATGTGAAACCTATGTGCTACGTGATGCATGATAGACTGCTAGACTTGCTGGGCCGTCGTGCTCAATCTTGCTTAATTTGTAGGTTAAAGCTATTATACGATCTATCATGATTAGGAGCGCATTAAAAGAAGACTAGTGATTTAATTGAGATTGTGTTGAATCATTTGATGATATTTTCATATGTAAATCACAGATGTGTAAAATTTTAAATTATTCGATAGATAAAGATTATTTGTTCTAAAGAGGAGATATGATTGAAAGAATGAATTGTATATATATATATATTCCTATCTACTCAGGATAAATAAGTCATATAATAAATATGCTTCTAGTATGAAGAAGAATTATAAAGGTTGCGATTCAGGGAATGAATGAATGGAAAGAACAGAGAAAAAAAATTTATTCCGCATTTTAGCTATTTTAACATTAAATAATATTTTAAATCTAGAACAGGAAAATATTAACGCACAAGATCGGGAAGGAAAATAGTCCTGATTTTGGGGGCGTTACAGTTGGTATCAAAGTTGTAGGTTATAAACCTTAGGTAGGTGTACCTTAGGCTATAACCGCAGAGATGAGGATAAGGAATAAACTCAAATAGAGTTTAATTTGTTAAGAGATGAATTTGGAAAAAAATCATTATTAAATAAATAAGATTCAAATAAGAATCTTGAAAAGTTATAAAAATCCAGAGTTACCTAACTCTGATGTTAAAGTAAAAAAGTAATAATGAATAGATAGAGTCTATGAGACTAAAAGTGTAAAGGGAAAGGAGATCGTAAAACAAAACGATCATAAGATAGAATTGAGAATCGTAATATAGCACGATTATAAGATAAGATCACGATGTGATCAGATTGAATAGTAGATAATCTATGAAATGATTGGAATGATATAGTCTAACGCTATAAAGAGAATGTACTATGAAATAGTACTATGCAAACTCAGAAAAGAGTTGTAGATGATGAGATACAGATTAAATAAAATTCGTATTGAGTAAGGGGAAGCTAGAATTGGGTGGGATTTCAATTGAGAACTTATGTCAGCAGCTAAGTTATATGATTCTTTATATGGGCGGGGAATTGTAATTGGTGTAGCAACCACTTAGCTTCTGGTAGTGATAATCATTGAAATATTTGTGTCGCGCTATTTGCTATATACCTGTTGAGAAGGTGATTCTTTTCTCATTGTATAACGAATAGATAGATAACATAAGATTAGGTTAGATGATATTAAGATTATGTACGGTTCTTAAAACTAATGCATATGGTAAGTTCGTGTGTGACACCCCCAAAATAGGTATACAACACCCATTCTGAGTCGCTAAATACATGGTACAGAAACAACTACAACTTTATTAATACAATTGTCGTGCAAAATACGACAACACTTAAACTGTGTGTTTAAATACAAATATTGTCATCTAGACAATATCCACACTCAAATAAGTCCTCATTACAATTATTAATACACTATTTTACAGAATAGTGAGGATTACTAGAACAACTTCTAGAACCATCATTCCACACCCCGACTAGTACTCGCTACATTCTCGCCTCCTGAGAAGAAAAATGGAACAACAAGGAAAAAGGTGATCTCAACTAGCCTAGTAAAGAACATTATGACTAAGATAAAATAGAACAAATTATCGTTAGTCCTCAACAAGGAAAAATCTAATAGAATACAATAGACAACAAGTTTTAAATCAATATTCGCAGCGGAAATAATAATTCATTAGAAGAGTTAAGTAGAATATGAAATCTACTATCATCTATATATAAATATAAAAGTTCATTGTCTATAATTTATCCATGTAACATCAATATATGTGACACCCCCAAAACAGGTATACAACACCCATTCTGAGTTGGCAAATACATGGTACAGAAATAAATACAACTTCAGTAATACATTTGTCGTGCAGAATACGACAATGCATATACTGTAAGTTTGAATACAAATATTGTATACTAGAGAGTATACAAACTCAAAAGGATTCCTCATTACAATTATTCAAACACTATTTTACAGAAATAGTGAGGACTGCTAAAACGTCTTTCTAGAACCATCACTCCATACCCCGACTAGATCCTGTTATGTTTTCACCTCCTGAGAAGAAAAATGAAATAAAAAGGAAAAGGGTGAGCTCAACTAGCCCAGTAAAGAATATTATGACTAAGATAATATAAAACAAATTATCATTAGTCTTCAACAGGGAAAAATTTAATAAAATATAATAGACAACAAGTTTTAGATCAATAACTGCAGCGGAAACAACAATCCATTAGAAGAGTCAAGTAGAGAAAGAAATCTACTATCTTCTAAGATTTAAAAGTCCATCATCAATATTTTATCCTTGTAACAACAATCAATTTTCATCTTTAATCAAATATTCATCTTTACACTACAGGCCAAAGATATTCATTTGTATCACCAGTTGGTCATGTTCATCTCAACACCTGTTCATCTTTGCACTACGGGCCAAAGATATTCATTAGGTAATCATTCATCTTTGCACTACAGGCCAAAGATATTCAATGATATCATCATTTAGGACTGAGGATGATGAAAAATATTTTAAAGAAAACGAATCCAGTGAGATAAAAGAACAAATATTAGGGATTCGTATTACAGTTTTATCCAAGTTCAATAATACTTTATAATAACTAATTTTGAAGCAGAATTCAAAAATAAAGATCAAAACATGGATACAATCAAAGATAGTAACCATAATAGACATCTTGGACAAAAAGAAGAAAATTTCATTTTTCGGTGAATAGTACCGTATTCGTGAATAGTGCTGTATTCGTGAATAGTGCCGTATACGTGAATAGTACCGTATACGTGAATAGTAACCCCGACACTAAAAGTTCCAAATTTGACAAAATGTTCATACCAATATTTCGGTATAATGATATTGAAGAAAATATCATTTTAAGAAGAATATAACACCCCTTACCTCAAAATAACCGTATTTTTGACTGAATTTCGGATATAGTGCTGACAGAAACTTGCACTGAATAACAACTCTCAAAGTATCTAAATACTCACAAAAATACGCTCAATAATCTAGAGAGAAAGAAAACTTATTTCTGGTGAGATTTTCAATTCTAACCTAAGCGTCTATTTATAGGAAAAATGCTAGAACGCCGTAGGAGACTAAATAATAAAATAATATTATTTAATCAACAAATTCTCTACGTATGCTTTGACCAAGTCTAGCATGCCTTCTTTGAAAAACAAACCAACATCCCACATGCTTGAAAAATCAAAAAGTGGGTCCCACCCATAATTTAATAAAAAATATTTTATTTTCTAAAACTTCAGTAATTCATAATAAATATCCCTTTTATCAGAAAAATTCGAAAATCGCGTGTTTTCATAGGAAATTTAATTCTCTACAACTTTGCAGAAGAATTTTTTTCCAAATTCCAATCAGAAAATACCCGAAATTCACAAATGGATTATTTTTAATACCTCCAATCCGACAAAAGACTGATAAAACACCTCAGCATTAATTCATTTATTTTTATCCATATAAAATAGATATATCCAAAATTTATATCCACAAAAATAAATATTTCTTTATCATATGAATTAATAATTAATTATTCACAAATAATATTACAGAATCACATTTATGACAACCAGGCCATTCCTAGGAAAGAGGGGGCTTTCCAAAAAGGATTTCTCCTTCATGGCGCGCAATTAGGTGACCAAACCTCTCTTTGACAGAACTTTCTAGACATTGACAATAATACTATCTAATAATACTATTCCAAATAATATGAATTATTGATCTGATAATGGAGATGATGTGCAGTGAAAATTATTGAGCAACAATAATATAAAATATCAACGCAGCAATTATTGAATCAATAAAATAAAATATTTAATAGTAATTACTATAACAATTATTGAGTAGTGTCTTCTTACGTAAGAATCAATAATTCAATAATACTGTGCAATACCGTGTGCTACTGTGCAACCACGCGTATTACTGTATTTTAACCACTGGGTATTCCAATAGTGTTAAAAGTAACAACTACACCGTTATTCAATTTTGTCATTTTCATCATTCGACCGTTATCCGTTATGGGGCCCACAAATGGCTGCGCCGTCGTACGAATATTCCTCGACAGAAAGAATATTCCACAACCAAACGAATATTCCCCGACAAATGAATATTTTATAACCACTTGCTTATTTCGAAAAATTTTGCACATTTTACCCATAACCAAAGTATTATATCAAATTAATACCTTATTATTCACAATAATAATTAGAGGAAATTTAATTTTATTCATTAATAAGTTGGGGTCTTACAACCTCCCCTCCTTATAAAATTTCATTCTCGAAATTGACGTACGTACCTGGTGTTTCGAAAAGGTGAGGATACCTCGCTTTCATTTCTGATTCTAACTCCCAGGTCATTTTTCAATAGCATGGTTTCTCCACAAAACCTTAACTTGTAGTATAACCTTCGTGCATAGGACATGCTCTTTCCTATCCAAGATCTTAACATGTACCTCCTCGTACGTTAAATCTTCGGCTATCTCATCTGGTTCTAACTCAATAATGTGGTTCGGGTCTTTAACATATTTACGAAGCATAGATATGTGAAAAACATTATGAACACAAGACATACTTGGAGGTAATGCGAGTCTATATGCCACATTTCCTATTCGGTCAAGAATCTCAAATGGACCAACAAATCGTGGATTGAGCTTTCCTCTCTTCCCAAATCTTGTAACTCCCTTCCATGGTGCAACACGTAACAATACAAGATCCCCAATATTAAATTCCACGTCCTTCCGATGAAGATCCGCATAACTCTTTTGTCGATCCTGTGCCGTTTGTGTACGTTGTCGAATCATTTGGATCTTCTCTGTATTCATTCGTACCAACTCTGGTCCCAATAATGTTGCTTCACCCACCTCGTCCCAGCGTACTGGAGAACGACATTTTCTTCTATACAACGCTTCAAATGGAGCCACACCTATACTTGCCTGATAACTATTGTTGTAGGAGAATTCCACCAATGATAGGTACTTATCCCAACCCCCTTTAAAATCTAAGACACAGTCTTAATAGATCTTCAAGAGTTTGAATAGTCATCTCTGATTATCCATCCGTTTGAGGATGGTATGCCGAACTGAATCGTAAATCCGTGCCCATAGCTTTCTGCAAGCTAACCCAAAATCGTGAAGTAAATCTTGGGTCACGATCCAAAACTATGGATACTGGCATGCCATGCAATCTTATAATCCCATTTACGTACATATTAGCAAGACATAAAAGGGAATAAGTCTCACGTATAGGTAAGAAATGGGCAGACTTGGTTAATCTATCAACAATAACCCAAATCGCATTTATTCCTTGAAAAACCTTGGGAAGACCCGTAACGAAATCCATAGTAATGTGTTCCCACTTCCATTTCGGAATCTCAAGTGGTTATAATGGACCCTTTGGCATTTGATGCTCCACCTTTACACGTTGACAAGTTAAACACTTCGAGATAAACTCCGCGATCTCTCTTTTCATATTGCTCCACCAAAATGTATGTCGAAGATCATTATACATTTTGGTACTCCCAGGATGGATTGCAAACGGTGTGTTGTGTGCCTCCATCATGATTCTATGCTTTAAGTCAGAATCGTTAGGAACACAAAGTCTGGAGTTGACTCGAAGAATTCCTTCTTCATCGATTCTTGCTTCTGGAATAGCACCTTCTTGCACTTTCTTCTTCATACGTATCAGCTCCATGTCCGTAGCTTGAGCAGCTTTAACTTTATCGATTAAAGTCGGTTCTACTCGTATGTTTGATATCATCACGTGGGTACTTGGAGCCTTCATCTCTATCTCCATCCTTTGCAAGTCATACAAAATAGACCTTTGTGTTAACAACATTTCACTCGTACCCACATATGATCTTCTACTCAATGCGTTAGCTATCACATTTTCTTTTCCAAGATGATATTGGATGGTATGATCGTAATCTTTCAACAGCTCGAGCCAATGTCGTTGCCGCATATTGAGTTCCTTTTGGGTGAAGAAATATTTGAGGCTTTTATGCTCTGTATAGATCTCCACTTTCTCCCCATACAGGTAGTGTCTCTAGATTTTCAACGCAAAAATGACTGCTGCCAACTGCAAATCATGAGTAGGATAATTTCTCTCATATTCTTTGTGTTGCCGTGAGGCATAGGCTATGTCTTTCCCATGTTGCATGAGAACACATCCTAACCCTTTGCCCGAAGTATCGCTGTAGATAACAAATCCATCCGAACCAGATGGTATTGTCAGAACAGGTGCCGAAATGAGTCTTCTCTTGAGTTCTTGAAAACTCTTCTCACAGTCCTCCCTCCAATTGAATTTTATATCTTTACGAGTTAGCTGAGTTAACGGAGTAGCGATTCGAGAAAATCCTTCCACGAATCTCTGATAAGAACCGGCTAAGCCCAGAAAGTTACGTACTTCGGTCACCGACTTCGGTTGCTCCCAACTTTGTATGGCTTCAATCTTCGCCGGGTCAATAGATACTCCATGTTTGGACACCACATGCCCAAGGAATGCTACTTCCTCAAGCCAGAACTCGCATTTCTTCAGCTTGGCATATAGCTTGTTATCACGAAGCCTTTGCAATACCAACTTCAAATGGTGCTCATGATCTTCATGGCTTTTGGAATAGATGAGGATGTCATCAATAAAGACAACAACGAAATGATTCAAATATTCCTTAAATACACGGTTCATCATATCCATGAAAGCAGTAGGAGCATTAGTCAATCCAAAAGACATGACTAAGAATTCATAATGCCCGTACCGAGTTCTGAAGGCAGTCTTTCGAATATCCTCAGTTTTAATCTTCAGCTGATGATATCTAGAACGAAGATCGATCTTTGAAAAGAATTGTGCTCCTTGCAACTGGTCAAACAGGTCATCAGTGCGAGGTAACAGATACCTATTCTTGATAGTGACATGATTCAATTCTCTGTAGTCGATACAAAGTCGCATACTCCCGTCTTTCTTCTTTACGAATAACACATGAGCACCCCAAGGAGATGTACTAGGACGAATAAAACCGATGTCCAACAACTCCTGTAGTTGAACCTTTAACTCCTGAAGTTCAATAGGAGCCATTCGATATGGGGTTTTAGAAATGGGCTTTGTACCAGGTTCAAGATCAATAAAGAATTCAACTTCACGTTCTGGGGGTAGACCGGGAAGTTCTTCAGGAAATACGTCAGAAAATTCACTAACAACGGAAATAGTATTCAAATCTGACGTGTTTTTGTTCAAGTCTGTGATATGGGCTAAGAAAGCTTGACATCCATTTTTCAATAAATGAATAGCTTTATGGCTTGATATGACAGTGATTGACTTTAATGGTTTGGTTGTTTGAATTCGAATAATAGGTTGGTTAGGAATATGAAAACTAACAACCTTACGAAAATAATCAATTTTAGCATGATGTGTGGTTAACCAATCAATCCCTAAAATCACATCAAATGCAAGAATTTTCAACGAAATAAGGTTGGCAGGTAATGTGATGGTACCGACTTGAATCAAGCAAGATTTATAGACAGTAGATGTAATAAAAGTTTCTCCTAACGGAGTCTCAACAGATAAGTCAAGGTCTAATTTCTCCGGAGTCAAGTTTAAACGTTGAGCACAAGCAAGAGAAATAAAAGAATGGGTAGAACCGGTATCTAATAAGGTATAAACTTCGCAAGAGTTTATGATTAGCTTACCCGTGATCACCTCGTTTGGGTTCCTCGCGTTTTGGGCAGTCACGAAAAACGCCCTTCCTGGAACAACCGACTTTGACTTGTCCGGGACAGCCTTTGGAGTCACCATCCCTGTTGAACTTGGTTTTGCAACTAGACAATCTCTAGCTATATGACCTTCCTTTCCACAGTTATAACACACCTTGGATTGTTGTGGGCAGTTTGGGCTGATGTGTCCCTCCTTCCCGCATTTGTAACAAATGACCGGTGCTCGTTCTCCTCCCCTAAAAACAGTTGATGTTTGTCATGACGTCTTCACATTATCATTGTTGTACCTTCTCCTCTTAAAATCTCCTCCCGACTCGCTCCTTCTATTATCACGGCCACGATTACCATCAGAGTGGTTACCGCTTTTGTCCGAATGCTTTCCTTCCCTTTGGTTGTCGTTGCTCCGATGACCGCTGCCACCGGTATGACCCTGGTTATGGTCCCTTTGTTGCACATACTCATTATCTCGCTCTAATAATTGAGCCATGTTTACAACATCTGAGTATAAAGTAAATTTATGAGATATAAGATATTGCCGAATCTCGGGCTTTAAACCTCTCAGAAACATCTTCGTCATTCGTTCCTCATTTTCGACCAAATGAGGTGCAAACCTGGATAACTCTGCAAACTTCGCCTCGTACTGGGACAACGTCATGTTGTTTTGTTCCAGTCTGATAAACTCTACCTCCTTCATATGACGAATACTTTCAGGAAAGTACTTGTCATTGAATAGTTTCTAAAATGTTTCCGAAGACATGCTGAGTGCGGCTGGCTGGGTAAGCTTCACAGACTCCCACCAGTAGTCTGCCTCACCGCGGAATATAAAGGTGGTGAATGGAATCTTCTGTTCCTCTGTGCATCCCAAGACATCGAATATCTTGGTAATTTGCTTGACCCAAGTTTCCGCCATGATCGGATTCGGCTTTCCCTTAAATTATGCTGGTCCCAACTCTTTGAATTGCTTGGCTGTGACAAGCCGCGCATTGCTAGCATTTCCACCTGTATTCTGTGCACGAGTTTCCCTCGTCTGGTTTTGTATAAACTGCAAAAAACTTTTGAACATCCCATCATTCATCATTTGTTCAGTAGTGATGTTTACAGGAGGAATATTGCCTTCCTGTTCCACATTCCCCGGGGTGGTGATCAAAGGTGTCTCCACGGTCTGATTTACTCCATTATTAACGTTCTCAGTTGTCATTCTTAAATACTGCCATAAAACAATGGTTAATAGTCATGTCATATATTATCTCTATACTCTGACCGACCAAATAAACACCAAATAAACTTAGTCAGGTCATACTAACGAAGAAATTCCCCATCTCTCCTCTCCTAGTTCTTGTCTCACATCTCAGCCAGGGATCATATCCCTAAACCTTGATACCAACTGCGACGCCCCCAAAACAGGTATACAACACCCATTCTGAGTCGCAAAATACATGGTACAGAAATAAATACAACTTCCGTAATACATTTGTCGTGCAGAATACGACAAAACCAATACTGTAAGTTTGAATACAAATATTGTATACTAGAGAGTATACAAACTCAAAAGGAGTCCTCATTACAATTATTCAAACACTATTTTACAGAAATAGTGAGAATTGCTAAAATATCTTTTTAGAACCATCACTCCATACCCCGACTAGATCCTGCTATGTTCTCACCTCCTGAGAAGAAAAATGGAACAAAAAGGAAAATGGTGAGCTCAACTAGCCCAGTAAAGAATATTAGGACTAAGATAATATACAACAAATTATCATTAGTTTTCAATAGGGAAAAATCTGATAAAATATAATAGACAACAAGTTTTAGATCAATAACTGCAGCGGAAATAACAATCCATTAGAAGAGTCAAGCAGAGAAAGAATTCTACTATCTTCTAAGATTTAAAAGTCCATCATCAATATTTTATCCCTGTAACAACAATCAATATTCATCTTTAATCAAATATTCATCTTTTCACTACAGGCCAAAGATATTCATTTGTATCACCAGTTGGTCATGTTCATCTCAACACCTGTTCATCTTTGCACTACAGGCCAAAGATATTCATTAGGTAATCATTCATCTTTGCACTACAGGCCAAAGATATTCAGTGATATCATCATTTAGGACTGAGGATGATGAAAAATATTTTAAAGAAAACGAATCCAGTGAGATAATAAAACAAATATTAGGGATTCGTATTACAGTTTTATCCAAGTTCAATAATACTTCATAATAACTAATTTTGAAGCAGAATACAAAAATAAAGATCAAAACATGAATACAATCAAAGATAGTAACCATAGTAGACATCTTGGATAAAAAGAAGAAAATTTCATTTTTCGATGAATAGTGTCGTATTCGTGAATAGTACCGTATACGTGAATAGTATCGTATACGTGAATAGTAACCCCGACACAAAAAGTTCCAAATTTGATAAAAAGTTCATACCAACATTTCGGTATAATAATATTGAAGAAAATATCATTTTAAGAAGAATATAACACCCCTTACCTCAAAATAACCGTATTTCTGACTAAATTTCGGATATAGTGCTAACATAAACTTGCACTAAATAACAACTCTCAAAGTGTCTAAATACTCACAAAAATACGCTCAATAATCTAGAGAGAAAGAAAACTTATTTCTGGTGAGATTTTCAATTCTAACCTAAGCGTCTATTTATAGGAAAAATGCTAGAACGCCGTAGGAGATTAAATAATAAAATAATATTATTTAATCAACAAATTCTCTACGTATGCTTTGAACAAGTCTAGCATGCCTTCTTTGAAAAACAAACCAGCAGCCCACATGCTTGAAAAATCAAAAAGTGGGTCCCACCCATAATTTAATAAAAAATATTTTATTTTCTAAAACTTCAGTAATTCATAATAAATATCCCTTTTATCAGAAAAATTCGAAACTCGCGTGTTTTCATAGGAAATTTAATTCTCTACAACTTTGTAGAAGAAATTTTTTCCAAATTCCAATCAGAAAATACCCGAAATCCAAAAATGGATGATTTTTAATACCTCCAATCCAACAAAATACTGATAAAACACCTCAGCATTAATTCATTCATTTTTATCCATATAAAATAGATAGATCCAACATTTATATCCACAAAAATAAATATTTCTTTATCATATGAATCAATAATTAATTATTCACAAATAATATTACAGAATCACATTTATGACAACCAGGCCGTTCTCAGGAAAGAGGGGGCTTTCCAATAAGGATTTCTCCTTAATGGCGCGCAATTAGGTGACCAAACCTCTCCTTGACAGAACTTTCTAGATATTGCCAATAATGCTATCTAATAATATTTTTCTAAATAATATGAATTATTGATTTGATAATGGAGATGATGTGCAGTGAAAATTATTGAGCAACAATAATATGAAATATCAACGCAGCAATTATTGAATCAATAAAATAAAATATTGAACAGTAATTACTGTAACAATTATTGAGTAGTGTCTTCTTACGTAAGAATAAATAATTCAACAATGCTGTGCAATACCGTGTGCTACTGTGCAACCACGCGTATTACTATATTTTAACCACCGGATATTCTAACAGTGTTAACGGTAACAACTACGCCATTATTCAATTTTGTCGTTTTCATCATCCGACCGTTATCCGTTATGGAGCCCACAAATGGCTGCGCCGTCGTACGAATATTCCCAAACAGAAAGAATATTCCACGACCAAACGAATATTCCCCGACAAATGAATATTTTATAACCACTTGCTTATTTTGAAAAATTTTGCACTTTCACCCATAACCAAAAAGTATTATATCAAATTAATACCTTATTATTCACAATAATAATTAGATGAAATTTGAAACACCAAAGCAAAAATTTGAATATAATAATAATATATTATAAAAATTTTCCTACGCCCACTAAGACTCCTGAAATCAACATGTTTACAACACATGGGGGGCCAACCAAAACAATAAAAACGTTTTTCTTAATAAAAATAATTAAAACTTCCAAAAATCAATTATTTCGAAACTTCGGAACTTCAATAATTCATAATAAATAGCCCTTTTATCGGAAAATTCGAATCTCGTGAATTTTTATAGAAAATTCAATTCTCTACAACTTTGCAAAAAAAAGTTTTTTCAAATTCCAAACAAAAATTGACCGAAATCCATAAACGGGTGATTTTACAGGCTATAATCAAATCTCAATCAAGAAATGAGTCCACCAACATGTTTAACATGTTTTTAGTATTTATTGCAACAAAAATACTCCTCCTCATTTACTCATATATACCACATTCATTGTAAAATATCATCATTGTTATATTATAATAATATAATAAAATATTATTTTATCAGAAAAGATAAAATATCAATTTTCAACAATTGTTACTTTAAAAATTTTCTCCATCTATATCCACATAAAATGAATATTTTTCTCATCATATAAATCAATAATTAATTATTCACAAATAATATTACAGAATCATAGTACTAGCAACTAGGCCGTTCCCAGGAAAGTGGGGGCTTTCCAATAAGAATTTCTCTTTACTGGCGCGCAATTAGGTGACCAAACCTCTCCTTAGACAGAACTTTCTAGACATTGCCAATAATATTTTCTAATAATATTATTCAGATAATATGAATTATTGCTCCGATAATGAAAAATACTGTGTAGTGACAATTATTGAAATAACAGTAATATAAAAAAAATCAACGCAGCAATTATTGAATCAATAAAATAAAATACTGAACAGTAATTACTGTAACAATTATTGAGTAATGCATTCTTACGTAAGAATCAATAATTGGTGCAATACCGTGTGCTACTGTGCAACAATGCGTATTATTGTGTTTTAACCACCGGGTATTCCAACAGTGTTAACGGTAATAACTGCGCCGTTATTTATAAACAACTTATACTTATCGTTTTTTTCATCCAATCGTTTTCCGTTATGGGCCCACACAAGGCTGCGCCGTCGTACGAATATTCCCCGAGAGTAAGAATATTCTACGACCAAACGAATATTCCCTGATAACAATGATTATTTTATAACCACCTGCTTATTGAAAATATTTGCGCATTTTACCCATAACTAACCACATTAATCAAATCAACCCTTACTATTTCAAAATAATTAATAGAGAAAATTAAATTTTATTTATTAATAATTTGGGATCTTACAGTATTAGCGACCACTCAGCGACCGCATGCAGTCGCTGATATATAATAGCGACAATATCTGCGACTGGAAATGCGGTCGCTGATAATATTGGTCGTTGTTAGGCCTTTTTCTTGTAGTGTTATAGATAAGAATATTTTTAAATTTGGATAGTATTTAATTGATACAAATGTGAATAATACTTATACTAATATGAATTAAAAATATTGAACAAAAAAATAGTGAAATTAAATCAAGTTTGTATTTTTAATTATAGAATTGATGTATACAGATATAGATTATACTATTGGAAACTAAAAAAAAGAGTTTCTTTGGCGCGCGCGCACACATCTATAATATAAAACAGAGCGGCTCAAATCCCAATGCTTCAACATCCAACGACCTCAAATCAATTTAAGCTTCAACATCTAATGATCTAAAATCAGTTGGGGCTTCGACATCCGACGACCAAGAATTCATCTCTCAAAAATTCAAACTCACATCCATCATCTCACACTCTCACTCCAAATAATTTTTAATTGTCAAGTTACTATTTAAAAAGTTACAATCAATCAAAAAAGGCTTATAAATAATAGAAAATATATCTCGAAATGTAGTTAAACGTAGTTTAAATTTATGAGAATTTGACTATTAAAGTTGAATATTCTTTATTTATTCATTGGAATTTGTCTTCATAAGCATTTTTATTTAAATGCTTTGTGGAGTATGTATGGAAAGTGCGGGTGTGTTAATAATTAATTTAGGATTTTAGTTTAGTGTGTGTCCATATTCAGTGATTTATTTTTTTGTGTTCATGATTTATTTTTATTTTTTATTTAATTATAGAATGACTTCAGGCACATGATTAATCAAGTTTATATATATATATATATGGGTCTCCATCCACAGCAACCGGTTGTTGGGAGCAACCCCTTTTTGGCCAGCCGGTACAGCTTGTACCGGCCTTAGATTTTTTTTTTTTTTTTATAAGCCGTAACAGCTTGTACCGGCTGGCCAAAAAGGGGTTGCTCCCCAACAACCGGTTGCTGTGGATGGAGACCCTATATATATATATATATGAGATTATCCATCTTAATTTTTATTTTGGATTTATTTCGGAGAAGAACAAATATAAAAATGGACAAGAGGGGGCCAATGACAATTGACAGGCGGCCGTAGGATCTAATGACGGCAATGAAGGAACAATGCATTTGTACAAAATCTTGAATAACGACAAAACAGCCATCACTGAATGACAAACAACAGACACGTGACCAACAAATGCGTTCCAAACCCCATATACAACGACAACATACATTGTTATTTACCAAAAAGAGCAAAACGTGGTGAATAAGAAGGTGGTACGATGGATCTTAAATTGTTTTCATATGCACTTATAAAATTATCTTTATGCTCAATGGGTTGAATAATTTGTTTACAAGAAAATGGTATTTCGTCAATTCTTGACCCCAAAAAACAAATAATAATAATAATAATAAATTCAACAATTCTTGTTAAAAAAGAAAGAGGAGTGATCCACTGACAACGTTGTAAAAAAGTGTATATCTTTATAACAAATTTTAACCGTCCATCCGGATATCTAACAACCTATATTGCTCTTGTTGGGCCATAAAATATTTTGGGCCTACCGGGCTGCCATTGTTTGGGCTTTTGGAGTATTGGGCCCTCATTTAAATGAAGATATTTGTAGGCTTGGGCTGAATAATTTTGGATGGATAAGTATTAGGCTCTTGACCCAATACTTAATTAATGGGCATTTGACATAATCCCAGCCAGTGGACACCAGAGGAGGGGGGGAGCAGGTGGTTTACCTGCAAATTAGCTGACGTGACTGGAAGTCGGCTGTATGGAAGACAGTGAGATGAGTATATGAGTATATGAGTATAGAGCACTAGACAAGAGAGGTACGTTACATTTTTTCACCCAGACACTACACTTTCAACACCTCCATTGTTAAACATTGTGTCGGCCTGTACTGACTCTCGCAGGGGATGCGACGCCCCTAAAATAGGTATACATCACCCATTCTGAGTCGCCAAATACATGGTACAAAATTCAAATACAACTTAATACTACAACTGTCGTGTAAAATACGACAAAACATAAACTAAGAGTTTTAATACGAATATTATCTTCTAGACAGTATTCAAACTCAAATGGAGTCCTCAGTACATTTATTATCACACTATTTTAAAGAATAGTGAGGACTACTATTGCAAACATCTGGACCGTCACTCCATTCTTCGACTAGTCCCGGATATGTTCTCATTTTCTGAAGAGAACAATAAAAGCAAAAGGGTGAGCTCAACTAGCCCAATAAGAAATATTATGACTAAGATAATGCGGAATAATTTATCGTTAGCTTTCAACAGTGTTAAACTGATAAAATATAATGAACATCAAGTTTAACTACAACGAAACAAGCAATCCATTAGAAGAGTCAAGTAGAGCATGATATCTACTATCTTCTATGATTTAAAAGAATTTATCATCAATTTTATTGCTGAGACTCAGCTTAATAAATAATCAACATCATCGAATCACCCCTGCACTACGACCAATGATATTCATTAGTATCACGACCACAAATAATCCATGCACTACGGGCCAAGGATATTCGTGTTTTCATTGATGGTCATGATCATGCCAACAACTGTCCATCAATGCACTACCGGCCAATGAGAACTTTTACCACATCATTTGTAACATTACGGTCATGATTGTACCGAATAATCCATGGTCATAATCATACCAAGTCCATCTATGCACTACGACCAAAGATGACTTTCATAACAATATAAGTATGAGGATGATGACAATGATATAAGAATTCAATTAAAAGAAAGCAAATGATAAATTTTTAAAGATTTATAATTTAATTTATCCAGAATTCAATAATATCTAAATTGTCAACATGATACTGCTTTGTGGAGTAAAATTCAAGAATAATATTATATCAAAAATGATTTGGACCGAAAAGAAATCAATTTTTATCATGAATAATATCTCGGGTGAATAGTAACTGAGTGAACAGTATCTCGTGAATAGTAACTTTGAGAATAGTAATCTCGTGAATAGTACTCCGACATGAAAAAGTTAAAACTTATCAAGAATGCTCAGAATAATATTTCCATGAAAAGATACTGGATGAAGCGCAAATATCAAGGATATTCTACTAATTTCATGGAGAATAGAAGCCAAAACTTTAACAAAATGAGTATAGAATTCAAAATCTGAAACGAAATAATATTACTTACATACTACAGAGTATGGAAGAAAATATTATTTCGTATGAATATTGAACAAAAATAACATCCCTTGCCTTGAAAAGAAAAGTATTCCGACTGGTAGGGCGGGAATATTCTTGAAGAAAACTTTCACTATTTTCTACGCTCAAAGCTTTCTAAAACTCGAAAGAAATACACTCAATATTATAGAAGAATAATTCTCTGATTCTGGTGCGATTTTCAATTCTAACTAAGCATCCTATTTATAGAAAATGGAAATGATACTATTTGAAATTCTCGCGGACTGCACAAGAAAATTTTCGAACGAATTTCACGGGTTTATCAATATTTGGTTCTGGCCAATAAGAAAAAGACTATCACATGACAACTTAATGACATTAACCAATGAGAAAATAACCTCATTCATATGTTATCAACAATAATAACATTATGTAATTGTTAGCCAATAAGGTGAAAGTTTTGAAAAAACATTACATCCTGGCAAACTTCATCCACCAAGACCACCACCACCACCCACCCACATGTTATACATATATATATATATATATATATATATATATATATATATATATATATATATATATATATATATATATATATATATATATATATATACTCTATAACTTCCTTCCGATTATTTTGAAAAATGGGTAAATGAAGGTCCATAAATACTTCATAAAAATCCACTCAATATTTTTAACAACGTTTATTATCATTATTATAATTCGCAATATTTAACAACCAGGTCGTTCCCAGGAAAGAGGGAGCTTTTCAATAAGGATTTCTCCCTATTGGCGCGCAATTAGGTGACCAAACCTCTCATTGACAAAACTTTTAGACATCGTCAATATTGCAAATAATAATATTAATAACTTTGTTGTCTCAATTATTGATTTAATAATATAAAATATTATGCAGATGATACTATGACAATAATTGAATCAATAATATGAGAGATATGATGCAGCAATTACTATAACAATAATTGAGTATAACTGATGACTTCTCACGAATGTGACACCCCCAAAATTAGGAATACATCACCCATCTTGGGTCGCTAGATACATGGTACAGAATTTAAATACAACTTACTAATACAACTGTCGTGAACAATACGACAAAACATAAACTGTGAGTTTGAATACAAATATTGTCTACTAGAGAGTATACAAACTCAAAAGGAGTCCTCATTACAATTATTATCACTATTTCACAGAATAGTGAGGACTACTAATGCTATCCTCTGGACCATCACTCCGTTCCCCGACTCGTCCCAGCTATATTCTTATTTCCTAAAGAGAACAATGGAAGAAAGGGTGAGCTCAACTAGCCCAGTAAGAAATATTATAACTAAGATAATGCAGAATAAATTATCATTAGTCTCCAACAATGTTAAACTGATAAAATATAATAGACATCAAGTTTAACTGCCGCGGAACAAGCAATCCATTAAAAGAGTCAAGTAGAAGATAAAATCTACTATCTTTTATGATTTAAAAGGTTTTTTCATCACTGTTATCGCTGAGACTCAGCTTAATAAATATTCCACATCATCGAATCACCCCTGCACTACGACCAAGGATATTCTTTAGTATCACGAACATAATTATCCATGCACTACGGGCCAAGAATATTTGTGTATTCATTTATGGTCATGATCATGCCAACAACTGTCCATCAATGCACTACGGGCCAATGAGGACTTTTACCATATCATTTGTAACATTACGGTCATGATTACATCGAATAATCCCTGGTCATAATCATACCAAGTCCATCTATGCACTACAGGCCACAGATGACTTTCAACATAATATAAATATGAGGATGATGACAATGATATAAGAATTCATTAAAACAAGTTTAAGAATTAATTTGTCCAAGAATAAATAACGTCCAAATTGTCAACATGATACTGCTTTGTAGAGTAAAATTCAAGAATGCTCAGAAGAATATTTTCATGAAAAGATACTGGATGAAGCGCAATTATCAAGGATATTCCACTAATTTCATGGAGTGTAGAAGTCAAAACTTTAACCAACTGAGTATAATAAAGAATGGAATAACAAAAGAAATCACCATGCATGCGGTACTTCGCATAGACAGGTTATTCCAATAGAATACTAAATAATGGAACTAGGTCAGGTGAAATTCGCACCGACAAGATGTTCCAACAGAATAATAAAGAGTGGAATAACAACAGAAATCACCATGCATGCGGTACTTCGCATAGACAGGTTATTCCAACAGAATACTAATAAGGACGGAATCAGGTCCGGCGTAAAACGCACAGACAGAATATTCCAACAGAATAATAATAAAGACGGAACCAGGTCCGGCGTAAAACACACAGACAGGATATTCCAACAGAATAATAAAGACGGAATCAGGTTCGGCGTAAAACGCACAGACAGAATATTCCAACAGAATAATTAAGACGAAATAATAGAAGAATGTCACCAAGTATATAGTAGACATCGTATACAGGTTATTCTAACAGAATAATAAGAAATGGAATAACAACAGTTCTCTTCATGAATAAGAAAGAATAACACCCCTTACCATAAAAGAACTGAATATAAGAGTAGTTAAGTAGCAGAAAACTTTTCTTCTTTCTCTCTATAATTTTCTCTCTCTAGAGTTTTAGTGAATTCGTAAGAAATAATGAAGGAATGAGCTTCTATTTATAGGAGAATGGAAGGCACTGTTCAAGTATGAAATAATTTTGCAGAATTATTTCTTCAATCAACTAACAACTAAGTCAAACAACTAACCAATAAGATTTCAACAAAAATTAAAATATAATACATATATATATATATAGACACATGTTTTCAATTTATATATATCAATATTATATATACCACTTGATTTTTTTTATCCCCCCATATCCAACATCAATCCCCCACCTTCCCAATAATCACTTTTACTACACTCTTACACATCATTATCATACTACCACTTTTCTACCATTTTCCACTCATACACACATCACACACCTATCACTTTCACATATCATTTTCTCCCACCATATACTCAATACATACATATACATCCATACGTATACTCTTCCATTTCCAAAATCATTTTTCCAACAAAAATGGGCCCCACACGTGGGCCCCACTTTTAAAAATTTTCTACCGATTATTTTGGAAAATGGGTAAATGGGGGTCCATAAAATAAGCAAAATTTCATAAAAATCACCTTAATAATTTTAACAACATTTATCACCTTTATTATAATTCACAATATTAATCGACCAGGTCGTTCCTAGGAAAGAGAGGGCTTTCCAATAATGATTTCTTCCTATTGGCGCGCAATTAGGTGACCAAACCTCTCATTGACAGAACTTCTAGACATCGTTAATATTGCAAATAATAATATTAAAAATTTTGTCATCTCAATTATTGATTTTTTCAATATAATAAATATCGACAATGATTGAATCAAATAACTTGAGATACTATGCAACAATTACTATAACAATAATTGAACAAAACTGAATGACTTCTCACGTAAGCATCAATAATCAATACCGTGTGCTACTATGCAACCACACGTATTACTGTACTTTTACTACCGAGTAGTTCAACAGTATCAACGGTAAAACTTCTGTCGTTATTTTCATAAAAATATTTTTGTCGTTTTCTCAATCCGACAATAATTCTGTTGTGGGGTCCACCAATGATTGCGCCGTTGTACGAATATTCCCTGCTAAAACGAATATTCCCTGACCAATCTAATATAATATAACAACTTACATACTATGCAAAATTTATAAATATTACCCACAACTATAACATTATATCAATTTCACTCCATAATATTCAAAAATAATATTGTCAAATTATTAACTCTCTAATTAATACTTAAATTAAAATACCAATAGGCTTATTAAATATTTCTTTTTATACAATAAGCTCACATAATCACATACTTCGATAATAAAAATTCTCCACATTAATTTACTCACATAATCACATACTTCAATAATAAAAATTCTCCACATTAATTTAATAAATGTAACACATATAATTAAATTAATCTATCACAATTTCATCAATTAATTATTTAATCTAATAATTAAATCATAGAAAATATTTATTTACTTCAATAAATATTAAAATTAAATTACAAAAATCTCGTTCTTCACATCCTTCGCTAGTATGATCTACCTAAGTTTATTTGGTATTTGATTGGTCGGTCAGAGTATAGGGATAATATTTGGTGGGTCAATTAACCCTTGTTTTGTGGCAGTATTTGAAAATGACATCCGAGAATGTTGAGAATAGCAATGGAGCACAGGAGACCGTTGAGTCACCACAGATCAATACCCAGGATAATGTGCAACAGGAAGACAATAATATTTAGGTAAATTATAACGATCAAATAATGAACGATGGGATGTTCAGAGGCTTTATGCAGTTCATGCAACATCAGGCGAGAGCGGTTCCTGTCTAAAATACAGGTAGAAACACTGGCAATTCTCGGACGGTCACCGTTAAATAGTTCAAGGAGCTGGGAACACCGGAGTTTATTGGAGAGCCAAAACCACTTAAGGCGGAGACGTGGATAAACCAGATCACCAAGATATTTGATGTCTTGGGATGCTCTGAGGAGAAAAAGGTTCCATTTGCCACCTTTATGTTGCAAGGAGAGGTAGATTACTGGTGGGAATCAGTAAAACATACTCAACCTGCCGCACTGAAGATGTCTTGGGAGAAGTTCCAAGAACTATTCAACGAAAAGTACTTTCCCAAAAGTAATCGTCACATGAAGGAGGTAGAGTTCATCAAGCTGGAGCAGAACAATATGATCGTGTCGCAGTACGAAGCTAAGTTTGCCGAGTTATCTCGGTTTGCGTCTCACTTGGTAGATAATGAGGAGAGAATGACGCGGATGTTTCTAAGAGGTTTGAAACCCGAGATACGTCAATATCTAATTTCTCACAAACTGTGTTTGTATTCAGATGTTTTAAATCGAGCTTAGTTATTGGAGCGCGATAACGAGTCAACCCAACCAAGAGAAAGTAGCCGACAAAATGATAATACCAGTGGTAGCAGTCATCGAAGCGGTGACAACAAACATGGAGGGAATCAACATGCCAGAAATGGTAACCACTTCGGTGGTAATCATGGCCAATACAGTAAAAGTGGACATTTCAAGAAGAGGAGATTCAACAATTATTGAAAGACTGTTAGAATTTATGCCCTAGAGGCCAATTATTTGATATAATTGCTTAACATTTTGATATTATATTTGATTGAATAAATGAAAGATTTTATTATGATTTTATTTACTGCGTTATATAAATGTTAACATAATAAAAATCCTTAGAATATTGATACAAATTATATAGTTTCAAGTATGTGACTTGAACATGAGATTATATATTTACAATTAGTATCATTGTTCTTAAATGTCCCTAGTCGAGTATCATTGTTGATGGGACAACAATAATGCATTAAGACTAGTATGTGGATTGACTGATGACCAAATCTCATTAGTCATAAATATATGAGATATTAAGTCAATGCATAGGTACATGTTAGAGAACGATGTACTGGACAAACACACCATGAGAATTCTATGTGGAGCATTATGAGAAGTGTCATTAGCAATTCTCATAGTGACAATGATGTAATGGTCCTCCGACCTGAAATCACTATATTTCTACACGGGAATTTATGTACTTTGATATCATCAAATGTCACCTTTAATAGGGTGGACTATAAAGGTGATTATTGGGTACATCATGAATTGTGTGAGTAATATGAGTGATCTAGATGGAATTTAACCCTCCTATGTATTAGGGGTGATATCCATAGGCCTCTTGATTGAGTAGGACTATGAAATGCATGGTCATGCTCAAATAGTGATTTGTTTCATATAGTTTACTCATTGATCAAGAAAAACTCAGATTAAATTATGAAGAGTATGACACATTCCATGACTCGAGTTTAATCTAGGATATTAAGGTTAAAAGGATTAAATTACATTGAAACATTGGTCACTAAAAGGTTGCATCGAATCATCAATCTTATTATTACTTGGGTAGCAGTGATGCATTACTAGATGCTGCTCACTATTTATAATTTTATTATATGATTTTAAAATTATTGCCAACGTAATAATAACCTATAGGGTCACACACATAGAACATAATTAAAAGGGAATTAATTTAAATTATAAAGATTTAAATATGTCAATATGATTGATAGTATTTAAATTACGAATTTAAATTAATAGGATAATTTATATATAGGTATATTAATTAAGTAAGACTTAATTAAGATATATATATATATATATATATATATATATATATATAAATTAGATTTTGAATAATTCCTTTTAATCGCTATATATATGATATGTAGCAGCCATTTTAGGGATTATTCATTTAACCAAAACCCTAGCCGCTCTTAGAGAGAGACTAGAGAGAAAACAGTTTCAGAAAATCCTCATTCTTGGTGGTTAGTACCGCGTTTCCTTCTTCTGCAGATCGTAGGACGATTTGTGTGGAGCGTTCGTGTGGATACCGTAAAGACGCTGTCCGTTTGAATTGCGTTGGAGATTCGACCGCATCGATTCTAGCTTTAACAATCGGTATAATTTCTAACCTCTGAATTAATTTGAATTTTTCACATGGATCCTGTTTTAGGGTTTCAGAATTGCCTTTAATTGGTTTATTTCCGCTGCGTTTCTATATCGAAACCCAACAAAGACGTCAGCACCAACACCCGTTGTTAAGGAAGGAGAACGACCACCTATTATATGCTTCAAATGCGGAGGGGAGGGACATATCAGTCCAAACTGTACGCAGCAATCCAAAGCGTGTTATAATTGCGGAAGAGAAGATCACCTTGCCCGATTTTGTCATGCACCGAAGTCAAGTCCAGAGGGGATGGAGGCATCAAAGGTCGTCCCAAACAAGACAAAACTGGTAGTTCAAGGGAGAGCATTTGTTGTGACCTCCTAGAAAGCAAGGAACCCGAACGAGGTAATCACGGGTAAGCTTATCATAAACTCCTACTTGTGCTCAATGTTTAAATTTGACTCCGGAGAAATTAGACTTTGACTTATCTATTGAAACTCCGTTGGGAGAAACCTTCATTACATCCACTGTTTATAAGTCTTGTTTGGTTCAAATCGGTACCCTCACATTACCTGTCGATCTTATTTCCTTAAAAATACTTGCGTTTGACGTAATTCTAGGGATTGATTGGTTAACTACTCATCATGAAAAAATTAATTATTTTTGTAAGGTTGTTAGCTTTTATATTCCTAACCAATCTATTATGCGAATTCAAGCAACCAAACCATTAAAATCAATCACTGTCATCTCAAGCCATAAAGCTATTCGTTTATTGAAAAACAGATGTCAAGCTTTCTTAGCTCATGTCACGGATTTAAATAAAAATGCGTCAGTTTTGAATGATATTTCTATTGTTAATAAATTACCTGACGTATTCCCTGAAGAACTTCCTGGCCTACCTCCAGAGCATGAAATTGAATTTTGTATTGACCTTGAACCCGATACAAAACCCATTTCCAAAGCCTCATATCGAATGGCTCCTATTGAACTTCAGGAGTTAAAGACCCAACTTCAGGAATCGTTAGACATCGGTTTCATTCATCCTAGTACGTCTCCTTGGGGTGCTCCTATTCTATTCGTGAAGAAAAAAGATGGGTCTATGCGACTTTGTATTGATTATCGGGAGTTGAACCATGTCACTGTCAAAAATAGGTACCCGTTGCCTCGTATTGATGACTTGTTTGACCAGTTTCAAGGCACCAAATTCTTTTCAAAGATCGATCTTCGTTCCGGATATCATCAATTAAAGATTAAAACTGATGACATTCTAAAGACTACTTTCAGAACTCGACACGGGCATTACGAATTCCTAGTCATGTCCTTTGGATTGACTAATGCTCCTTCTGTCTTCATGGATATGATGAGCTGAGTATTCAAGGAATATTTGGATCATTTCGTGGTTGTCTTTATTGATGACATCCTCATATACTCCAAAAGCCGTGAATATCATGAGCAATACTTGAGGTTTGATGATTGGGTAATATACCCATGAAGCGGATATACGTAGGCTTAAATTGTTGTATTCTCGAGCCTTTTAGAAGTATTTTTACTGTGTTTAGTTGTTATTTTGTAGATTCGGGAGATGCAGGGGTGAATTGGAGATTTGTGCTGTTGAATGGCTATTTGATAAATAATTTTAAGTCCAGCGCCGGGGCGCTGAAGCCCGGAGTTTGTTGATCAGGCGCGCTTGTTGACCAATAGTTTGACTTGTATAGTTGGGTGCTAATTGATAAGTTGATTGGGAAAAGGATTGTGGTTAGATGAGAAGAGTATATAAAGGATACTTTGCTGAAATAAAATCATTCATTTAACCATACTTGGAGGCTCAGCAAGAGATTACTTGAAAATTGAAGGATTTTTCTTTAGAGTTTCTTCTTCTCCTTATTTTCAATTTATGTAATTCCTTAAGGATGATTTTTATAAGATTTTTGGTTTTAATTTCTATTATGAACTAATTCTTTTATTAAGACTATAATTGAACATTTTATGTCTATGAATTAATTATTTATTTATTCCAATTATTTGGTTCAAGTTGAATTATTTATTATGTCTTGTGCTTATTGATTAATTATTTGGCCAATAATTACCGTGTTACTCTAGGAAGATTCGGGAGATGAATTCTAGGGTTAGAACTAGACATGGTAACATGTATGCTTAATTATTTGCATGACAAAAAATTGGGGTCGTGAATTGAATAGGAATATCTGTTCACTGCATGTAACACTTTGGGAATTGGAATTTAATGAGTTTAATTTAATTGTTTTGAATAGGAATATCGCAAAATTAATTGGATTGAATAAAAGTTAATTGATCACTTGGAAAAGGGCTTTTGACACTTAAAATTCCTGTTAACAATTCAGTAGGCATAATAATTAGGATAATTGATTTATAGTTCATAATTGGGGATATTGGAGTCTTAAACTTATTTATCTGAATTAATTTGTCAAATCTTAGTTTTTATTTAGTTGATTAAATTTTAGAATAATCTATTTTTAATTGATTAATTTAGTTTTCTTATTTCGAAAAATCACACTTTACGACTGTTTAAATAAAATTGAATTGGTATAGTGCTAGTAGTTAAAATTTATTGATTAGAATTCTCTGTGAGATTGACACTTTATCTTATCACTTTATTACTTGTTGACCGTGTACACTTGCAAATATTTATTGATTGTGAAATCGACCAACAATTTTTTGTGCCGCTGCCGGGGACTTCTTTATTAATATTAATTCCATATTAGTTATAATCAATTCGATCTTAATTTAAACGTTATTTATTTTTCTTATTGTATTTGCAAGAATTCTTTGTGAGTGTATGCACATTAGATCAAGGGCTAAAAAGGAACTTTTTCCTTACATAGACGATATCGAAAGCAAGTTTCAGAAATTGTGGTTGACTAGTGAGGTTATACCTTTGGAAGAAGATCTGGCGGCAAAAGAAATACCAGTAGACATGGCAGGGGAAGAACACAAATCACTTAGGGATTATGCCATGCCGACAGTCACGGATATACAGTCGAGTATTTGGAGGCCGGCTATTAATGCAAATAGTTTTGAGATAAAACCGGGAACGATACAGATGCTACAAAATGCAGTTTAGTTTGGGGGTAGTTCGACAGATGATCCGAACGAGCACATCTTGAGTTTCATGGAAATTTATGACACCTTCAAATTCAACAATGTTTCGGAAGATGCTATATGGTTGAGGTTGTTTTCGTTTACATTAAAAGACAAAGCTCGGAGTTGGTTACACTCACTGCCATCTGGTTCAATCACCGCTTGGGATGACTTAGCTCAAAAATTCCTAGCTATATTTTTCCTACCAGCAAAATCAGCAAAACTAAGGAACAATATTCACACTTTTGCACAGTTCGACTCCGAGACATTATATGAGGCTTGGGAAAGATTTAAGGATATGCTCCATAAATGTCCACATCATGGAATTCCACAGTGGATGCATGTTGGGATATTCTGTGATGACTTGCACGCGTCCACAAGAGCCAATATTGATGCTGCAGCAGGTGGAACAATCATGTCTAAGAATTTTGATGAGGCTTATCAACTGTTAGAAACGATGGCCAACAATAACTATCAGTGGCCAATGACTAGGTCTAATCTTCCAAAAACACCGGGAAAGTTTGAATTGGATGCAGCTACAGCGTTGGCAGCACAGGTTTCCATGTTAACTAAGAAGATTGAAACATGGGGTCCACCATCAGGACCGCAAGTAGCCATGGTTTATGAGTTGTGTGTTAGGGGTCATGCTACAAATCAATATGCCATCAATGCCGAATCAGTTCAGTACGTGGGAAGCTATAATCGATCAGTCCAACATTATCCGACTCAAAATGCATATAACCCGGGCTAGAGGAATCATCCGGGATTCTCATGGAGTAATAATCAAGGTCAGGCACCTAAACCAAAAAAACCATCTGAATTTCAAAATCAGACTCAGCAACAGCCAAAGAGGAAAACAAGTCTAGAAGAAGCTTTAGAAAAATTTATTGTAGCTATAGATAAAAGGATCAGTGAGAAAGATAAGTTATTGAGTCAAGTTGATATGAATGTGAAAAGTCAAGGTGTTTCGATAAAGAATCTAGAAAATAAAATGGGACAGATAGCACACGCGTTGAATAGCCATCCATATAGAACACTCCTCAGTGATACTGAGATAAATTCGGGCAGAGATGAGCATTGCAAGGCTGTGACTTTACGTAGTGGAAAGGAGTTGCAAAAGACAATCAAGGATAAGGAAAAGAGGGACAATGCAACAGTGAAAAAAGAGGAAGTTTCGGAAACCAGAAAACGTCAGGATGAGGAGTTAGAGCAGAAAGCACCGGAACAAACCCTCATAATGCCTCCCATACCATTTTCGCAGAGGTTTCAAATATCCAAGTTAGACAAGCAGATCACAAGGTTTTTGGATATTTTAAAAAAACTGCATATCAACATACCATTTGCAGAAGCCATGGAACAAGTTCTGAGTTACGCCAAGTTCTTGAAGGAGGTGTTGTCGAAGAAGAGAAAATTAGGTGATTTTGAAACATTGGCGTTGACCGAGGAGTGCAGCGCAATTATCTAGAATAAGTTACCTCTGAAGCTAAAAGATCCAGGTAGTTTTACTATTCCATGTGAAATTGGTAATCAATTTTTGGGAAGAGCGTTGTGTGATTTGGGAGCCAGTATAAATTTGATGCCGCTATCCGTCTACAGCCAGTTTAGACTTCAGGCACCAAAATAGACAAATATCAGTTTGCTATTGGCGGACTGGTCAGTTACATATCCAGGAGGTATTGTTGACGACGTATTAGTAAAGGTGAATAAATTCATCTTCCCAACGGATTTCATTATCTTGGATTGTGAAGCAGATAAGGAAATTCCCATCATTCTCGGGCGACCATTTTTAGTAACGGGAAGAACGTTGATTGACGTACAAAAAGGTGAATTAATAATGCGAGTTGAAGACCAATAGGTCACCTTCAATATATTCAAGTCAATGAATTATCCGAAAGACAAGGGTGAATGTTTGCTGGTGGATGTGTTGGATGAATTAGTTAATAACAAGTTCAATGGAAATTATTCAGAGGACTCATTAGAATCTGTTTTGTTCGGGATGGACGACTATGATATTGAGGATGACATTGAGTATGTCAAATGGCTAGATGCATTGCCTACTGCTAGGAAAAGTAAACAATCCTTTGATACTCTTGATAGGCCTGAAACGGAAGGGAAAAAGTTCAAACCATCGATAGAAGAGCCCCCGGTGTTTGAATTAAAACTGCTACCATCTCATCTACAGTATGCCTATTTGGGAAAAGATGCTCTCCTACCAGTCATTGTGTCGATAGATTTAACTGACACGCAAAAAGAGAAACTGCTAAGGGTATTGCGAGAGTTCAAAATAGCAATCAGATGGTCTATATCAGATATTCGAGGAATTAGTCCGTCATTTTGTATGCATAAGATTTTATTAGAAGAGGGAGCAAAACCAACCATTGAGCAGCAAAGAAGGTTAAACCCCATTATGAAGAATGTGGTGAAAAAGGAGATCATAAAGTGGTTGGATGCCGTCATTATTTATCCAATCTCGGACAGTTCATGGGTAAGTCATGTACAGTGCGTACAAAGAAAGGGGGCATGACAGTGGTGAAAAATGACTCTAATGAGCTCATCCCCACTAGATCTGTTACAGGATGGAGAGTATGTATGGATTACCGTAAACTGAATAAATCCACATGCAAGGATCACTTCCCCTTGCCGTTCATTGATCAAATGTTGGATAAGTTAGCGGGACATCAATTCTACTGTCTTTTGGATGGATATTCCGGATATAATCAGATTTCCATAGCCCCGGAAGATCAAGAAAAAACCACATTGACATGCCCTTACGGTACGTTTGCCTTTCGTCATATGTCTTTTGGTTTATGTAATGCGCTGATAACTTTTCAACTGTGCATGATGGCTATTTTCTCAGATATGGTAGAAAAAAACTTGGAAGTATTCATGGATGACTTCTCCGTGTTCGGTGATAGTTTTGACTTATGCTTGAACAATTTGGTCCTAGTGTTGAAGCGTTGTGTGGAGACGAACCTAGTTCTTAACTGGGAAAAATGTCACTTAATGGTGCAAGAGGGGATAATTTTGGGGCATAAGGTTTCTGCCACAGGGCTAGAGGTAGATAAAGCAAAAATTGAGACAATTGAGAAACTACCTCCTCCATCATCTGTAAAGGGAATACGAAGCTTCGTGGGATATGTGGGTTTCTACAGACGCTTCATTAAAGATTTCTCCAAAATTTTGAAACCCTTATGTTCCATCTTGGAGAAAGATGTATCGTTCAAGATGGATCAGTCATGCGTCGATGCTTTTGAAGTATTGAAGAAGAAATTAGTTTCAGCTCCAATTATAGTGGTGCACAATTGGTCGTTACCGTTTGAATTGATGTGCGACGCCAGTGACTACACAGTTGGAGTAGTATTGGGACAACGTCGCGATAAAAATTTTCACACTATTTACTACTCCAGCAAGATGTTGACGGATGCTCAGTTGAACTACACAACCACCGAGAAAGAACTACTTGCGGTTGTGTTTGCCTTCTACAAGTTCAGAGCATATCTCATAGGGACCAAGGTAATTGTCCACACTGATCATTCTGCTATTAAGTATTTGATTGAGAAAAAAGATGCCAAGCCTCGGTTAATACGGTGGGTACTTTTGCTACAAGAATTTGACTTGGAGATCCGAGATAGAAAAGGTACCGAGAACCAGGTGGCAGATCATCTTTTACGATTAGAAAATGCAGATGTTCAGCAAAAATACAAGGTCGTCATAAATGAGATGTTTCCCGATGAACAACTTCTTCAAGTAACAATAGCAGTGCCATGGTATGCCGATTACGTGAATTATTTGGTTAGTAAGGTGTTACCCCCGGATTTGAATTCGCAACAACGAAAAAAGTTCCTCCACAATGTTAGAAAATATTATTGGGAAGAACCATTTCTGTTTAAGACTTGTGCGGATCAAACGATTAGACGATGTGTACCACACAAAGAGATGGATAGCATATTAAGTCATTGTCACTCATCGAATTATGGATGTCATTACGAAAATGATAGGACAGTGGCTAAAGTGTTACAGTCAGGATTCTTCTGGCCTTCTCCATTCAAAGATGCATATCTCTATGTGCTAAAATGTGATCGGTGTCAACGAGTAGGTAATATTTCCAAACGCAATGAAATGCCACTTAACACAATTTTAGAGGTTGAATTATTCGATATGCAGGGAATCGACTTTATAGGACCTTTCCCATCATCCTTCAATAATCATTACATTCTGTTAGCGGTCGATTATATTTCCAAATGGGTAGAAGTCGCAGCTTTACCCACGAATGATGCCAACGTAGACATACGATTTTTGAAGAAAAATATCTTCACACTATTTGGGACGCCAAGGGCGATAATCAGTGATGAGGGAACTCACTTCTGTAATAAGTAGTTCACTAAATTGCTTATAAAGCATGGGGTCCATCATAAAATTACAGTCGCGTATCATCCCCAAACCAATGGTGAAGCGAAAGTCTCGAATCAGAAAGTTAAGAGAATCCTGGAGAAGGTGTTCAATCCATCACGAAAAGATTGGGCCATGCGACTAGATGATGCCTTATGGGCATATCGAATAACTTACAAGAATCCTATCGGCATGTCACCTTACAAAATGTTCTACAGAAAGGCGTGTCATCTCCCGGTCGAATTAGAACATAGTGCATACTAGGCCATTCAGAAACTGAATTTTGACTTATAAGTAGCGGGTGAGAAAAGGTTACTTCAATTAAATGAGATGTATGAATTCTGGTTCAATGCCTATGAGAACGCAAAACTCTATAAGGAGAAAGTCAAAACCTGGCACGATAAGAAAATCATTGATCAGAAGTTTGAACCGGGCCAAAAAGTCTTGCTTTTCAACTCTAGATTACGTTTATTTCCCGGTAAAATAAAATCTCACTGGTCTGGTCCGTTCGTGATTATATTTGTCGCTCCGCACGGAAATGTTAAAGTCGAGGAACTGAACTCAAAGCAAACATTCAAGGTGAACGGCCAAAGGCTCAAGCATTATTGGAGTGGGCCCATCGATCGACAATCCACGACCATGTACCTATCTAATTTAGTGGACAATTGAACAACACAACAAAGTCGGGCTGAAGACTATAAACCAAGCGCTATAGGGAGGCAACCCCAAGAGTTTGAATTTATTTTGTTTTGTTTTATTTCAGTTAATTCTTATTTTCAATAGTTGAATTACTTATATTTAATATTAGGATATGTTAGGATAATTTCTTCATGAATGTCTTGCTTAGGTCCAGCTCAGAAAAATAAATAAATATAGTGGCAGGAAATGGACTACATAGCTCAAAAAGTTTAAGTCAGCGCCCCGGCGCTCAATTGTAAGCTAGACCCAGCGCCCTAGAACTAGACCTAATTGACAGATACTGATCCCCAGCACCCCGTCACTCATTTTGAACCTATTTCTAGCACCCCGGTGCTGAGAGCTTCTTGAAGATACTGATGGCCAGCGCCCCGGCGCTCAATTCATATACAAAACCAATGCCCTGGTGCTATGGTCTTCTGCCAGATCCTGATTGCTAGCGCCCCAGCACTCTGGTCAGTGCATAACCCAGCGCCCCGGCGCAGGGATCAGTTATGAAAGAAAACGGTTTATATTCATAGACTCCTCATTCCACATAAATCCAAATCCTTTTTAATTTCTAACTTCTCTCCAACACTTACGGACGTTTTAAGATTCTGTCTCTGTTCATTCTCTCAAAACAGAAGGTATGTGTGCACTCAATTCCATCTTATATTTTCTTCTATCATGCTATGAAAGTTAGATTGTAGAGTATCTAATGGCTTCAAAGCATCAATGAGGAGATGGTTCTGGGTCAGCCTCAGCTCCCCCAAAATTTGACAGTCGTCGGTTCGTGAGTGCCGCATCCCAAGAATGCTATAATAGGATGTCCACCCGCTCTCTCGTCCTTGAACGCGGATTAAGGCCCGATCAAACCAAGGATGGAGACATGGCTGTGACGATCGCGGAAAGAAATTGGTTCACGCTTACTGAACAACCGGACTCGGCAGTGATTGCAATCGTTAAAGAGTTATACGCCAACGTATCTGAGCACTACCATTATAGAGTGCATGTGTGAGGCAAAACAGTCGAATTCGGGGAAGAGGACATCAACGGGTGTTATCAATTGTCGTTGAAGGGTCAAAACAATGAGTATGCAAGTCTTGTGAGCCAAGGACCAGACTATGAAACCATAATACGCGAGCTTTGTCAACGGGAACCACATGGACATTGCATGAACGTGGCAGCATGACATTCCCTCTTTCACACCTCAGTTTATATGGCAAGGCGTGGTATGCCTTTATATGCGCCAAACGTATGCCATACACACATGTGAGGCATGTCACTAAGGAGAGGGCTGTGTTGCTATATTCCATAATTCAAGGCTTGAAAATTGATGTCAGCCTCGTCATTCAGCAATCCATTCTGCGAGCTGCACGAGGAGGTACCACGGGAGGTTTGCTCCCATCCATCTCTTATTTGCGTATTATGTGCAAAATTTGGGGTCAAATAGAAGTCAGATGAGATGATTCAAACTCCAATGCCAGTGTTGGACCATAAGTTGATCAGCAGGTATAGAATATGGACAGGTGGGGTGACTCACCCTAGGGGATTGGGTTTTATAATTCCTCAAGTTGTAGCTCCACAAGCTTCACCACCTTTGGTCCCACCGCTCACCGTGGTGTTGTTCTTGAGGTTGTCGAGCGTGAAATTGAAGGTTGGTTCTACAATCTAGAATCCCAGAATGTCCGCATGTTTGAACGTCAAGATGTAATGTATAAATTTTTAGTCGACCAATTCGCCACCCAGAATGCTATGAATGCTCAATTGTACCCGGGAGTTAATTTTAGCCAATTCCATACTGCCCCTGTTCTGCCTGTGTTTCCCCCTTCTGATCAAGAGATGAGCGAAGATGATGATACTACACCCGAGGAATAAGCTCGTCAGGGAAGTCCTCTATTTTTCTATTGCTATATTTTTCGCATGAGGACATTGCTCTTTATAAGTTTTGGGGTAGTTTAATTTTTAGTTGCATTAGTAGATTTTTAGTAGTTTGTGGATAGTTGTTTTTGTTATTCATTAAGTGTTGCATTTAGGATTTCACATTAATTCCAGTTGTTTTATAGTTACGTATATTTGGGGCCAATGATGAAATTAAAATTGTATGAACAAGTCTAGTAAGGATTGTTAAGATGGTGATGTGATTTTCTTGATAGAATTTAAATCTTTATCTGTTCGAAACTGATGTTATCATGATAGCACTTGTTAAGAAATGACCATGTTAGCTGAGAAAGTTTAAATGGATAGATAATAGAGTTCTAAAGGATAAATGCTGGTGGAATGAAAGAACAATATGAATAGCTAAGGATGGCTGAATGTGGACATAATTTTAAGTTTCAGGGGAAAATATTTGAAGTATTTAAGCTTTAAAAAAATAAAATAAAAAATAAAATCGTGGCTAGTTTTGTTTCGGGGCTTTTGTTACTTGAGCAAGTAAGCCCGAGGAAATTGTCTCTACACCTAGCGCCATAAGGTCTTATATGGTCTAGGAGTCGTTGGTCAAAAACTCGCTAAGGGGTAGCATTGTTAGCCTAATGGAATGAGACATTGCACAGTCATGTTAAAAAAATGATGATGAATAAAAAAAGGAAGAAAGTGCAAAAAGCCCCCCTTAATAAAATTTTTTAAAGCTTAAGTATTCAATTTTGACCCTTGGACTTTGGTAATTGTTGATTTTAGTCAAATCTAGTTTATTTGAGGAGTTCTCGAGTTTGCACTGTATGATGCCTTCTAAGAAATCTCTTATGTTTCATATTTTGCTTTTCATTGGTTAGCATGGTCATTGAACACACACTCATGATATCTGTAATAACATATTTAGATTTGTTGATTGTTGGGATATTATTGATCTGTCTTGATATTAGTTATTAGCGTGTTATTGTGATTTTTCTGAGGCCTAATGAGTATACGATGTTCTATTCGATTGCTGGAATTACAAGTATGTAGATAGTTTTAGGTGCATTTGCATGTTTTGTTTAGTTTGTCGTGTTGTCTTGTGTTTTGTTGCTTGAGGACAAGCAACGATTTAAGTTTGAGGGTATTTGATGATTGAGTAATATACCCATGAAGTGGATATATGTGGGCTTAAATTGTTGTATTCTCGAGTCATTTAGAAGCATTTTTAGTGTGTTTAGTTTTTTATTTTACAGATTCGGGAGATGTAAGGGCGAATTGGGGATTTAAGTTGTTGAATAGCAATTTGGTAAATAATTTGAAGTCAAGCGCCGGGGCCCTGGTTCCAGTACTACAGACAGCTCCAGGGCGCTGAAGCCCGGAGTTTGTTGACCAGGCGTGCGTGTTGACCAACAGTTTGACTTGCATAGTTGAGTGCTAATTGATAAGTTGATTGGGAAAAGGATTGTGGTTAGATGAGAAGAGTATATAAAGGCTACTTTGCTGAAATAAAATCATTCATTCAACCATACTTGGAGGCTCAACAAGGGATTACTTGAAGATTGAAGGATTTTTCTTTAGAGTTTCTTTCTTCTCCTTATTTTCAATTTATGTAATTCCTTAAGTATGATTTTTATAAGATTGTTGGTTTTAATTTCTATTATGAACTAATTCTTTTATTAAGACTAAAATTGAACCTTTTATGTCTATGAATTATTTATTTATTTATTACAATTATTTGTGTCAAGTTGAATTGTTTATTATGACTTGTGCTTATTGATTAATTATGTGGCCAATAATTACCGTGTTACTCTAGGAAGATTCGGGAGATGAATTTTAGGGTTAGAACTAGACATGATAACATTTATGCTTAATTATTTGCATGACGAAAATTGGGGTTGTGAGTTGAATAGGAATATATGTTCACTGTGACGCCCCCAAAATTCGGACACCCATATCTCGAATTCGGTGCATCACGTACAACTACGAATATCCTACTAAATCATTAACAACGGAATTAATAGAATAATTTACATTGAAATAATATAAATATTCGCGTCCCAAGGTACCGTAACCATTACTACGACAAATCAGTGATTAACTTAAACATACTTAATCATTCTTGAATACATCATAACAAGCATAACAATAATAATAATACTTCTAGTCTCAGGGACTAAGTTATCATGTCGCCTTACCCTTTCCCTTGTCCTGTCCTGAAGTACCGCCTTGCTCTGCCTTAACTGTAATGTTTTTAGGAAGCAAGAATGAGAAACAAATTTGCCCAGCAAGTAATATAGCCAGAAGAACAAGCAGTTATAGCATTTAAATCTTTCAAGGGTATAATAATTGGTATTTCAAGGATATCGAGAAATATCAAGAGTATTCAATAGGTATCGTTATAGACTGGAGGATATCAACAACTTTCAGGATTTATTCATTTCGAGGTTCAATATGAATGAGCACTGAGCAGTCACTAAGGACTAAGAACTCTTACTAAAATTAACAGTATTACACTGTAATCCAATATAAACGAGTACAACAGGTGATCAGCCTAAGGTACCCTATGTTATGCATAACATTTAATCATACTCATGTGCACACGTCGGTTACCCGACAATATATAATTTCCCCTTCAATGAGGGTTGTTCATCTCAGTAGATTTACGATAGTCTACACCAAGTCAATCGGTTTGGATAGCTTTTTAACACATAATAATAGTCTAGTCGAATCAAAGGCTTAGACAATTTTTATAATGCATTTAAGAACGATAAGTCCAATGCTTGCAACAATGTCAAGGTATACAAATGATTTTCGAATAGAAACAGATATTTGCTTGATAAAAATATGATTGATATGACAACAATTCAATGAATACAGTGTGAGAATTAAGGAACTTGCAACACAATAATAATAGTATTCGGATACTTACTCAATGTAAATTTGAGTGAGGTTAGGGAACTTGCAACACAATAATAATAGTGTTCGGATACTTACTAAATGTAAATTTGAGTTAGGTTAGGGAACTTGCCTTTAGCGTTGATTGTTACTATAGCGAAAATCACCTTAATAAATTATGTTTGTCCTATTTATGTAAGTATAGGTATTCATTAGCCAAACACACTTGATATACATATATAAACAACATGTACACATAACACATTTTTCTTTCTATCTATGTATACTGCTCCACCCATCAAAACTCATAGATGTACACTAATATGCTCATACTTTTGACCACTGCTAGTTTATTCATAATCTTTATTCTTCGTAGTTCCAAGAGGTTCATTGCATTAAGTAGACCATAACATCTATCAATCCCACCGACCCTTTTCTACGCATGTTTGCAGGCATTAGATTTATTTTCCTGAAGTTAGTAAAATTCTCTACTTAGAACTCGTTCGTGTAATAATAGTTTATAGCAGTATAGGAATATTTATTAATCCATCGTTATATCAAGTTATGATGCTGTCTCCAAGTCCCAGGACATCTCGCCATGTCCAAAGCCAAAGACATCTGGCCATGTCCGAAGCCGAAGACATCTGGCCATGTCCGAAGATATTACGACTTGTTCGAAGACAACACGCTTCGTCCGAAGACATTACGACTTGTCCGAAGACAACACGCTTCGTTCGAAGACATTACGACTTGTCCAAAGATAACACGCTTTGTCCGAAGACATTACGACTTGTCCGAAGACAACACACTTTGTCCGAAGACATTACGACTTGTCCGAAGACAACACGTTTTGTCCGAAGACATTACGACTTGTCCGAAGACAAACACACTTTGTTCGAAGTCATTACGACTTGTTCGAAGACAACACACTTTGTTCGAAGACATCTCCGAAGTAAGCTCTTTCTGAGACTTCGATCTACACAATTTTGATAAAGTCTAAGTTCGTTGGGTTAATTTCATTAAGACTTTACTATATGCATACAACCTAAGGGAATTTCTTAATACATGGTCTAACACAACCGAACCCATCAACTGGCTCCTAAGTACGGTGCAGCTGCACCCCATGGAGTTCAGAAGCAGTGAACATGCTCTGTTTTGCAGAGTAGCCACAACTTGATTCCGGGCAATTATTAACGTATTCATGCACGAAAGTAAACTTTCCAAACACCCTATATCATGCTAATTCATCATACTTGACCTATTAAGTTAGGAAAATCGAGAATCAAACAAGACTCAAGTTAAGAACGAAGTAAAAATTATACCTTCTCGAGCTTTAACCTTGATATCTCACACACTGATTTGGTAATGCTTAGCAACTAAGAATTCTTTACTCAGATTTCACTAACACTCTTATCACTATAACAGACTGCCATGGTGGCTTGTATTTAAAGAGAAAAGCATGGACTAGACACTTGCTTTACCCAATGTTGGGATTCATAGTGAAATAAAAATGAACAATGGTTACTTAAGGAGTTGTTTAACCACTCCATACCAGCCACTTAGCTAGCCCTGCATGCCTAAGATTAGCAGCTTAAAAGTTTGCGTAAAGAGAGTTTAGGCTACTGTTCCTTGTACTTGGTGACCCTTAATTTGGGACAAGAGAATAGATTTCAGACATAGACTAGGGCTAGTCGGTCGGGCCCATTGCCTCATGCCATATTATTTAACCAACACCTTGTACCATCAGTTAACTATTATGTTGGGTTCCGAATTGGATTTTAAATAACCCAAGTTTATTGGGCTAACTCAAAAGTCCATTAATTAATTTATTGGGTTAGACTCCCAATTTATTATTTGGATTATAAACATGTAAATACTTAATTATTCCTCATTAATTCTATCATTGTGTCACACAAGACATCTCATAAACCTTCCATAATTCTCCACATCTTATCAATTATTAAAAATTAAATTTTAATTCAATTGAGTTACTCACCTCATGCCATGTAAGCATTTATAAAATAAATAATCACAGGCTCTATTTATAATTATTAATATTAAATTGTAAAATTTACGATTATTACATCCTCTCCCCCTTATAAAAATTCCTTCCTCGGAATTGATACAAGGTTACACAAAAAGATGAGCATAGTCTCTCCTCATCCTATCTTCTAATTCCCATGTGGCCTCCTCGACATCGTTGTTTCGCCAAACAACCTTTATAGAAGATATAACTTTGTTTCTTAGCATTTGTTCTTTCTTGTCTATTATCTGAACAAGAATTTCTTCATATGTTAGATTATTCTCTACTTGAATGGGCTCATAGGAAATCATGTGTCAATAGTCAGACTTGTACGGACGTAGTACGTAAATGTGAAATACGTTGTGGATGTGTTCCAGTTCGGGTGGCAAAGCAACTTTGTATGCCACTTCACCCACTCGCTTCAATATCTCGAATGGCCCTATGAACCTCGGACTCAATTTTCCTTTCTTTCTGAATCTGATCTTTCCCTTCCAAAGAGATACCTTCAAAAACACAAAACTACCGACTTCAAAGTCTCGGTTTTGATGATGCAAATCGGCATACTTCTTTTGGCGATCTTGAGCTGCTACCAATTTGCCCCTTATTGTTCCTACCACGTCGGCCATTTTCTGGACTAATTCTGGTCCCAAAAGTTGTCGTTCTCTGACTTCATCCCAACAAAATGGTGTTCTGCACTTTCTCCCATAAAGAGCTTCATATGGCGGCATACCGATACTCGCATGATAGCTATTATTGTAAGCGAATTCTACTAATGGTAAATGATCATCCCAATTTCCTTTGAAGTCCATCACGCAAGCTCTCAGCATGTCCTCTAACGTTTGTATGGTTCGTTCACTCTGCCCGTCAGTTTGAGGGTGATAAGCAGTACTTAATCTCAATTGAGTTCCCATTTGTTCCTGCAAACTTTTTCCAGAATTTTTACGTGAAACGCGGATCTCAATCGGAGACAATCGACACCGGCACTCCATGTCGCGATACGATTTCCCTTACATATAAATTTGCTAACTGGTTTAAATAGAATCGAATCTTGATGGGTAGAAAATGAGTTATCTTTGTTAGTCAGTCCACAATAACCCAAATGGCATCATAACCCTTCTGTGTAACCAGAAGTCCAACCACGAAGTCCATCGTAATGTGCTCCCATTTCCATTCTGGAATTTCCAGCGGTTGAAGTAGTCCACTTGGTCTTTGGTGTTCTGCTTTGACTCTTTGACAAGTAAGACAGCTGCTAACACACTCTGCAACCTCTCTTTTCAATTTAGGCCACCAAAAATGGTGTCGAAGATCCTGGTACATTTTTGTGCCTCCTGGATGTACAGAATACGTCGTATTGTGTGCTTCGTGTAGGATTTCCTCTCTCAGTTTGATTACAGCTGGCACCCATACTCAACCCTCAAACCTCAATATACCGTCCTTATCTACTTTGAACCTTTCTTCTTTATCTTCTATTATTCTCTTCTTTATCTTCTCACATTCTTCGTCTCTCTCTTGTGCTTCCTTTATTCTATCCAATAACGTCGGGTGAGCTCTCATCATGAGTAATTTTCCTTCTGCTTCTTTTGGTTCCTCCACCTCTATTTCCAACTTTTTCATTTCTCTTATTAATTCCTCTTGAGTTGTCAATTTCAATAACTTCTCCCTTCCTTTTCTACTCAAAGCGTCGGCTATAACGTTTGCTTTTCCCGGGTGATAAAGAATTTCACAGTCGTAATCCTTGATTAGTTCCAACCACCTTCTTTGTCGCATGTTCAACTCTTTCTGTGTGAAGATATATTTCAGACTCTTGTGATCCGTATATATCTCACATTTTTCTCCATATAAATAGTGCCTCCAAATCTTCAATGCAAAGACTACCGCTGTTAACTCCAAGTCATGGGTTGGGTATCGTTTTTTGAAATCTTTCAACTGTCGTGAGGCATATGCAATGACCTTGCCATGTTGCATTAGCACACAACCAAGTACTCTATGCGATGCATCACTATACACAACAAATCCTCCCGTATCGTCTGGTAATGATAATACAGGCGCCTCACTCAACCTCCTCTTCAATTATTGGAAACTCTCCTTGCATTTGTCCGTCCACACGAACTTCTCTGTCTTCCTTGTTAGATTGGTCAGCGGGGTTGCTATCTTAGAAAAATCATGGATAAATTTTCGATAGTACCCAGCTAAACCTAAGAAACTCCTAACTTCTATTGGTGTCTTCGGTTGTTCCCAGTTACTTACCGCTTCCACTTTTGCAAGATCCACGAAAATTCCATTTTGTTCTATTACGTGTCCTAGAAATTTAACCCTTTCCATCCAAAATTCACATTTTGAAAATTTAGCGTACATCTTTTCCCTTCTCAATGCTTCCAATGCCATCTTCAGGTGTTCGATGTGCTCTTCCTTCGTCTTTGAATAAATCAAAATGTCATCGATAAATACTACTACGAACTTATCTAAGTATGGCTTGAAAACTTGGTTTATCAAGTCCATGAATGCTGCCGGAGCATTAGTTAACCCAAATGACATCACTAGAAATTCGAAATGTCCGTAGCGAGTTCGAAACGCCGTCTTTTGTATGTCTTCCTCTCGCACTTTCAACTGATGATAACCCGTTCGTAAATCTATCTTGGAAAAACACTTCGCTCCCTTCAGTTGATCGAAAAGGTCGTTTATCCTTAGCAATGGATATCTATTCTTAATTGTCACCCGGCTCAACTCCCGATAATCGATATAGAGCCTCATCGATCCATCTTTTTTCTTTACAAACAACACTGGTGCTCCCCAAGGAGACATACTTGGCCGAATGAAACCCTTATCTAGTAACTCTTGCAGTTGAATCATCAATTCATTCATTTCTACTGGCGCCATACGATATGGGGCTTTAGAAATTGGTGCGGTTCCCGGTGCTAAGTCTATTATGAATTCAATTTCTCTGTCTGACGGAAGACCAGGCAGTTCGTCTAGAAACACGTCTTGGAAATCTCTTACCACTGATATATCTTTCATTTCTATTCTCTTTTGCTGAGTGTCCACTATATAGGCTAAATAACCTACACATCCTTTCCTTAACAATTTCTTTGCCTGCATCGTCGTAAGGCAACACGATTGCTTGATCGATGAGCTACCGTAAAACACTACCTTAGACCGATTTGAGGTCTAAAGGCTCACACTCTTCTTCTGATAATTGATTATCGCAGTGTGGTCAGATAACCAATCCATCCCTAATATCACATCAAACTCCCCCAGTTTAATCGGAATTAAGTCTACGTTTAGTTCGTGACCTCTAATGTTTGCATAACAGTTTCAGTAGACAAACTCTATGGGAATTACTTCCTTATTCGCAATCTCTACGTTCAGTGAGTTTTCTAAATGTTCAGGAGGTATGTTTAGTCGATTAGTAAATTTTTCAGACACAAATGAATAGGTAGCACCCGAATCAAATAATACATAGGCATTTATATTACTGATTGGGAGAATACCTGGCACCACGTCCCTTGCAGTCATTGCGTCTTGGACATTCATGTTAAAGGTTCGGGCAGTCGGTCGGTTGGATTGCGTTGGTCCGCTGATCATCAGCCTGATGCCCCCTCCCTATTGGCCGCTTCCTCCGTTGCTCCCCTTCTTTGGGCAATCCTTGATTTGATGCTCATTTGAGCCACACGCAAAACATCCCTTGATCTTTTTTGGCTTTGGGCAGTTGGGCGAAATGTGCCCTTCTTGGCCGCAGTTGTAGCAGACGTTGCGCCCATTTCAGCATTCCCCTTGATGGTTTTTCCCACATTTTGAGCAAGCTTCACTTCTTTTCTTAAACCCTCCTTGATAACTTTCTGACTGGTTGATGTTTCAGTTGTTGGTATTGTTGTTGTTGCTGTTGTTGTGGTTATCCCATTTTCTCTTTCCCAGATAACTTCCACAACTGCTACTCCCTCCATGAGTTTCTCCCCCAGCACTCTTGTTCTTCTTCTCCTTGTTATATTGGATTAATGCCTCGCTACCTCCCTCAGCAATTATCGTCTTCTCCAATAATGTGGCGAACGAGTCAATTTGAAGGACCAACACCTTGTTGAACAACCAAAGTTTTAGTCCAAGTTCGAAGCGTCGAGATTTCCTTTCTTTAGTGTCTACTTGATGTGTCATGAATCGTACGAGTTCATTGAACTTGGCCGCATACTGTACCACTGTCATCTCCCCTTGTTTTAGTTCTAGAAACTTTACCTCCATCCTATTCTTCATGCTTTTCGGGAAGTAATTCTCGAAGAACAAAGTCTTAAACCTTTCCCAGGTTATAGTCCCTTCTCCCGCCCTATGTTGATTTGCTTCCCACCAGTAGTTTGCTTCACCCCTCATCATATATGTAGCGAACACGATTTTCTGGTCTTCACCCACACGAGCAATGATGAAGGCTTTCTCCATCTCATTGATCCACGTTTGCGCTACAATAGGATCGGTAGTACCTATGAATTCCGGAGGTCCTACACTCTTAAATTCCTTGAAGTTTGCGACTGGAGCTACTTGGGGAATGGGTGTTACTTGTTCATTTCTTCCCCTAAGAGCCTCCCCTAAAAAATCTACAAGCCTCTGAATGGGATCTACTTGTCCTCTCTCATCATTAACCGACTCTTCCGGTGCAGTTAATCTACGTCTGGGCTGCATTTTTTTGCATCATAAAACTTCCATTTTTATTATCTAATTATATTACTTAAACAATTTTCCATAAAAGGAATAAGATTTCAAAATACATTTCAGAACAAGATCATTTATATTCATATGCCAATTGTTACATTACATGATTATCTCCAGCATACTTCTATAAATGACACAACTTATCCCCTAATATCACAAAATATGGGAACGACCATTAACATACTACCCCTCTAATATAACTCAAAAGTTTGGGGCTTACAACTATCTCACATTCTACATAAAAGACTGAAATTACAACAATAGATAATACACTACATACCGAACTACAACTAATAACTTTTAACGCCTAGACTTAATCTATAATTCCGCGCTCCACAGCGCTCTGGTACTCCCTCTGAGTAATGTGCACCACCAAATCTCGGCTTATGGTGTGCCGGGTCTGTCCCTGCTCTGCCGGGTAGTGATTTACCCCATCAATTAGTCTTTTCATGGCCGTGTGCACTACATAGCATATCCTATTCATCTTCCTCCTTTTGCACCTCACTTCATCTTCTAGGTCGTTAGCATATCATTGGTCCCTTCCCATTTCTCTTCGAAATGGATCCTATCCATTACCTCCATTTCTAACTGAGTACGGATAGCTTCCTTCTCTGTCCTCTCGCTCAACTCCCTCTGCTCCATCTCTTCCAACTTCCTTTCCAGTTCTACATTCCTAGCCACCGCCCTGTGAAACAAAGCCCCCATCTGGATTCTTGCCTCCTTACGGTGAGCAATCTCTACCTCCATCTCCCGCATCACTAACTTTCTCTGGTGGTCTTCGTCCCTCAGCTTTTGTAATTCGGACTCCCTGTCTCTAGCCTCAACCTCTAACTCCTTAACTCTGCATCCTAACTCTAAAATCTTCTCCTCATACTCCCCCAACATCCTATCCTCAAAAGTAGCCTCGTCGGAGTCCCCCATGGGCTCGTCCACCATACGCTCCTCCGTAGGCTCCTCCTCTGGATCAGATTCCTCGGGTATTGGCTCCATCTCCTCTTCCTCATCATCATCATCAATAGGGACTACAATTGATATAGGCTCCGCTATCAATGGTGCCTCATATACCACGTGTATGTCACGCGGCTCCTCTTCTACTACTCGGCTAGGTCCTCTCATGTCAGTCATCCTACAATTACCAACACAAGACAAAACAAACAACAACTCCATTAGAATCATAAGTTCATTGTATAGAATGAAGTTATATTCTGTAACACGCTAAGTCCATCTCTATGAAAACACTATATGAGTCTCATCCTTTTCTATCTTCTAAGTTCTCCTAAGTTATAATCTAAGGGCTCTCGCTCCTAAGGTTTATAACTATAGCTTTGATACTGACCTGTGACGCCCCCAAAATTCGGACACCCATATCTCGAATTCGGTGCATCACGTGCAACTACGAATATCCTAGTAAATCATTAACAACAGAATTAATAGAATAATTTACATTGATATAATATAAATATTCGCGTACCAAGGTACCGTAACCATTACTACGACAATTTAGTGATTAACTTAAACATACTTAATCATTCTTGAATACATCATAACAAGCATAACAATAATAATAGTACTTCTAGTCTTAGGGACTAAGTTATTCTGTCGCCTTGCCCTTTCCCTTGTCCTGTCCTGAAGTACCGCCTTACTCTGCCTTAACTGTAATGTTTTTAGGAAGCAAGAATGAGCAACAAGTTTGCCCAGCAAGTAATATAGCCAGAAGAACAAGCAGTTATAGCATTTAAACCTTTCAAGGGTATAATAATAATTGGTAGTTCAAGGATATCGAGAAATATCAAGAGTATTCAATAAGTATCGCTATAGACTGAAGGATATCAACAACTTTCAAGATTTATTCATTTCGAGGTTCAATATGAATAAGCACTGAGCAGTCACTAAGGACTAAGAACTCTTACTAAAATTAATAGTATTACACTGTAATCCAATATAAACGAGTACAACAGGTGATCAGCCTAAGGTACCCTATGTTATGCATAACATTTAATCATACTCATGTGCGCACGTCGGTTACCCGACAATATATAATTTCCCCTTCAATGAGGGTTGTTCATCTCAGTAGATTTACTATAGTCAGCACCAAGTCAATCGGTTTGGATAACACATAATAATAGCCTAGTCGAATCAAAGGCTTAGACAATTTTTATAATGCATTTAAGAACTAAGTCCAATGCTTGGAATAACGTCAAGGTATACAAATGATTTTCGAATAGAAATAGATATTTGCTTGATAAAAATATGATTGATATGACAACAATTCAATGAATACAGTGTGAGAATTAAGGAACTTGAAACACAATAATAATAATAGTGTTCGGATACTTACTCAATGTAAATTTGAGTGAGGTTAGGGAATGTGCAACACAATAATAATAGTGTTCGGATACTTACTAAATGTAAATTTGAGTGAGGTTAGGGAACTTGCCTTTAGCGTTGATTGTTACTATAGCGAAAATCACCTCAATGAATTATGTTTGTCCTATTTATGTAAGTATAGGTATTCATTAGCCAAACACACTTGATATACATATATAAACAACATGTACACATAACACATTTTTCTTTCTATCTATGTATATTGTTGCACCCATCAAAACTCATAGCTGTACACTAACATGCTCATACTTTTGACCACTGCTAGTTTATTCATAATCTTTCTTCTTCGTAGTTCCAAGAGGTTCATTGCTTTAAGTAGACCATAACATCTATCAATCCCACCGACCCTTTTCTACGCATGTTTGCAGGCATTAGATTTATTTTCCCGAAGTTAGTAAAATTCTTTACTTAGAACTCGTTCGTGTAATAATAGTTTATAGCAGTATAGGAATATTTATTAATCCGTCCTTATATCAAGTTATGATGATGTCTCCGAGTCCCAGGACATCTCGCCATGTCCGAAGCCGAAGACATCTGGCCATGTCCGAAGCTGAAGACATCTGGCCATGTTCGAAGATATTACGACTTGTCTGAAGACAACACGCTTCGTCCGAAGACATTACAACTTGTCCAAAGACAACACGCTTTGTCCAAAGACAGTACGACTTGTTTGAAGACAACACGCTTTGTCCGAAGACATTACGACTTGTTCGAAGACAACACACTTTGTTCGAAGACATTACGACTTGTCCGAAGACAACACGTTTTGTCTGAAGACATTACGACTTGTCCAAAGACAACACACTTTGTCCGAAGACATTACGACTTGTTTGAAGACAACACACTTTGTCCGAAGACATCTCCGAAGTCAGCTCTTTCTGAGACTTTGGTCTACACTATTTCGATAAAGTCTAACTTTGTTGGGTTAAATTCATTAAGACTTTACTATATGCATACAACCTAAAGGAATTTCTTAATACAAGGTCTAACACGACCGAACCTATCAGCTGGTTCCTAAGTACGGTGCAGCTGTACCCCATGGAGTTCAGAAGCAGTGAACATGCTCTGTTTTACAGAGTAGCCACAACTTGATTCCAGGCAATTATTAATGTATTCATGCATGAAAGTAAACTTTCCAAACACCTTATATCATGCTAATTCATCATACTTGACCTATTAATTTAGGAAAACCGAGAATCAAACAAGACTCAAGTTAAGAAAGAAGTAGAAATTATACCTTCTCGAGCTTTAACCTTGATATCTCACATACTGATTTGGTGATGCTTAGCAACTAAGAGTTCTTTACTCAGATTTCTCCAACACTCTTATCACTATAACAGACTGCCATGGTGGCTTGTATTTAAAAAGAAAAGCATGGACTAGACACTTGCTTTACACAATGTTGGGATTCATGGTGCAATAGAAATGAACAATGGTTACTTAAGGAGTTGTTTAACCACTCCATACCAGCCACTTAGCTAGCCCTGCATGCCTAGGATTAGCAGCTTAAAAGTTTGCATAAAGAGAGTTTAGGCTACTGTTCCTTGTACTTGGTGACCCTTAATTTTGGATAAAAGAATAGATTTCAGACATAGACTAGGGCTAGTCGGTCGGGCCCATTGCCTCACACCATATTATTTAACCAACACCTTGTACCATCAGTTAACTATTATGTTGGGTTCCGGATTGGATTTTAAATAACCCAAGTTTATTGGGCTAACTCAAAAGTCCATCAATTAATTTATTGGGCTAGACTCCCAATATATTATTTGGATTATAAACATGTAAATACTTAATTATTCCTCACTAATTCCATCATTGTGTCACACAAGACATCTCATAAACCTTCCATAATTATCCTCATTTTATCAATTATTAAAAGTTAAATTTTAATTCAATTGAGTTACTCATCTCATGTCATGTAAGTATTTATAAAATAAATAATCACAGGCTCTATTTATAATTATTAATATTAAATCGTAAAATTTACGGTTATTACATTCACTGTATTTAACACTTTGGGAATTGGAATTTAATGAGTTTAATTTAATTGTTTTGAATAGGAATATCGCAATATTAATTTGATTGAATAAAAGTTAATTGATCACTTGGAAAAGGTCTTTTGACACTTAAAATTCATGTTAACAATTCAGTAGGTATAATAATTGGAATAATTGGATAATTGGTTTATAGTTCATAATTAGGGATATTGGAGTCTTAACCTTATTTATCTGAATTAATTTGTCAAATCTTAGTTTTTATTTAGTTGATTAAATTTTAGAATAATCTATTTTTAATTGATTAATTTAGTTTTTTTATTTCGAAAAATCACACTTTACGGCTGTTTAAATAAAATTGAATTGGTATAGTGCTAGTAGTTGGAATTTATTGATTAGAATTCTCGGTGGGATCGACACTTTATCTTATCATTTTATTACTTGTTGACTGTGTACACTTGCACATATTTATTGATTGTGAAATCAACCAACAAGTTTTTGGTGCCACTGATGGGGACTTCTATATTAATATTAATTCCATATTAGTTATAATCAATTTGATCTTAAATTAAACGTTATTTATTTTTCTTCTTGTATTTGCAAGAATTCTTTGTGAGTGTATGCACACTAGATCAAGGGCTAAAAAGGAACTTTTTCCTTACATAGACGATATCGAAAGGAAGTATCAGAAATTGTGGTTGACTAGTGAGGTTATACCTTTGGAAGAAGATCTAGCAGCACAAGAAATACCAATAGACATGGCAGGGGAAGAACAAAAATTGCTTAGGGATTATGCCATGCTGACAGTCACGGATATACAGTCGAGTATTCGGAGGCCGGCAATACAGTAACGGATTTACAATTTAGTTCGGCATATCATCCTCAAACGGACGGTCAGTCAGAGAGGACGATTCAAACTCTTGAAGATTTATTAAGACTCTGTGTCCTTGACTTCAAGGGAAGTTGGGACAAGTTCTTACCATTGGTGGAATTTTCCTACAACAACAGTTATCAAGAAAGTATTGGCATTGCTCCATTTGAGGCGTTGTATGGAAGAAAGTGTTGTTATCCAGTATGCTGGGACGAGGTAGGTGAAGCAACGTTGTTGGGACCGGAATTGGTATGCATGACTACGAAAAAGATTCAAATGATCCGGCAACATATAAAAACCTCACAAGATCGTCAAAAGAGTTATGTTGATCTTCATCGGAAAGACGTGGAATTCAATGTTGGAAGGCATGTGTTATTGCGTGTTGCTCCATGGAAGGGAGTTACGAGATTTGGAAAGAGAGGAAAGCTCAATACTCGATTCATTGGCCCATTTGAAATCCTTGACCGAGTAGAAACTGTGGCCTATAGACTCGTGTTACCGCTAAGTATGCCTCATGTTCATAACATTTTTCACATATCCATGTTACGTAAATATGTGGAAGACCCAAACCACATTATTGAGTTAGAACCGGATGAAATAACGAAAGATTTAACGTATGAAGAGGTACCTGTTAAAATCTTGAATAAGAAGGAACATATTCTACGCTCCAAGGTTATACCTTAAGTCAAAGTTTTGTGGAAAAATCACGATATTGAGGAAATGACCTGGGAGTTAGAATCTGAAATGAAATCAAGGTATCCTCACCTATTCGTCATACCAGGTATGTACCCTAATTTCGGGGGCAAAATTTCATAAGAAGTAGAGGTTGTAAGACCCCAACTGTTATGAATAAAGATGAATTTTTCTATAAATATCATTTTGAATAATTATAGTATTGATTTGTTATAATATTAAAGTTATGCATAATATTTATAAATTTTGCAAAGTAAGCAAGTTGTTATATAATATTCGATTGGTCAATAAATATTCATTTTAACAGGGAATATTTGTACGACGGAACAATCATTGGTGGACCCCACAACGTAATTATTGTCAAAGTTAGAAAACGACATAAATATCTTTTTATAAAAATTACGTCGAAAGTTTACCATTAAACTGTTGAAATAACCAGTGTTAAAAGTACAGTAATACGCGTGGTTGCATAGTAGCACACTGTATTAATTATTGATGCTTACATTGTAAAACCCCAACTTTTTGAATAAAGATGAATTTTCTATAAATATTTATTAATGAGAAATTTAATTATGTGACTATGTGAATTTATGAGAATTTATTATATTTTATTTAAAGTAAATTAAATAAAATATTGATTTATTTTATGAAGGAGTGTGACATTAATTAAACTATATGATAAAGCTTTATTAAATTAAATGATTATGAAATCTATTAAACCTAGCCAAACATGGCCTTAGTGGGAGTTATGGGCAGTTAACCCATGATGGGTAATTGACCATAATGCGCGTCAATTTATTTGATATATTCGACGTCTTCTCTATTTTCTTCATTTTTCCTAAGTTAACAAGTAAATCACAGTGAGAGAATTGAGAAGTTTGAGAGGAATTGTGAGTGTTTAATCAACAAGTTTTTGGTGAAAGGATCATCTGTGATCATCTCTTCTAAACTAGACTCTGGGTAAACTCTCCAAACCCAAATTCTTTTACGTCATTTAGTTTTCATGAAAATGGCTTTCAAAGCTTTTGTAAAATATCTGTAATTGAGAAAGGGTATGATTATGAGTTTATGTATGTGTTAAATATTACCAAATCATATTTGATTATATATATATATATATATATATATATATATATATATATATATATATATTATGTAGACCATATCTTCAGTGTCATAAAATATATCGTATATGTTGCTCAAAACTTACATTGTATGGATTTTGGCCATATGGCCTTTATACGTGATTTTAATATGTCAAACATAAATGTTTTTGTAAAATTCCCACTTTTATTTTATTATGCATGTTGTTACAAAGAGACCAAACCTTAAATGAACGTATCCAGTGTTATAACGAATCTGTATTATTAATTTTCATGGTTTTTGTTCAAAACCTTCAAGAACACAAAGAACAATGAAAATTTCATATTTTAATCCTGTTAATTAGGTGTTTTAACATGTTAAAATCATGCTAGAAGGGTTAAGTAGTGATTATATGTGTATTATTATGAATGGGTATGATTAAATTCGTGTAGTAAAATTTTAATTGGAGTTTTTTTAGCCGCGTTCTGCAATTTTCGCGAATTGCAGAACAATTTTTGGTTCGCCGCGCCGCGGCGCCAGACTCATGCCTTGACATCCGCGCCGTAGCACCACGGCGCCGAAGCGCCAAGAGTCCGGCCGCAGCGCCGAGTACCAGTACAACAGTGGCGCCGCAGCGCCACTCTCTAGAATGTTTAGAAATGAATTATTTTTAAATGTTCAAGTCTAGCAATGTGATAACAACTTAATGTAATGAACATAAAAATATGTTAGAAATATAATGGGATATTAAAATAGATACTTAACATGTAAATAACATAATTGCATGTGGATTGAATTATGAAATACATAAGTAGCTTATTATTCATGAAGTGTTATTATGTGACAATAAGTGTGATATTTGACTAAGTATAGTCATAACCAAAGTTTAGATAAAAGAATGAATTTATGATGGTTAATTATATTATAATTAACTAGAGTTGTGAATGTAAATGATATGTAGGATTTAAATCAAAGAAAAAGTTTAATTAAAGCGTAATCTACGCACGAGGCAAGTTTCCTACCCCTACTTATTATCATTGTTCAAGTTTATTATTTACCTTGAGTAAACTCTCATTACTATTATTCAAGTTAGAATTGTTATATTAAAGATTAATTATCCTTTCAAAATATGAATTTGTTATATAATATTTGTTCTATTGTATACTTCTTGAGATTATTATTCAATTTGAGTATCATTATTGTTGAACCTTGTTAGACTAGTAAACCTTATTGATTCGACTAGTCCATAGTTGATGAACGTTCTAAATTTCAGAACCCTTATTGAATTATCCAAACCAAACTTCTTTTGGTGCGAACTCGAATGTCAAACTGAGATGAACAACCCTGCAAAGGGATTTACTTACGTGTTATCGTTAAGATATTGTGCACAGTATGGTACTAAGGGCTGATCCCCCTAAGTACGAGAAGAAGAGTCCATAGTCTTATGACTGTTAAAGGTTTCAAGTATACCCTTGATAACCTAGGACATAGTTCAAGATCTTATGACCCTCAGAAATCTTTTGATTCTTGATTCAAAAGTTGAACTTTTATTTCAGAAGTCTTTGATTCACTCGCATGTTATTATACATTGTTACTTCATTATTTTATTGGTGGGCTATCATGCTCACTCTTGCGTAATAATAACATTGCAGTTAAGAACGAAAGAGCAGACGAACCTTCCACTAGTAAAGGCAAGGGCAAGCTTAGCAAGTAATGAAGATTGATTATTTATGTGGTTATGTAATGATGATTAGAACTGATGTTACTTAAGACTTATTTATTTATGTTTTCGCACAGATGATTTAAGGTTAGAGTAACCTGGGATTTATTTATTATGTAGTTGATGTAACCCCATAAGGGGAGATTTAGTATTATTTCTATCTATTGCATGGTTTGCATTTATTTATGGGTAGATAAATGGATGAGATATGTACAGTGAACACCAAATCCCATTGAATTGAAGTACCCGAATTTGGGGGTGTCACAGGTTGGTATCAAAGCTGTAGGTTATGAACCTTAGGTGGGGGAAAAACCTTAGGAAGTAGCCTTATAGAATGAATATAGTGATGGAAAACTGTTATCGAGTTCTAGGAAATGAATTTTTGTAATTCATTGAAGATAATAAAAGACTTTATGTGCTTATGTGTTAAATTATGTTCTCACTAATACGAATTAGTAACTAAAACTCAAAATTTTGTTGTCAGTATGTCGGATGTTGGAGGAACTAGTTGAGCAGGAGGAACCCCGAGTACCTACAGTACCTACAAAGGAGGAGCCCAGAGACATTCATGTCATTATGGAACAGTTGGTACAGAGGGAGCCATCTCCATTGATCACCGTTGTTGGTCAGGAGCATGAACCTGAGACTGATCCTGAGGAGGAATTTGATGAGGAAGAGGAGGAAGAGGAGTTTCCACAGCACTCCTTTGATGCTGAGATGTACGACGCGTTATACGACTGTAACGTGGAGTTACGAGATGAGGTGCAGGATTTGACTGAGCGGGCGATTATTCAGTAGATTACTCTTGAGGAAAAGGAGAGGGAGATTTCGACTCTTCACTCACGACTGGGAAATGTAGAATGGGATTTGGTCCACGAGAAGGGTCAAACCGAAGATAAGACCGCAGAGATAGAAAAGTTGAAGAATGAACTGAAAGAAAGCTCTGAAAGGCTGATCACATCAGAAGAAGGCTGGGTAAGAGAGTCACGTCGTGCTGATCTTGAGGAAGAGGACGGTCGTGCAAAGAAGGCGAAGCTTGGGGAGACATACTCTACACTTAATCATGCAATGAATGAGGCCCAGGATCGAGTTTTAAGGTAACCCATCCAGTTTGAAGGACTTCCATCGTATATGCTGGATCGCAGGATGATGTCTCGCATCATAGAAGAGGAGCGTAGCAAGGCTATTCAGCTCCTTGACAGACAGTGATAGAATTTGTTTAATTATGTGAAAGACTTAACTAGTTTTTATATTTAAATTCCGATGTGTTTATGAACGAAGGAATATGTTAATATTTTAAATCCTGTAGATTCTTTATCTCAGGATAGATGATGTAAATAGCAGTGATGCTAAATTGTTGAGTAATGTCTTAACTATTTAGAGAAATAAACAAAGATCTAATAAGCATATATTTTAATAGAATTATGCCGCCAAGAAGAAGACAACAACGTCAACCAGCTCAAGAAGAGTCTACGAATAACAACAATAACGCCAATGCTAATCTTGTTCAGCAATTGGTTAACTTGTTAGCTGGAGCAATGAATAATCAACCTCAAGCTCCACCAAATACTACATTTAAGGATTTCAAGGCGGTGGGACCGCCAGAATTTAAAGGTTCCATGAACTCGATCGAGGCTCAAACATGGGTTATGGAAATGGAGAAGGTTTTCGACGTCGCTAGGGTTAGAGAAGACCAAAATACCGCCTTTGCAACGTTTATGTTGGAGTCTGAAGCTAGTTATTGGTGGAAAGCAAACAAAGTTCGTGGAGGTGAAGGTGTAATTACTTGGGAGAGATTTAAGGAGATGTTCTTCGAGATGTATTTCCCGACCAGTTCGCAGAAGCAGATGGAAGTTCAATTTCTAGAATTGAAGCAAGGAAATATGAGTGTACCTGATTATGCAGCTAGATTCAATGAGTTGGCGAGGTTCGCCCTGTATCAAGTATACACGGACGAGAGAAAAGCCAGAAGATTTGAACAAGGACTAAAGCCTTGGGTATATAGTAAGGTATCAATGTTTCAGATAAACACTTTTGCTGGAGTACTGGAAAAGGCCATCCTCGCTGAAGGTGGAAGCGATGCGGTGACCAAGTATAATCAAGAGCAGAAGAAGAAGAAGAAGAAGAAGAAGAAGAGTGAGAATGAAGGTAATAACAAGACTGGTGGGAGTAGCACTAGGGGTAGTCATAATCAGAAGAGGAAGTGGACGAATAACTCGTCAGCTGGAAGTCAACAAGGAGGGTAGAAGAAGAAGATCGAAGCGTGCTCAAGTTGCGAAAAATCTCATTTGGGAGTTTGCATGAAAGGGAAGCGAGTGTGCTACAATTGTGGTCAGGAAGACCACATAGCACCAAACTGTCCAAACCCAAAGAAGGGTACTTGTTTCACTTGTGGTTCGAAGGACCATCTGGCAAGAGACTGTCCTAAGAAGGGATCGGGAGGGTCAGGATTAGGAGGAAATCGGGGAAATAACAATGGAAATGCCTTAACTATCACCGGACCAACCACAACAAACCGACCAACCGCCAGGACTTTCAACATGACGGTGCAGGATGCAGTTCAATCTCGTGAGGTGGTGTCAGGTATCATTCCGATCAATAAAATTAATGCTTATGTTTTATTTGAATCGGGTGTTACTCGTTCCTTTATATCCAATGACTTTGCCAAGAATTTAGATTTGCCTAAGGATAAATTGGATTACCCCATGAACATAGAAATTGCGAATAGAGAAATAATCCCTGTTAAGTACATGCATAAGAACTGTAGAGTGGATATTAAGGGTAATATCATGAACGTAGATCTTATCCCTATTCAACTTGGGGAATTTGACGTTATTTTGGGTATGGATTGATTATCCAAATATGGGGTAGTAATTGACTGCCAGAGGAAGCGTATTAACCTTATGACTCCGTCAAAGGTTGTGTTTTATGGTAGCAAGTCTCCTAGACAAGCGAGTTGTCTGACTATGATGCAGGCCAGGAGGTTGTTAAGACAAGGCTTTGTAGGATACTTAGCTTACATAGTCGACAATCGAAAAGAGAATCCGAAGGTAGAAGAAATACCGATTGTGAGGAACTTCGTCGACGTATTTCCAAACGATTTGCCAGGACTTCCACCAGATAGAGAGGTAGATTTCGTAATCGATTTGGCACCCAGAACCGCTCCAATATCGAAGGCACCATACCTAATGGCACCAGTAGAGATGAAAGAACTAATGGTACAACTACAAGAATTATTGGACAAGAAGTACATTCAACCGAGCGTATCGGCGTGGGGAGCGCCGGTGTTGTTTGTGAAAAAGAAGGATGGATCGATGCGGCTCTGCATTGACTACAGAGAACTTAATAAGGTCACGATTAAGAATAGATATCCATTACCGAGGATCGACGACATGTTTGATCAATTGAAGGGAGCGAGATACTTTTCCAAGATAGACTTGAGAAGCGGTTATCATCAACTGAATGTGAGGCCAGAGGATGTACCGAAGACAGCGTTCAGAACGCGATATGGTCACTACGAATTTTTAGTAATGTCGTTTGGTCTTATGAATGCTCCTGCAGCATTTATAGGACTAATGAATGGTGTGTTCAAGCCGTTTTTGGACAAGTTCGTAGTGGTATTTATAGACGACATTTTGGTATATTCAAAAACCAAAGAAGAACACGAAGAGCATTTGAGATTAACGTTGGAGGTATTAAGAAGAGAGAAAGTTGTATGCTAAGTTTTTGAAATGTGAATTTTGGATCGAGCGAGTACAATTTCTTGGTCACGTGATCGATAAAAATGGAATTTTGGTAGATCCATCAAAAGTCAAAGCTGTGATTAACTGGGATCAACCGAGAACGCTGTTGGAAGTAAGAAGTTTTCTTGGATTGGCAAGATATTATAGAAGATTCATTTAAGACTTTTCCAAGATCACAACTCCGCTAACGAATTTAACTCGAAAAGTTGTAAAATTTGTTTGGACGGATAAGTGTGAGAAAATTTTTCAAGAATTTAAGAAGAGGTTGAGTATGGCACCTGTGTTATCTCTCCCGGATGATACATGAAACTTTGTTATTTTTAGTGATGCGTCGCATAAAGGACTTTGTTGTGTGCTTATGCAAAATGGCAAAGTCATTGCGTATGCATCACGACAATTAAAGGATTACGAGAAGGGGTATCCGACCCATGACTTGGAGTTAGCTACAGTTGTTTTTGCTTTGAAAATTTAGAGGCACTATCTCTACGGGGAGAAGTGTGAAATATATACGGACCACAAGAGTCTGAAATATATTTTCACACAGAAGGATTAGAATATGCGTCAAAGAAGATGGTAGGAATTAATTAAGGATTACGACTGTGAGATTTTATACCATCCGGGTAAAGCAAATGTGGTTGCCGATGCCTTAAGTAGAAAGGGTCGGGAGAAGTTGATGATGTTGACTGCTCAGGAGGAGATAATTGCAGAAATGAAGAAACTAGAATTAGAAGTTAAGTATCCTATGGAGATTGATGAGAAGCTATTTCAGATGCAATCTGGTACAACCCTACTGGATAAAGTTAAGGAGGCTCAACTTCAAGACGAGGAATGCAAAAAGGTGATAAGGAACATATCACAAGGAACCGAACAAAGATTTAAGATGGATAAGAAGGAATACTGATATTTGAGACCAGAATTTGGGTACCGCCAGTACAAGAGATTAAGGAAGACATTTTGAGTGAAGCTCATAGTTCACGATATTCGATTCACCCTGGTAGTACCAAGATGTACCAAGATCTTCGACAACATGTCTGGTGGCCGAATTTGAAAAGTGATGTTGCAGAATGTGTTGCCAAGTGTCTGACCTGTCATAAAGTGAAAGCAAAACATTAGAGACCGAGTGTATTGCTACAACCGTTGGAGATCCCAGGATAGAAATGGGAACATATTACAATGGACTTCGTGCTTGGCCTTCTGACGACTCAGAAAGGTTACGACGTAGTTTGGGTTATCGTTGACCGACTGATGAAATCCGCACACTTCCTTTCGATCAAAATCAGATTCAACTTAGATCAGTTGGCAAGGTTATATGTGAAAGAGATTGTTTCGAGGCACGGAGTGCCGGTGTCAATTTGTTCTGATAGAGATCCGCGCTTTACATCGAATTTTTGGATACGTCTACAGAAATGCATGGGAACGCAATTGCGAATGAGTACAGCATACCACCCTCAAACAGACGTACAGAGTGAGAGAACGATTCAGACATTAGAAGATATGCTAAGAGCCTGTGTGATGGACTTTAAAGGAAATTGGGATGATCACCTACCGTTAGTAGAGTTCGGCTACAACAACAGTTACCATGCTAGCATAGGCATGCCGCCTTACGAAGCGTTATACGGCAGAAAGTGCAGAACTCCACTTTATTGGGATGAAGTTGGCGAAAGATAATTGCTAGGCCCAAAATTGGTATAACAGACAGCAGAAATAGTCAAAGTGATCCGAGCATGACTAGTAGCAGCTCAAGATAGACAGAAGAAATACACTGATCCACACCGTAAGAATGTTGAATTTAAACTGGGTAGTTATGTGTTTTTAAAGGTCTCCCCCTGGAAGAGAAAGATCAGGTTCGAAAAGAAAGGGAAATTAAGCCCAAGATTCATTGGACCCTTTGAAGTTCTGAGAAGGGTCAGAGAAGTTGCTTATGAGGTAGCCTTACCTCCAGCTCTAGAGAATGTCCACAACATTTTCCATGTCTCAGTCCTACGACCTTACAAACCCGATTACAAACACGTCATTGAATATGAACCCCTACATTTTGACAAAGACTTATCTTACGAAGAAATTCCCGTTCAAATTGTCGACAGAAAAGAATAAGTTCTCATAAATAAAGTAATACCTTCTGTTAAGGTAATTTGGAGGAACCACAACGCTGAAGAAGCTACGTGAGAACTCGAAGAGAATATGATGAAGAATTACCCACATTTATTTACTTAATTTATGTGTAAGCGATTATGGGGACAGAATCTTTGTAGGGGGGAGAATGTAATGGGTTGAATTTATTGAGTCGTGATTTTGGGAACAGAATCCTTTTAAGGGGGGGAAGATGTGACGAACGAGATTTTGTAATTTAATTTTAATATTTATTGAAGTAAATAAATATTTCCGATGATTTAATTATTAGATTAAATAATTAATTGATGAAATTGTGGTAAATTAATTTGATTATATGTGTTACATTTATTAAATTAATGTGGAGAATTTTTATTTTCGAAGTATGTGATTATGTGAGCTTATTGTATAAAAAGAAATATTTAGTAAGTCTATTGGTATTTTAAGTTAAGTATTAATTAGAGAGTTAATAATTTGACATTATTTATTAATGAGAAATTTAATTATGTGACTATGTGAATTTATGAGAATTTATTATATTTTATTTAAAGTAAATTAAATAAATTATTGATTTATTTTATGAAGGAGTGTGACATTAATTAAACTATATAATAAAGCTTTATTAAATTAAATGGTTTTGAAATCTATTAAGCCTAGCCAAACATGGCCTTAGTGGGAGTTATGGGCAGTTAACCCATGATGGGTAACTGACCATAATGCGCGTCAGTTCATTTGATATATTCGACGTCTTCTTTATTTTCTTCATTTTTTCTAAGTTAACAAGTAAATCACAGTGAGAGAATTGAGAAGTTTGAGAGGAATTGTGAGTGTTTAATCAACAAGTTTTTGGTAAAAGGATCATCTGTGATCATCTCTTCTAAACTAGACTCTGGGTAAACTCTCCAAACCCAAATTCTTTTACATCATTTAGTTTTCATGAAAATGGCTTTCAAAGCTTTTGTAAAGTCTTTGTAATTGAGAAAGGGTATGATTATGAGTTTATGTATGTGTTGAATATTACCATATCGTATTTGATTATATATATTATGTAGACCATATCTTCAGTATCATAAAACATGTCGTATATGTTCCTCAAAACTTACAGAGTATGGGTTTTGGCTATATGGCCCTTATACGTGATTTTAATAAGTTAAACATAAATGTTTTTGTAAAATTCCCACTCTTATTTGATTATGCATGTTGTTACGAAGAGGCCAAACCTTAAATGAGCGGATTCGATGTTATAACGAATTCGTAGTATTAATTTTCATGATTTTTGTTCAAAACCTTCAAGAACACAAAGAACAGTGTAAATTCTCATTCCTCAATTAATGATGTTTCATAAGGTTATTCGTTGGGATTGCAGAAAATTTTAAATTACTTTTTTGCATGCTTTCGTTGCATTTACAATTAGATTGTATGTTTTGATCTTGTTTCTACAATCCTACAAAGGATTATTATTATTATTATTATTATTTAGTTCCTAAATAGTTTAGGAATTGAATTAAAAACCCTAAATCCTAAAGAATTTAGGAAGGGGATTAATCTATATAAGGAGAGGCCTTATGATAGATTAAGGATTGACACAACTGTGAGTATATAGATACTACAAAGAATTCTATACAGCCTAAAGAGTTAGGAGAGAGAGAATTAGAGTTAGTCACCCAAGGTTTGGAGAAACCTAAATTTACTTATTCAATCAAAAATCTCTTGGTGGAACACCTTTAAAGTGCTACACACACCGAGTAACTAACGTTTGAGCCATGGATTCGAAGAAGCGCAAAAGATCAAATGATTGGGACTTGAAGATTACATCAAGGAGTTGATTCATCTTCATAAGTTATATCATTTATCCTTCCTCAATTAATAATATCGCATAAGGTGATTTTTGGGATTGCAGAAAATTTAAAATATGATTTATGTCATTCTTCCACTTTTAAATCATGTGATTTTATGTATGTTATTAATTCTGCAAATTAACATCATCGTCTTCCTTGTTATCTATTTATAGGCATACCTTCTACGGGAACAAGTCATGTCACAATGTCATAACTTGGGGGCGTGTGGTGGCCCACTTCACGTTTTATGGGCGGTCCATATCTTATCATCAGTCGTCTGACACCGCACTTGACTATTAGACTGCTACATTGTCATTCTGACGTTCGGTCATCTCTAAGTTCTTCGGGCCTCAAGTTGACAATCCACCACCTGTGACTAAGGGCCTGAGGACACTGATTTCTCTTAAGTTTGAGTTATTGGGCTTACGTATATTTTGCCTCAGTAGGATTACTCTCAAATTCTTTACTGTGAAATTTCAGGAAATTGAAAAGATGATTTTTGGTGAATTGTCTGAAAGAGATTGAAGATATTTGTGTCCTAGGATTTAATGTAAGGTCATTGCAAATATTTGATTTTTCAATTCAAGGCCTTAAGACATTTTATCTGCATTTAATATGATAAGTATTTTATGCATGCTTAAAATTGAGAGGATTCTTTAAAAAATGAATTGTTAATTGATTTGTAAAATTTATTGATATTTAAAGTGGTTAACATATATATATATATATATATATATATATATATATATATATATATATATATATATATATTGACGTGTATGCTAAAAATCTTGAAATGTTGCTATCACTTAGATATCAGAGAGAATCCTAATTTAATGGGATAGTTTAATAAGCATGATACACGTGGAAAGAGGTTATATATCAATCCTTATATATAAATACATCACAGGCTATCCTCCAACTCAATCAATTTCAAATCAATTTGTCTTCCAATTTGATTTCTAACAGAAACTCAATTAATTTCATAGCCTATCCTCTAACTCAATCAATTTCAAATCAATTAATTAAACTGTTTGTCTTCCAATTTGATTTCCAACAGAAACTAAATTAATTTCACAACCTATCCTCCAACTCAATCAATTTCAAATCAATTAATTAATCTGGCTTCCAAACACACCCAATTTTAATCAATTGATATTAGCCATTAATACATAATATTAACCATTAATACATAACAGAAAACCATTAATTCAGTTGCCTCTTCCAATCCAATAGTTTTTCTTTTTCTTTCATCTTCAAAACTGCCACACGGATTCATGCTATACAACATTGCATTACAATTAAGATACATAGTTAAATCAATAGATAATCCAAAAGACAACACTCACTATAGTCATAAATATTAAAATTGGTAACATATAACAGATAATAAACAATCCAAAAGACAACACTCACTATAGCCATAAATATTAAAATTGGTAACGTATAATGGATAAGAATTGATGACCAAAAAAAATAAATACTCATTAAATATAAAACACCTATAAATACTACTATCACATAAACAAAAAACCCAATACACAAACAATATCGTACAAAATACTAAATAATGGATATCAGGTCAAGTAATTAGTTTCTTTTTTTAACTAATATATTCTTCCTATTTTGCATGTTATTTTTAAAATTTTAAGTGTTCATTTATTTGCAAATTTATACCAACAAAAAATAAAGGGGTAGAACAAATGCCAAATTATTGAAATAAGCGATGATAGCAGTAGTGACAATGGTGGTTATGGATATGCCAAGAATGCAAGGATCGAAGAAACTATTGTTACGCTACAAACAAAGATCGAAGCCATGAAAGAGAAGATTCAAAAAATTGAGCAACGACTATTAGTTTGTTTTTTTAACTAATATATTCTTCCTATTTTGCATGTTATTTTTAAAATTTTATGTGTTTTCATTTATTTGCATATCTATACCAACAAAAAACAAAGGGGCAGAACAAACGCCAAATTATTAAAATAAACGATGATAGCAGTAGTGACAATGGTGGTTATGGATATGCCAAGAATGCAAGGATCAAAGAAACTATTGTTACGCTACAAACAAAGATCAAAGTCATGAAAGAGAATATTTAGAAAATTGAGCAGCAACTGAATGATCTTAAATAAAATGGATTATCACAATAAAAGTGGAACTGTGGAAGTAATAAAATAGCAATAGCAACATATTTATACATGTAATTGCTATGCCATGCAAAAAAAATTGAAAAATTTATATGAAAAATATATTATTATTACGAAAAATCTTTCTCATTTTAATTTTAAAAAATTATACAATCGAAAAACAAACTAGCCTGTGCATTGCACGGGTTATCAACTAGTATATATATAATGCCATGACCATCCCTTTGAATGCTAAAGTCTTGTTAATGATTATACTGGAAAGTAATTGATATCTCTTGGTTAGCACTTGGCAATTATTACGGAATTGACATTCTCTCATATCTCTTACGTGATTTATTTCAAAACAGTGTGATGTGTACATGTGGTAATTGTTACGGAACTATCATTAATTCAAATCACTTTAGTAGATTATTTTTGAAGAAGTCAATCAGATAAGATAAAAAGAAATTGACTAGTTTTATCCAAGAGAAATACACGGATTATTGGTTATATATTTTATCCTTCTGATTTGTTCAAAACGGAAATAAATTTTGATTATTAGAACGGAACTTGTTTGCAACGGTAATATATTAGGCCTATAAATTCAATTGAGATATCATTTTATGAACACACGAATTACTATTGCACTGTTATACATTGAAAAGCTATAGAATTATTTTGGTGCAATTACTTGGCTGCTGCAATTAAAATTCAAATTATTTTTAGCAAATTTTCGTGAGCTCTACATTGGTGATATCTCTTTACTCTTTGATCATTGCATTCATTAGTTGAGTCTTACATTATTAAATTATTTATTTGCTTTGATCATTAGACCTCTATATTTGTAATCTTTTTATTTAGACTAAGTATTGTCTAAAGGTATTTAATCCAGGTGGAGTAAGAATTATTTACAAACAGGTTCAAAGAAGCATATGTGCTTAAGGAGTGCATTGGTGCACAAGGAGCAAAAGTGCTCAAGAGAATTCTGTAATTCAAGTTTTGAAAGAATCAGTTTTGTAAAAGGAGTCGATTTAAAGAAATAAATTGAGTCTCCAATACTAGTTGGTATTGGACGTGGACTAGGCTATTATTATAGAGGGTAATAGATGAACCACGTAAAACCTCGATTGCTATAAAATATTTTGTTTATGAGAAAATTATGGATCTGTTTTATTTCAAAAACTCTCCTCTAGAAAAACTTTTCAATTCATGTGGGATATCTTTTATGCTTTTTACACAAATCTTATGTGTAATAGTGATTGTATACATCTTTTGTTAAGGGAAAATCTGTGACACCCCCAAATCCATGTACTTCATTACCTCAAGATTTGGTGTTCACGTATTCAAAACATTCATATTTAACTACCCAATTATAATAAATTGAATAATAAAAACCTGCCCATACATGATTACTTAAATAAAAACATTATCTCTCAGGTTCTCTAACCTTTAATACAATCATTCAAGTGCGGAAATAAAATTATTACATCACATCATTATTAAAAGTCTATCATCAATGATAAAACAAATTTTAAGTCTTCCTCACTTGTACATTTTTTCCTTTCCTTTGCTAGTTGTAGGTTTATCTACCTTCTCATTCATAGCTGCAATAAATGTATAAATATGCAAGAGTGAGCAAACAAAGCTCACTTGAGATAAGAATAAATTTCTTTACAATATTTGCCAAATAATAAGCTCAATAGAACTGAATGATATGTTCTATTAACTTTTCAACATTTGTCAAATAATAGGCTCTATAGAACTGAATAATTTGTTCTATTAACTTTACAATATTTGCCAAATAATAGGCTCAATAGAACTGAATGATATATTCTATTAACTTTTCAATATTTGCCAACTCATAGGCTCTATAGAACTGAATAATTTGTTCTATTAATATTCTTAAATAAACTATAGAGCATAAGTATTCAATAGAATGAATGAAATGGTTAACCTTTGCTTGAATAGTAAAATAAGCTAGGTTCAAGTTTTATAATATTTAAAAATGAATTCCATGAAATGGTTAACCTTTGCTTGAATAGTAAAATAAGCTAGGTTCAAGTTTTATAATATTTAAAAATGAATTCCTGAACTTTAAGAAACTTGATTAACTGTAAACAAGTTGGAATGAATCAACAAATTGAGAATTTCCAATAATACTAGAGTTAGAGTTTGTTCCAATGAATTTTGAAAGCAATAACATTTGATATAAAAAGCTTTCTCAATCAAAAGCATGCATTTATAAATATAGAACTAACTCAACGAAAATGTAGAGTTAAAAGAACTGTATAAACGTAACAAACTAACTCAATGAAAGTATGGAGTTAGAAAACTTTCCTCGAGCGTAAGCTAAAATATTAAACTCACGTTCACCTAAACACAGTATTAAAACCATAACATCCATTAGACATACTCATGTTCACGTTTCAACATAAAACGCATTACTAGCTAAACTTGTTATTTTAACATAAGTCTTGTGCTACACTTTACATTTCAGAATTCCCAAGTGTTAATCATCATAACACTTCACTATCGTTCATTGTATAAACTATGTTATCACATAACGCATTTTCGATTAAATAATCATTTTTGCATCTTTGCTCATACTAACCACAACTCACTATGTTATGTTAACCTTAACATTATATATTTAACATGTTAACAAAATCTCACATCATGTTATGACATTTCCCCAATTCTCCAGAATTAGCAAAAGTAAGCATCTCAAACCAGGTTATGGCGCAGCTGTGCCATACAAAGGCTTGGGACCGGCACAACTACGCCTTTTTTTTGCCTTGGCACCGGTGCAACTGCGCTGGCGTCCAGACAGACACAGAGAAGGCAATGAACAGTAGCCGACTTTAGCCCAACAAACAAAAATTTCACCCAATAGACAATAATATTAACACGTAGAATAAATACAACAATATCATAAACATGATTGCTCACATTTACAACCAACTAGCACAATTTAACTCTAACTACAAATATTTTAATTTCTCAAAACTCATGTTTTTCTAACAAAAACTCCATTTTCGAGTTCCTTCACAAAATTGAACACTGTGATTTCAATTCTTGTCCAAATTACCTCATTCCAATTACGTTATACTAATACCTCATTGAACTAACATATGCAAGCCTCAATTAATAGTTTAATATAAGAATTGACCATCTAAATTGGTACTTTTCATGAACAGATGAAAACATATATATATAAACATACACTGTCAAAACTTTTTCTTCTACTGTCAAATGAATTTAGCATACCATCGTTGTTTAAACAAAATCTCTAATCATTATATACTCATATAATCACAAGTAATCTATTGTAAAGCAACAATTCAAAATATAAAATTCACAGAACATGAAATTTTGCCGTAAAACTCATATATGCATATATATATATATATATATATATATAATACTAATGTTGTGTAAAAATACCTTGAACTTGCTTGCAATCCTTGTTAAACACACTGCAATTGTTGTAAAATTCCTAGGTTTCTCTCCAATTCTCTCTCAATTCTATGTATGTTCTTAGCAACTGACCAAAGAAATGAAAACCTTTAAGCGTAAAACAAATATAAAAATCGATATGGCCTTAATTTACCTATTAAGTAAATCACTTAATACATATAACGTACATATATTATAATTATTATTTTATATATTATATTTATTTTAAAAATCTAAAAATTCCAAAAGCCATAAGGCTTGTTTGGCAAACCATTTTATTTTATTAAAGAATTAATATATTAAGCCTTGTTTGGTAAACACTAAAATAAATTACTTTAATTTATTTTAACCACTCCTTATAATATAGTTATTTATCACACTATATTAATCAAGCTTTCATATTTATTTTAATTAACTCAAAGCACAATTAATTAAATAAATCCTTTAATCACATAACATAATACAAATAATATATCATTTAATTGAAATATCAATATAATAATCATTTTCTTAATTCATTAATTATTTATTTAACAAATAATTCTTCAAATAATATTAAATAAATAAAACAAATATTCATTTACCTATAATCACATCCATTAAATATTTATATAACTCAATAAATATTTAAAATTACATTTAAAATTCTGGAATGTCACAAAATCTCTATTCTTTACTGTCGTTGATTTTGGAAGTATTCTTAACATTCCCTCTGCTGGACCATGTCCATTCACATTAAAAGGTGCTGCGAATATTCTTTTTCCACCTCTAGAACAACTTCAAAAAGTCATGGATAATCAACCTTTAACTTCTCTTTTTACTCCAAAAAGTGTTGATGTTTGTCCTACTACTTGTGTTTTACATAAATTGGTGCATTATAATCTATTTCTCAGCATTGGTGGTGGTGCAGATTTTACATATCAAGATTTGGTGGTTATGGCCATGATTGTCAAAGGTGTTTCTTTTAATTTCTCACTTATGATGTTATCTCATATGTTAAGTTGTATTCGTCTAACCAAAAACTGTCTTCCTTATAGTGGTTTTCTAACCAAGATTTTCCAGTATTTTAAAATTTCCTTTGATGATGAAATTGTTGTGTCTAACAATGAATTTGTGGATTCTGCAAATTTGAAAAAAATCGTACATTTCTCTTGTTCATGGTGAGTTTATTCATATTGTTCCTAATCCTCTACTTATACCACCTACTCCTGCCTCTTCTGATCTGCATTCTGATAATCCATCTTCTTCTACTCTGCCAAACACCACTGATTCTTCATATGAAGTCTTTAGTTTGCTGACTAACATCATTCATATTCAAGAAGAAATGAAGAATGATATTACTGATATTAAGCACAGACTTAATGTGTTGGAGAAAGGTAAGTTGCCCATGAGGGCATAAGTCCTATATGCAAACTTAAAAGGTGTTAAGTTGGCTAATGGACTTGGGGGTCGTTCTATATGCCCATAGCACTCTGGGGAGCTCTTCGACCCATTTTCCTTTAACGTCGAAAAGACATTTTTCTAGACTTTAAAGGAGAATGCAATTTGTTACTTTTACTTGGCCACTGGCTTACTGATTTCCGACAAACAACTTCATATACATGTTATTTAGTTATTCCAAATATGCCTTAAATTCCTTGCCTATAAACTGAAGGCCATTTTCCAAGATTAACACTTAGGGTATGCCAAAATGCATAACGACAAAATCATTGAAGAATATTTTACAATCCCTCTCGGTAATACGTTGGAGTACTTTTGCTTCAACCCACTTACTCATATAGTCGACTACCACAATTCATAATTGAAGGCTGTTAGGGGCTTTGAGAAGAAGACCTATTAGGTCGATGCCCGACATTGTGAACCGGATAGGGGAGAGAATGGAGGATAGTGGTTCTTCCTACAGTTTAGGTATATTGGCATATACTTGACATTGATGACACTTTTGAAGATATGATTTCATATCCTCGTATATTATCGGCCAAAAATACCCGTCTCGGTATTTTGATATTTTATATTTAACCCGTTAGGTATCCTTGGGGTCCTCAGGTAGGATCCCATGCAACAAAAATAAAAGTATATAGGTCATCCAGCTGGGGCCCAGTTCAATACTAAGTAACTCATGTTGATTGGTACTCGAAAAATCTAAGGTTTCCACGTACAATGATCCCTTAAGTCATTCTCCTAGGTTGTTGGTAGTTTGGAGAGGACATCGATAATCTGGGACTGTTCCCAAATAATGCCTTGAATTAAGAACTTTTGAAATGACTATAAGTTCTTTTAGACCTCCTTCAAATAGTCGACCATCTTTTGTTCTTTGGCTCATATTCTCCTAACACTTGTTTGACAACCAATTGGGAATCACTAAAAGCATTTAGCTTTTGAACGCCTAGACCATGAGCAAGCCTCAAGCCTAAGAGGAGAGCCTCATACTCGAACTCATTATTGGTGGCTTTGAAACGGAAGCGTAGCACTTACCTGAACTTAAAGCCCTCGGGGCTAGTGAGAATGACTCATCTTCCGCTTTTGTTAGTGGTAGAAGAACCACCAACAAACAAGATCCAAATTCCCTTGAATAGTCTGTGGCTCGAGAACACTCATCGGACCTGGTTCTGATGGTTTCTCGTCGGGGAATGTGCATTCTATTATGAAATCAACTAGAGCTTAGCCTTTAATGGTCGTCCGAGCATGATATTTAATATGATATTAACTAAGTTCTACATCCCACATAACTAGTCTTCCCGAGAGGTTGGGTTTGAAAAGTATCTTCATGAGGGGTTTATCGGTCATCACCAAGGGCGGAGCCAGAAATTTATTTCGTACCGGGCTACCAAGTACCAACATTAGATGGAAAATGTCCTTCACTAGTTGATGCACTTTCTCTTGATTTAAATAAAAAAAATAAAGTTTTTTCTCTCTTGCTCCTTGACTTTCCATTATGACTTGTTCAAATTGAAAATTTCCAAAATCTAAAAATTCAGAAATTACCTTCAAAGTTTAAATTGAAATTCTCTAAAGTTAAACACTAAATTGATAGAATCAATCGGTATGAATACATGCAATAGAATCAATCAATTATACTCATTTTCAACCAATTTCGATAAACCCTCTTATCAACTAATACTATAAAAAAATTAAAAAAAAAATAAATTAAAAAATAGCCCAGAAATGCCAAACCCAATTTGAATATGGGAAATTGAGAATTACAAAAAAATGGAGATGAAATGAACCACCAAAAAACCTACCTACAAATACATAATATTTCCAAATTATAAGCCCCAAGGTTATCTATTTAACTAGATAGATAGCTTCCGAAAGTATCTGCATTTACTTGATATCTTCATTTGATATCTTCTCTCTGACTCCTTTTTTTGATGCAGCTCTCTTTTTCTTCATTCATTTAGGAATTAGGGCATCATGTAAATGCCTTTATATGTATTCTGTCAACAAACTAGGCAATATGTATTCAGTATTCAATGTTGGGTTGGACCGTTGGGCTATTGAAAGTATATAACTTATAAGTACTAATACTATAACTAAAAAAACTTCACCCGGGCTGGAGCCTACCCCCGCCCAAGGGTGGCTCCGCCCCTGGTCATCACCCTTAATGCTTTCCCTGAAAGTAATGTTGTAACTTCCTCGAAGGACTTGTCATTTAAGGCATATGTAACTTTTCTAGATCGGGGTATTGTGACTTTACTCCCCGAAGGACTTGTCTGAAAGAGTAGATAGGGCATTGTACGCCTTTTTTCTCGAACCAACGTAGTTCTAACAATTTTTGTAGTAGCCGCAAGATATATTTAAAGTTTCTCCTATGGACAGACTAATGAGAGTATCTGTGGTCGAGCTAAATATGACTTAATATATTCAAAAGCCAACTAAAAGTTGGGTGTCCACACAAACTGCGAGTATTCTGGGCAACCTTACAGGGTATCAAAGAAAGGAATACATCGTTCTGCTAATTTAGAGACCAACCTCCGGAAGGCAGCTAAACTACTCGTTAACATTTGTACATCTTTATGCTTCCTAGGTTTCATATCCAAGATGGCATGTATTTTCTCTGGATTTGCTTTAATTCCCCCTCACTGATCAAGAAACCCAAGAATTTCCTCGACGCCTGTCCAAAGGTGCACTTTTTCGAGTTTAAGCGCATATTATGCCGCCGAAGAATTTAAAAACATTATCAGAGGTCCTCGACATAGGCGGTTGGAGCTAAAATTTTAACAATCATGTCATCTATGTATACTTTCATGTTCTTTTCGATGTGATCCTTAAATATTGTGTTCATCATCCTTTGATAAGTTCCCCCAATGTTAACCAATCTAAACGACATGACCTCATTATGAAATTAGTCTTATATCCTCCTTAGTCATTTTAATCTAATGATACTCTGAGAAAGCATACATAAAGAAAAGGAGGTGAATAGTCGTACCATTGATGAGTTGGTCAATGAAGGGCAGAGGGTAGGAGTCCTTTAGGCAAAACTTGTTCAAGTCTATATAGTCAATACATATAGGCCATTTCTCATTGCTCACTTTACTATAACTGCATTTGTCAACCACTCGGGGTACAAAATTTCACATATAAGATCTGCCTTTAAGAGTTTGTCTACCTCTTCTTCTATGGATGTTTTTTTGTTTGGGTAAAATTTATGCGCTTCCGTTTACCTAGTTTCCTACAAGGATCTATATTCAGCTTGTGGATGACAAATGATTCATTGATCCCGAACATATTTTGCGGCGACCAAGTAACAATATCCTCATACTTTCGAAGTAGATCAATGATCTGTTACTTCATGTCTTCGGTCAATGCGACCAGCACATTGCGTTTTCGGGTATAAACTCAAACTATTTAACCTTTTTGGTCGATTCAATTTCGGGCTCTAAATGTTTTCCTCTAAGGATGCCACCTTGATGGGTCCATCCTCCTACTTTGTTTATTAGGAAATGGTCATTATTACTTTCCCCTTGTCCTTCTTCTTTTTTGGAGCGGTTTGGGCCAAGTTTAAAGTAGTATTATAGGATACCCGAGAGACCTCCTAGTCAACACAAACCTCCCCAGCGCCATAAAGGTCAAAAATTTTATCCTCATGTCAGTGATTGAGGTTACTGCCTGTAAATTGGCCAAAGTGGGTCGCCCGAGGATAGCATTGTATGAAGAAGCCTCATCAATGACATAAAATTTAGCCATCATTTTAACCTGACAAGGTTCTAAGTCGAAGACCACCGACAAGCTTATAGTTCCTCGGATGGGTACTAGATTATTCCCAAAATCTTACGGGGGCGGCTATTGTAACAATTCAGAATTTTATTTATAATTTTAAATATTTATTGAATTAAATAAATATTTTTAATTGATGTGTTTGTTATTTAGTATATATTTATTGGATTATTTATTAGTAAGTAATAATCCATGAGTTATAGAAATTAACTTAATTAAGATAAAAGAGTGATGAATTAAAATTATGAGATAATACTCTAATTTAACTCAATAACTAAATTAGAGAGTTATTAAGAACTATATGGTTTATTATAATGTTATTTAATTTGATTTTTGTAATTAAAGTGATGTGTTAATTTAATAAATAAAATTATAATTATAATGAAAATTATAATTTTGTTGTATTGGTTTATGTGATAAATGGATTTAATAAATTGTTATTAGATTTAATTTAATTTGAATATGGGAATTTATTTAAATAAAGCATGACAATAATATTACTTATGAAAATAAATAAAAGAGTTTTAATTTGGTTTTACCAAACAAAGCCTTAGAGCTTTTGAAATTCTAATTTTAATCTTATTTTGCCAAACAAGGCTTAATGAATGATTAAGTCATTATTTTAATAGGTTTTGCCAAACAAGGCCTTATGACTTTTAAGTTTAAAATTAAAAAATAACTAATAGGTATTTAGTAGCCTTATTATTATAAGTCAGTTTATTTTTTTTTATGTTAGCGTCTGTTTTAGTTTTACGTTGGCTTAAGCCTAAGAAAGAACAAAAGGAAGAAAGAAGAGAGAAGAAAGAAGAGGGGAAGAGAATAAGTTCTCTGTAAATTGAGAGAAGGAATTTGTGAGGGTTATGGAAGGACGAAACAAGAAGATTGTTCAAAATTTTATAGCTAATCAAAGGTAATAATCTAACTTTGAGTTTTTAGTATTATATTTCTTGAGTTTTCTTTGAAAATTTGGATTTCTATGGTTAGATTGTTAAGAGATTGATCATATATGTTAATTAGTATGTATAATTTGTTATACGTAATCTATAACAGGTTTTCATGCAATCAAATTTGTGGAAACAAGTGTTAGATGAAAAAATTTGGTTTATGGCTTAGTATATGTATTTTGGTTTATTTTAAGGCTTAAATTGATGGTTAGATCATGTATATAATCTGAAATTGATAATAGATGTGATTAGTACGTCGAAAAACGAAAAGAACGCAAGTTGAATGAATCAAAATGGTTAAGAAACAAATTCGTGGTGTTCGATTTCGCTAGAGATGTTAAAACATAAAAATAGTGTATGAACATGTATTTTAGGTCAAATTTTAAGTTGGTTAATGTTTTTATAAATTATTAGAATTCTAGTATGTTGTATTTCTATGAATTATGAATCCATAGAATCGAAAATGGACTAATTTGGATGTGTATAACTCAAGTTATGAAGATTAGTAGGAGAAAAGGTTCAAAAATTGCAAAACACTGTAATCTGGGCGTAGCCTAGCGTGGGCGCGCTGCCCAGGAGCGCGGGCGAACTTCCCAGCGCTGCTAGATGGTGTGGGCGCACGGAAAAAGGGCGCGGCCATGCCCCATGTGTGCTGACTGTGACTGCATTGACCTATTTTGGTAAAACGGCCATAACGTTTTCATACAAACTCCGATTAAGGTGATTCAAGAAGATCTGAAACAAGGACTAATAGACCTACAATTTTAATTCTTAAAGTTTTTCAATTTGAGGTTTGGAACAGGGGTTAAAATGGTCATTTGTAGGACTGTTGTGTTTTCGGGGACAATCGGAGGGCGTCGGGCATGCACTTATGCAAGTGTAGTGCTCTTGATGATAAAAGATGTTGTTCTAAGTTATAGAACATGAATATTATGAAGTATAATGATGCTTAACATTAATAAATTATGTATTAGATAAGTTGTATACGCATACTAAGAACACATAAGAGAGACAAATTGGGCGTGTGACGAATAAACGTCGAAACGCCGTGATAAGTGATAATGAACGTAAAAAGTGTTTTAAATCAAATGAAATGAATATTATAAGATATTTAGTAGTGTTAATATAAAACCAATAAGTAGTCCTAGCAAGACTTAAACATTTGAATGAACTTCAAATATGAAATACAATGAAATATAAGTTAAAAGTTAACATAATCAAATTGAACATTGTGTATCTATGATAGGAAGGGTTATGAGGCATAGAGTAAAGTTTACATTACAACTAATATGTGTTGCTATGTGAATAATAGTTAATGTGAATGATTATATAATTGTGTAGGGCACGGGAAGTGCAGATATCTGTAAGTTGTTAAGCTGTTCTTGGTAAACAACGATCAAGGCAAGTCTTTCAGTTCCTATTTGTTATGTGAACTTGATGATGAACTGTTTTAAATCTTTATTGCAAACAACATGATGTGTTATATATATGTTAAATATATGAAATGTTAAAGTCAACTTATGACTATGTTGATTGAGTAAAGCATGCTGATTGAGTAAGGAACTCAATCTTTATATTTGTTATATGAACTGTAACATGTATGTTATGTTAGTCCAATGTTTATGAGATATATATTGAGCATGTTATTATGTGCTACGTGATGCATAAAAACTGTTAGATTTTGCTGGGCGGTCGAGCTCAACCTTGCAAATAACCATTTTTGCAGGTTAAGAATTGAAGGTAACATTATGTGCTACTTGAATGACGTGGATCCGAAATAATACATAAAGATTAATATTTAGCTAAAGTTGTTATTTCTTATTCCATGATTAAGATTCATGAGATGTACTAAATATTTTATGATGTATAACATTATGCTGAGTTGTAAAGTTAAAGTTTGAGTTATCTGTTATGCAAAGGTTATCGAAGTGAAATGTAAAATTTGATATAATAATTGTTATGAAGTGAATCATGGATTATAGATTCAAAGACATGTAGATGATAAAAGTTTTGATTCAAGGAATTAAAGTAAAAAGATATAAAAGTTTAAATTATTCCGTATATTATTAAGTTTAACATCGAATAATGATGTAAAGTCAGAAGTTAGACGTATTATTAATGACCGAAGTCGGTACTTGTATTGTATGAATTTTGGAGTCGTTACAGTTGGTATCAAAGCTCACTCTCGAAAGCTCGATTCGGGTCATTCGATCGGGTTGTTGGAGGTGGGGACACGAAGGCTGGTGGTATTATCCCACAATGGAGAGATGGAGGTCCGGAGGTGGGGACACGAAGCCAGCCGGTATTATCTCACAATGGCTAGAGAGGTAAAGATCAAAGTTTTAGGTTATAAACCTTAGGTAGGAGTACCGTAGGCTATAACCTTAGAGAAGGAAGGTGAAGATAAAGAAAGAATAAGCTCAAGTAGAGTTTGAATAATAAGAAGTAATTTAAGAAATTTTTTAAAGAAGGGATTAAAACATGCGTGAGAGGATTCAAAGAAGAATCTCGTAGAGTTATAAGGAATATGAATGTGGGGTTACCCAACTCCAATAATAAGGATGTAAGGTGATAATAAATAGATAATGTCTATAAGAAGAGAATGATAAAGAAGTTAAGAATCAAAAAGTTATATTTAAGTATGGTATAATTGTACTCTTTAATAGTTGATGTGTGGTATTTGGGCTAAACGATTCCTTCATAGAGCAGAGGTATATACGAACTAGCAACTCGGAACCTAGTTTGTTGGTTGTTTGTGGGAAACCACTCAGCGTACCATATTGAAACTATTAGAGACTCGATGTGTACCAAGTATAGAAAGTGGATACGAATGTGGAACTCGAATGAAATATTGAGCAATATAAATGAAGTTAGAAATTCTTAAAAGAAGAATTGTTATATAAACAAAAGAATTCAAAGAAGAATCTTAAAGAGATATAAAGATAAGAAATGGGAGTTGCCTAACTCCAATAGCCAAGATAATGAATAATGTCGTAAATGAAAGGAAAGAAAGGGGATTATAAAACAAAACGATCACAAGTGAAAAAAAGAATTTTAAGGCAGATGATTATAGAATAAGATCACGACGTGATCTGTTTAATTTATAAGAGAAAGATGGTTTATAATGTTTGAATAATTATAGCTTGATACTATGAAGGTAATGTACTATGATATAGTACGAGGTAAACTCACAAGGAGTTATAGATAATGTGATACGAGGAATTCGTATTGAACAAGTTATGGGTAAGTTGTTAAGAGTAAGATAGAGTTAGGTAGGATTTTAATTAAGGACTCATATGATGGCTTAGTTGTACAAACCTTTGTATGGGCGAGGGTTTTATGCTTGTGCTTAGTTTATCACATTGATAATCATTGGAATTTTGGTGTCACGTTATCAATGTATATGTGGCGAAAATGTGATTCTTTTCTCATGTGTATATTTGATAGTTAAAAACTATTAAGATTAGTCAGATATTATTATGATTAGGTGTGGTTCTTAAAACTAATGCATATGGTATGTTCGTGACTCATAATAATATGGTATATTTTGAACCCCTCGGTGAATGGATGCCTATGGTCTGACTAGGATAAGTTCTTAAACTCATATTATTGTGGCAAGTTCCTGAACTTTCAATGTACGGTAAGTTTGATGAACTATTTTGGTTAGAAAATGGTTATAGTATAGATTGCATTAATGAAGTTGATGATTGATAGAATGGTTAAGTAATGAAGTAATGAAGTAAAGATTAAAGTTGATGGATACCTGGATATTCTAAATCTACTAGCTATGCTAGACTTTCGAAATTTATTGACTTTATGATGATGTTTGCACTTCTATTTTTTTGAAAAACATTGGATCAAATGATGAAACCAACGAGTTTTAAAAACAATACCTTTATTCGTATGTCTATGCTAATTGCTTTGGCTAGATAAAAATGATTTGAAATATATCAAAATGTATTTTTATATCATCAATGTGTCATGGAACCTGGTGCAGAGATGATAAAAACGATGGAGTCGTCAATGCAGTATTACTTAGTGTTGGATGTGATCTAAGGATCGTCAGCCCACTATGGTATGATGTAGTATGATAAAATCACCAAATGACGGAATCTTCAAACGGACTGTAAATACAGTGCGGTATCATGACGTCATAAAAAGATTTTGAGATTTCTTTAAGATATGAGAATATATATATATATATGTATATATATATTTCGGTTGATGTCTGAATTATTGTAGAAGTCTATGCTATTTGATTTAGATAGACGAATATTGAAAGATGTTCATGGAATTCAAGCGTTCTTTGTCAAACTATGCCTAACCAAATTGTTTTGGTGCGGATTCAGATGTTGAAAAGCTGAGATGAACAACCCTTTTATAGGGGATTACGCGGAGGCGTTTAGATGTTTGTGCATAATACATTGTACGAAGGGATGATCACCCTAAGTACGAGGAGTCCCTATAGTCTTTATGACTGTTAAAGTTTAAATTGAAAGAGTACTTATAACTATGGACATACTCATAACGTTTAAATGTTTGTGCACAATACATCGTACGGAGGACTTAACACCCTAAGTACGGGAGTCCCTATAGTCTAATGACTGTTAAGGTTTTAGTTGAAAGAGTACTTATAACCGTGGATGTATTTCAAGGTCTTATGACCCTCAACATGATTTGGAATCTTTTAAATTCCTGAGTTATTCATACTGCTTCCCAATTATTGAGCAATTGTGGAAGATTCTTGCTATTCTAAAAAGGTGAGTGTGGCAAGGATGATATTCCTTAGAAAGAAGTGAGTCGTAGAATGAGACACTGAATGATGAATATATTGAATAAGTGAGAAAAGAAATTTTTAAATGAGAAGGAGATGAGTTATCAAATAATAATGTAAAACTTTTAATAGAAAAGTTTAATAATTGTAGAAAGATCTTTGTGAAAATAAGTGGTTATAGAACCCAATGAATGAATAAAGTATTAACATAAAATCTATTTTGATAGATTGAATGAATGAAGATTAATAAATAAAATTTCGAGGATGAAATTCTTAGAAGAATGGGTGAATGTAATATCCCGAGTGTTTATGATAACGATCCTTAGAAAAAGAAATGAATGGGTTAAAGAATATATAATACTCAAAATATAATTGAGTTCAAGTGACAGTTATGAAATAAAACTTACAAGAATTTATTATGAAGAATGGTGGGAGTAGGAAATATAAAACATATATTAAGGTAATGTGTTGAAGTTATTCAACGAAGAGATTTGAAAAAAAAAACCTGAGGAAGGTAGGATTTTGGTGATTCCGAGGACGGAATCCTTATAAGGTAGGAAGAATGTAACAATCCAGAATTTTATTTATAATTTCAAATATTTATTGAATTAAATAAATATTTTTAATTGATGTGTTTGTTGTTTAGTAGAAATTTATTGGATTATTTATTAGTAAGTAAATAATTAATGAGTTATAGAAATTAACTTGATTAAGATAAAAGAGTGATGAATTAAAATTATGAGATAATACTCTAATTTAACTCAAAAACTAAATTAGAGAGTTATTAGGAATTATATGGTTTGTTATAATGTTATTTAATTTGATTTTTGTAATTAAAGTGATGTGTTAATTTAATAAATAAAATTATAATTATAATGAAAGTTATAATTTTATTGTATTAGTTTATGTGGTAAATGGATTTAATAAATTGTTATTAGATTTAATTTAATTTGAATATGGGAATTTATTTAAATAAAGTGTGACAATAAATATGACTTATGAAAATAAATTAAAAGAGTTTTAATTTGGTTTTACCAAACAAAGCCTTAGAGCTTTTGAAATTCTAATTTTAATCTTGTTTTGCCACACAAGGCTTAAGGAATGATTAAGTCATTATTTTAATAGGTTTTGCCAAACAAGGCATTATGGCTTTTAAGTTTAAAATAAAAAAATAACTAATAGGTATTTAGTAGCCTTATTATTATACGTCAGTTTATTTTTTTATGTTAGTGTCTGTTTTAGTTTTACGTTGGCTTAAGTCTAAGAAAGAACAGAAGGAAGAAAGAAGAGAGGAAGAGAAGAAGTTCTCTGTAAATTGAGAGAAGGAATTTGTGAGGGTTATGGAGAGAAGAAACAAGAAGATTGTTTAAAATTTTATAGCTAATCAAAGGTAATAATCTAACTTTGAGTTTTTAGTATTATACTTCTTGAGTTTTCTTTGAAAAGTATGATTTCTATGGTTAGATTGTTAAGAGATTGATCATATATGTTAATTAGTATGTATAATTTGTTATACGTAATCTATAACAGGTTTTCATGTAATCAAATTCGTGGAAACAAGTGTTTGATGAAGAAATTTGGTTTATGGCTTAGTATATGTATTTTGGTCTATTTTAAGGCTTAAATTAATGGTTAGATCATGTATATAATCTGAAATTGATAATAGATGTGATTAGTACGTCGAAAAACAAAAAGAACGCAAGTTGAATGAATCAAAATGGTTAAGAAACAAATTTGTGGTGTTCAATTTCGCTAGAGATGTTAAAACATGAAAATAGTGTATGAACATGTGTTTTAGGTCAAATTTTAGGTTGGTTAATGTTTTTATAAATTGTTAGAATTCTAGTATGTTTTAGTTCTATGAATTACGAATCCATAGAATCGAAAACAGACTAATTTGGATGTGTATAACTCAAGTTATGAAGATTAGTAGGAGAAAAGGGAAGACCAGTAATGAAATCCATGGTAATATGCTCCCACTTCCATTCTAGAATTTTAAGTGGTTGCAATGGACCTTTTGGCACTTGATTCTTCGCCTTGAAACGTTGACAAGTTTGACACCTTGAGATAAACTCTGGTATCTCTCTCTTCTTATTGCTAAACCAAAATGTATGTTGAAGATCACGATACATTTTGGTACTCCCGGGATGGATTGAAAGCGGTGTGTTGTGTGCCTCCATCATGATTTTATACTTCAAATCAGAATCATTAGGAACACAAAGTCTGGAGTTGACTCAAAGTATTCCTTCTTCATCGATTCTTGCTTCTAGAATAACACCTTCTTGTACTTTCTTCTCCATACTCATCAGCTCCGGGTCTGTAGTTTGAGCAGTTTAACTTTATCAATTTAAGTCAGTTCTACTCGTATATTTGACATCATCACGTGAGCCCCTAACATCTTTAACTTTATCTCCATCCATTGTAAGTCATACCAAATGGGCCTTTTCCTTGACAATATCGCACTCGTACCCATATATGATCTTCTACTCAACGCGTCAGATACCACGTTCGCTTTTCCAGGATGGTATTGAATGGTATGATCGTAATCTTTCAATAGCTCGAGCCAACATCGTTGTCGCATTTTGAGTTCCTTTTGGGTAAAGAAATATTTGAGGCTTTTATGATCCGTATAGATCTCCACTTTCTCCCCATACAGGTAATGTCTTCAGATCTTTAGTGTGAAAATGACTGTTGCCAACTCTAGATCATGAGTAGGATAATTCCTCTCATATTCTTTGAGTTGTCGTGAGGAATAGGGTATGACTTTCCCATGTTGCATGAGAACACATCCTAAACCTCTGCCTGAAGCATCTCTGTAGTGGCAAATCCCTCTGAACCAGATGGTATTGTCAGAACAGGTACTGAAATAAGTCTCCTCTTGAGTTCTTGAAAATTCTTCTCACATTCCTCGCTCCAACCGAATTTTGTATCTTTTCGAGTCAAATGAGTTAATGGAGTAGCGATTTGAGAAAATCCTTCCACGAATCTCCGATAATAACCAGCTAAGCCAAGAAAGCTACGTACTTCGGTTACTGACTTCGGTTTCTCCCAGCTTTGTATTGCTTCAATCTTCGTTTGGTCAACAGATATTCCGTGATTTTATATTTGAGGCTTTTATGATCCGTAAAGATTTCCACTTTCTCCCCATATAAGTAATGCCTCCAAATTTTATGTGCGTAAACGACAGATGCCAACTCTAGATCATGAGTAGGATAATTCCTCTCATATTCTTTGAGTTTCCGTGAGGCATAGGCTATGATTTTCTCATGTTTCATGAGAACACATTCTAACCCTTTGGCCGAAGCATCACTATAGATGACAAATCCCTCCGAGCCAGATGGTATTGTCAGAACAGGTGCTGAAATGAGTCTCCTCTTGAGTTCTTGAAAACTCTTCTCACATTCCACGCTTTAACAGAATTTTGTATCTTTTCGAGTTACCTGAGTTAATGGAGTAGCAATTCGAGAAAACCCTTCTATGAATTTTCGATAATAACCAGCTAATCCGAGAAAGCTATGTACTTCGGTCACTTATTTAGGTTGCTCCCAGCTTTGAATTGCTTCAATCTTTGCTGGGTCAACAGATATCCCATGATTTGATATCACGTGCCCAAGTAATGCAACTTCCCCAAGCCAGAACTCACATTTCTTTAACTTGGCGTATAACTTGTTTTCACGAAGCTTTTAGAGTATCAGCCCCAAGTATTTCTCATGATCTTCATGGCTTTTGGAGTATATGAAGATGTCATCAATAAAGACAACTACAAAATGATTCAAACACTTATTGAATACTCAGTTCATCATATCCATGAAGGCAGCAGGAGCATTAGTCAATCCAAAAGACATGACTAGGAATTCGTAATGCACGTACCGAGTTCTGAAAGTAGTGTTTGGAATGTCATCAGTTTTAATCTTTAACTGATGATATCCGGAACAAAAATTGATCTTTAAAAAGAATTTAGCACCTTGTAACTGGTTAAACAGATCATCAATATGAGGCAACGGGTACCTATTTTTGATTGCTACATGATTCAACTCCCGATAATCAATGCTAAGTCTCATACTCCCATCTTTCCTCTTTAAGAATAGAACATGAGCACCCCAAGGAGACGTACTAGGATGAATGAAACCGATATCTAACCATTCCTGCAGTTAGGTTTTTAACTCTTGAAGTTCAATATGAGCCATTTGATATAGGGTTTTGGAAATGGGATTTGTACCGGGTTCAAGGTCAATACCAAACTCAATTTTGCGCTCTGGGGGTAGGCCAGGAAGTTCTTCAGGGAATACGTCAGGAAATTTATTAACAATAGAAATATCATTCAAATCTGACGTATTTTTGTTTAAATCTGTGACATGGGCTAAGAAAGCTTGACATGCGTTTTTCAAAAAACGAATGGCTTTATGGTTTGATATGACAGTGATTGACTTTAGTGGTTTTCTTACTTGAATTCGTGTAATAGAATATGAAAGCTAACCACCTTACGAAAATAATCAATATTAGCAAGATGAGTAGTTAACCAATCAATCCCTAAAATCACATCAAATACAAGTATTTTCAAAGAGATAAGATCGACGGGTAATGTGAGGGTACCGATTTGAATAAAAAAAAGACTTATAAACAGTGGATGTAATGAAGGTTTCTCCCAACGGAGTTTCAACAGATAAGTCAAAGTCTAATCTCTCTGGAGTCAAATTTAAACGTTGAACACAAGTATTTAAAAAAAAAGAATGGGTAGAACCGGTATCAAATAAGGTATTGACTTCACAAGAGTTTATGATTAGCTTACCCGTGATAACTTCATTCAGGTTCTTTACTTTTTGGGAGGTCACAACAAACGCTCTCCCTTGAACTACAGGCTTTGACTTGTCTGGGACAACCTTTGGTGTCGCCATCCCAGCTGGACTTGACTTCGCTTCATGACAAAATTGAGCTAAATGAATTTCCTTTCCATAATTGTAACACACTTTGGGTTGTTGTGTACAGTTTGAACTGATGTGTCCCTCCCCTCCGCATTTGTAGCATACGACCGGTGGTCGTTCTCCTTCCTTGAAAATAGGTGCTGGTGCTATTGTCTTTCCATCACTGTTGAATCTTCCCTTTTTGAAATTTTCACTTCTATTATCTTGGCCAGAATTACCAACGAAATGGTTACCATTTCTGTCATTTTGATTTACTCCACATTTGTTGTCACAGCTTCGATGACTGCTACCACTGGTATTATCATTTTGTCGACTGCTCTTTCTTGGTTGGGTTGACTCATTATTGTGCTCCAATAACTGAGCCTTATCCACAACATCTGAAAACAAGCAAAGTTTGTTAGAAATGAGGTACTGATATATTTTGGGTTTCAAATCACGCAGAAACATTCGTGTCATACGCTTCTCATTATCTACCAAATGGGATGCAAACCGGGACAACTCGGTAAACTTAGCCTCATATTGCGATATGGTCATATTGTTTTGCTCCAGCTTGATAAATTCTACATTCTTTATATGACGAATACTTTCGAGAAAGTACTTGTCGTTGAACAATTCTTGGAACTTCTCCCAAGACATCTTTAGTGCGGCAGGCTGAGTACGTTTTACAGATTTCCACCAATGATCTACCTCTCCTAGCCACATGAAGGTGGAAAAGGGAACCTTTTGTTCCTCGGAGCATCCCAAGAAATCAAATATATTGGTGATCTGCTTAATCCACATCTCTGCCTTAAGTGGTTTTGGCTTTCCCAAAAACTCCGGTGGTCCCAACTCCTTGCATTTCTTAGCAGTGACCAGCCGAGAGTTGCCAGTATTTCCACCTGTATTTTGAACAGAATCATCTTTTCACCTGATATTGCATGAATTACAGAAAACTCCTAAACATATCGTCGTTCATAATTTGATAGGTGTTGTTGTTTACCTGAGGATCATTGCCTTCCTGATGCACATTTTCCTGGTTATTGATCATCGGTGACTCAACGGTCTCACGTGCTCCATTGTTTATCTCAACATTTTCAGATGTCATTTTCAAACAGTGCAACAAAACAAGGGTTAATTGACATGCCACATATTATCCCTATATTCCGACCGACCAATTAAATAACAAATAAGCTTAGGTAGGTCATACTAGCAAATGATTTACACATTTCTCCTCTCCTAGTTCTAGCCTCAAATCTCAGCCATGGATTATATCCGAAAGCTCTGATACCAGCTGTGACGCCCCCAAAATAGGTATACACAACCCATTCTGAGTCGCCAAATACATGGTACATAATTCAAATACAAACTTAATTATACAACTATCGTGTAATATAAGCTGAGAGTTTTAACACGAATATTGTCTCGTATACAATATCCAAACTCAAATGCAGTCCTCATTACAATTATTATCACACTATTTTATAAAATAGTGAGGACTACTACATCCACAATCTCGGACCATCACTCCATTCCCGGAATAGTCCCATCTATGTTCTAATTTCCTGAAGAGAATAATGAAAGCAAAGGGTGAGCTCAACTAGCCCAGTAAAAAATATTATGACTAAGATAATGCAAAATAAATTATCGTTAGCCTTCAACAATGTTAAACTGATAGAATACAATAGTCAACAAGTTTAACTGCAGTGAAATAAACAATCCATTAGAAAAGTCAAGTAGAGCATGATATCTAATATCTTCTATGATTTAAAAGTTCATCATCGATATTTTATCGCTGTAACACAGCTCAATAAATAATCCATATCACCAAATTATCCATGCACTGCAGGCCAAGGATATTCATTTATTATCACCAATGGTCATGATCATGCCAACAACTATCCATCAATGCACTACGGCCTAATGAGGACTTTTACCGCATCATTTGTTTCATTTCAGGTAATGATTATACCGATACATAATTCCTTGTTATAATCATACCAATCAACAGTCTATCTATGCACTATGGGCCAAAGATGACTTTCATCACAATATAAACATGAGGATGATGACAATGATATAAGAATTCAATCAAACGAGATCAAGGATAAATATTAAAGATTTATAGTTCAATTTATCCAGAGTTTAAGAATTTCTAAATTGTCAACATGATAACTGCTTTGTGGAGTAAAATTCAAGAATAATATTCATGTAAAAATAATTTGGACAGAAAAGAAATCAATTTTTGTCATAAATAGTACTCCAATATAAAAAGATTAAAATTTAACAAGAATATTTAGAAAAATATCCTTGTGAAACGATACTAGATGAAGCGCAAATTTCAAGGATATTCTACTAATTTCAAGGAGTATAAAAGCAACACTTATCAACATGAGTGTAGAATTAGGAATACGAAATGAAATAATATTACTTACATACTATATAGTATGGAAGAAAATATTATTTCTTATGAAAATTGAACAAAAATAATATCCCTTATGAATACGAAAAAATAATATCTCTTACGAATATGAAATAAATAATACCCCTTACCTTAGTAGGAGATTGGATACTGCAATAGTGTAGTAACAAAATACTCTTCTTCTTTATCTCTGATTCTTTCTCTATAGCTTTCTCTTGTGAGTCTTTGTGAATTGGTGAGAATAAAATAAGAAATAAGCTTATATTTATAGAAGATTTCTAGCTTAGTCCTTGCAATGTGAAGAGGCAAGTGGCTTGACGACTGGTAATGTGAAAAGAAAAGTGGTTTGACGCCTGTAATGTGAAAAGGTAAGTGGTTTGACGCCTGTAATGTGAAACAACAAGTGGTTTGACGTCTGTAATGTGAAACAACAAGTGGTTTGACGTATGGTAAAGGAAAGTACTATTGAAGAAAGTGACTCTAAGATGATGACATATGAGTCCCATTGAATAAACTAAACTTACAACAAACATCTCATAACAGACTTCTTATTTATATCAAAGATTAAATAAATATTTACCACAAATCATTTTATCTTCAATTAACATATTTTTAATCTTTCAACAATTATTTATCATTAATATTATAACTCATAACATTAACAACCAGATTATTTCTAGGAAAGAGGGGGCTTTCCGATAAGGACTTCTCCTTATTGGTGCGCAATTAGGTGACCAAACCCCTTTCCTCGACAGAACTTTCTAGACATTGTCAATAATACAAATAATAATATGAATAACTTTGTCATCTCAATTATTGATTTAATAATATAAAATATTGTGCAGGTGATACTATGATAATAATTGAATCAATATTATGAGATACTATGCGACAACTACTGTTGCAATAATTGAATAAAACTGAGTGGCTTCTCACGTAAGCATCAATAATCAAAGATATTGTACAATATCGTGTGCTACTATGCAACCACACATATTAATGTACTTTTATCACCGGGTATTTCAACAGTTAACGGTAAAAGTCTTGCCGTTATTTTTATAAAAAAATATTTCTGTCATTTTCTAACTCCGACAGGAATTCTGTTGTGGGTTCTACCAATGATTACGTCGTTGTACGAATATTCCCTGATAAAATGAATATTCCCCGACCAAATGAATATTTTATTACAACTTGCTTACTTTGCAAAATTTATAAATATTACTCACAACTATAACATTATATCAAATCCGCACCTTATTATTCAAAATAATATTTAGAGAAAATTAAATCTTTATCCATAAAAGTTGGGGTCTTACAGAAACCCCCTTTTTTGAATCTTTTGACATATTCCCTAAGGGATTCATCTTCTCATTGCTTGATGTTCATTAAACTGACTGTATGTACTTCATTGGGAAAATTTCCTATAAATCGGTCAATAAACGCCTCCCTCAAGTCTTCCCAAGATCCTATGCTTCGAGGTAGAAGAAATGCAAACCAAGCTCGAGTGTGAAGTTTTAGAGTGGACATGAATAGTCTAAATTTTGTTGTCTCAGAATAGTTCAAGACATACATCAAACTTTCATATTACTGTATATGGTCCTTCATGTCTATCGTCTCATCGAAGCATTTTAACTACGTCACTCGCACGTTGGAATCTACTAGCCCGCTTTCAAGCAATTCCATGAACGTGGAAATCCTAACTTTTCACTTCAACATTTCAAATCTTTGGGCTAAGGAGTCAGTTTGAGGGGTCGTATAATGATCGCGATGATCAAATATCCTTATAATTAACATTATAAGAGCAATTATCTAATAAACGAGATTTTTATTGTGATACGTGGTTTAAGGTCTTATTATAACCTAGTTATGAATTATGTAAGTGAATGTGTGTTTTAAGTTCGGATGAAAAAAATAAAAATTTTCTGAGAAAGGACGTAAAAACATTATTCACGTTAAAAATGCCATTTCATTTTTTTGACTTTTCGAATTATGACATAACGTTTATTTGAGAAATGGGGATGGAAAGCATAAATGAATTTATGAAACGAGAAAGTAAATATTTTTACTAAACATAAAATTTAGAAAAGCTAAATCGAAAGAAACTAGAAATAAAACTAAGTTGAAAAGTAACTGAGCTAAATAAGCCTAGGGTTAGGATGGCTTGGCTAGGGTTGAGCCTAGGGTTTAAAAGACTTGGCTAGGGTTGAGCAAAGGATTTCCTAGGGTTGAGCCTAGAGTTGGAGTGGCTTTGATAGGGTTAGAGCCAAAGATTGAGCTTAGGGTATCCCTAATAGCTTGGAGACAAATCAAGAGGAAAGGAACAAGATAAAAGCCAAAAATGAGGTTAGCCAAGGGGGATAGCCGACCAAGGGAGGATGAGGGGACAAGTGATGTAACGACCCCAAAATTCATACAATAATATTCTCCTTCTCGATCATTAACAATACAACTTTAATCTATCTTTACATCATTATTCGATATTAAAATCACTAAAAACACAGAATATTTAAAACTTTTATACATTTCCTTCTTTATTGCCCTAGATCCCAACCTTTATATTACATCTCTTCGATTCAAATTTATATCATGAATCGTTACAACAAAATGACTATACAAAGTCTTACATCATCAATAGATATCCATATACACGGGATAACTCAACTTACAATTCAACAACATGTTACATTCACAATATTAAATACATTTCCCATAAAACATAAGTAAACTTCATGAATATGGATCTCTATAATTCACGTAGCACATATCTTAAACTTAAATCTTTAACTTATAAAAATGGTTATTTGCAAGGTTGAGCTCGACAGCCCAACAAAATCTAACAGTTTTCATGCATCACATATCACATAATAACATACTCAATATATATCTCATAAACATTGGACTAACACAACATACATGCTGCATTTCATATAACAAGTATAAAGATTGAGTTTCTTTACTCAATCAACATTCATTATTCAATCAACAAAGTCATAAATTGACTTTAACGTTTCATACTTTAAATATATATAGAACACATCATGCTCTTTGAAACAAATATTTAAAACATTTCACATAACAAATAGGAACTGAAAGACTTGCCTTTATCGTTGTTTACCAATAACAGTTTAACAGCTTACAGTTATCTACACTTTACGTGTTCTACACAATTATATAATCATACACATAAACTATTAGTCACATAACAACACATAGTAATTGTAATGTAAACTCTACTCCACATCTCATAATCTTTCCTATTAATTAGCACACAATGTTCAATTAGATTGTGTTAACTTTTCGACTTATGTAATATTCAAAATTTATTCAAGTGTTTAAATCTTGCTAGGAATCATTATTGGTTTTATATGAACCCCATTTAATATCTTATAATATCTATTTCATTTGACTTAAAACACTTTTACGTTCATTAACACTTAGTACGACGTTTCGATGTTCATTCGTCACACGCCCGATTCGCCTCTCTTGTGTGTGTTTAGTATGCTTATACAACTTATCTAATACATCATTTATTAATGTTAAGCATCATTATATTTACTAATATTCATGTTTTATAACTTAGAATAACATCTTTTATCGTCAGAAGCACTATACTAGCATATGTGCATGCCCGACGCCCTCCGATTGCCCCCGAAAACTCAACAATCCTAACGATTACCATTTTGACTACTGTTACAGAATTCAAATTGAAAAACTTAAAGAACGAAAGTTGTAGGTCTATTCTTCCTCGTTCTGGATATCTTGAATCACCTCAACCAGAGTTCGTATGAAAATTTTATGGCTGTTTTACTACAGGAGGTCAAAACTGTACGACTCAGACTACAATTTTGGCGCTGGGGCGCAAGGACTAAGCTAGCCAGTGGAGCGGCAGCGCGAAATTGGTGCTGGGCGCGAATTTCTGGGCCGCGACTCCATTTTTGGCGCTGAGGCACCGAAACTTGCAGAACCCAACCATCGGAGAACAGAAGAACTAATTTCAGTCTATTTAACACTAATAACATCTAAATTAACATGTTTATTACTTACAAATTTACACATACACGTTACCAAGCATACATATACAAATTTAGCACAACTTAAACAATAATTTAATAGAAGTTAAATCCTTGAAACACTATTTTTAAACAAAACTCCATTGTTGACGTTGTTTAACAAGGTTTAACACTATAAACCATAATTATCCATCGAACTCATTCCTTTGAACTACGTTCTCATTAAGGTCTTACCCAATTAATCATACATAAGGTTCAATTTCACAATTAGCATACAATCACATACTAATTTTGTTATACTCCAAAACACGTTCAAGTACATGTAACCAATTTACAAACCATTTCTCTTTCTTTTAAACCCAACTAACATAATAATCTTTGTTTAAATAATTGTTCTAACATCATGAACCCACATAATCATCATAGTTCAAATAACTAAATTTACAGAAATTTTGTAAAAACTTTATACACGGTGGGTGAACTTCAAGAACACAAACATAGAGAACGTAAAACATATATATGAAGGTTTTAAAACATACCTTTTGTTGTTTATGAAATTCTTTCACTTCACTAAAAATTACTTGAAATGGAATCCTAGCCTTTTCTCTCTCAAACTCTCTCCATTTTCTGAGAACTCTTTTCTTCTTTGAAAACCCTTTTATTTTCTTATCTTTTTCCTTTCTTAGGCTTAACCCAAAATACACTACACGTAAAAACTAAAACCAACACTCACTTTTCAAACGTTTAGAAACTGATGACTATATTAACTACTGCTAATAAGTTATATATCGGTTACCAATATATATATATATATATATATATATATATATATATATATATTATTTATATTTTATTTATTTAATTTATATTATTAATAAATTAAATTTAAAAATCCAAAAGCCATAAGGCTCCGTTTGGCAAAACTCTTTAAAATTAAAGACTTAATATATTTAAGCCTTGTTTGACAAACTAAATCAAAACTACTTTAATTTATTTTAATAACTACTTATAATATAGTTATTTGTCACACTTCTAATTAATTAAGTTTTCATACATAATTAATTAATTCTAATAACAATTTATCAATTAAATCATTAAATCACAAAACTCAATACAAATAATTACCCATCAAAAATGAAATACCAATATAATCATTCATTTAATCAATATAAACTCTCTAATTTAATTATTAAATTAAACTAAAATATTATCTCCTGTCGACGTCGGAATTTTTGGGTGTCCCATTTCTTTACTTGTTCTTTGGTGTTCTCATTTTATGTGAGATTTGTTTAATAAAAACAAGTGAAAAAGGTCCGACATATATAATGTCGACGATGGACTGTTAAAATTCGCCAGTTGGTTTTTTAAATGGTTGTACCAACACAACCGAGAAAAGGTTTGCACATTAACCTAGTGATGTGACACTACTAAACAGGTCGGTGAAACCGAGAATCATTAGGGTCCGGGGACTTGGTTATGCGGGGGGAAGGTGTTAGGCACCCCCCCGACATCCGTGTTACCACGGTGACTGCCTCTTTTTAAGAAACTATTATCTAAATGTGTGTGTGTGGGTCAATGTGCTATTATTTGGAAGTAGTACAAGGTCTCGTTCGAACCTATATACACAGGGTTTGAATTTATGTAAAAATTCAGTTTTTAGCAAGGTATGGCAATGATGTTTTGCAATAAAGGTTTTTCAAACCCTGATGCTCAATAGTAATTAAGACCTTTTACACTCCCATTTTATTAAGTGTTCGGCTTGATTGATTTTATTTTACGAATGCGAGGCATCCGTATGAAAATAATATACAAAATAATGCCGACTTCCTCGTGGGTATGGAAACCATCTGAGGAAATTCAGACACCGTAGAATAATTTACAAGCTGCTTACAGCTGAAAATGTCCATCACGGGAACCAAATCTAGATTCAATGGGATGAATCTGTGATCACATGATTCCTAGGCGCACAAGATACTGCAGTTTATATGAAAGCAGTAAGTAGGTATATATATAAAAGCTATAAATATATATATATACAGACATGATCACTAACCACGAAGCACCTCCATGGGGGATCAGAAGTGTAAATAAAGCTGTTAAAAGTTATCAACCGCCACGGAGGAAACTCCAGGCGGGACGAAATATAAATAAAGCTGTAAATACGGTCAACCGCCATGAAGGAAACTCCAGGCGGGACATAATGTAAATATAGCTGTAAATACGGTCAACTGCCACGAAGGAAACTCCAGGCGGGACGAAATGTAAAGAAAACTGTAAAAGGGATCAACCACCATGAAGTAAACTCCAAGTGGGAATATATATATATATATATATATATATATATATATATATATATAAGAAATAAATGCACCGGATGTGAAATCAGAAATAAATGCACCGGATGTGAAATCCAGGCTAATCGAACAGAGTTCGACCACAGTTCATATATATAAGTGTGTGTATATATATATATATATATATATATATATATATATATATATATATATATATATATATAAGCGAGTAAACGCACCAGATCGAAGTCTAGACTCAATCGAGACATAACTCGATAATGTTAGTCAATATATATATATATATATATATATATATATATATATATATATATATATATATATATATATATAGACTGAAACGAAACCACGGACCGAAGTTCGAGCAAAAAGAAGCAATACGATTCTCAACGCGTAGAAGGGTGTGTGTAAAGATGAAGAGAAAGACTCTAAAGTGTGTGAGAAGGCTCACAGCTGACTGATAAAAAAGGCTTTTATATCTTTAGAGTGGGTAAACACTGGCTTTTGTGGGTATAAAAGAGGCTATATATGGGCTCACAAGTGTTTGAAAGTGGGAAATACACTGTATGGGCGAGTGCAGAGCGAATTGTGCAGGGTTTCCCCGTCTTTTCCTCTTCCAAAATGGCCACCCCAAGCCCTCTATTTATAGAGGGGGGAGCCACAGGTCTACCTGCGGCACCTAGTATCAAGTGTACCTGCAGCTGCCTGGGGTGCCCCAGGCAGTGTGGGTCCCGCTGTGTCGAAGTGCGTACGCGCTGTTCGCTCGGTCGCTCATAACTTTCAATCTGGGAGTCCGATGGAAGCGTGCCATACCATTCCGAAAATCTCTTTCTGAGAGCTACACAATGACATATCATTTGACCTTTTTTGATTCTAGGAAGATTGGTCCATGACCGAAATGGCATTCCTGGGTTTCCGTCAGGAAATCCGGTGAGCCATTTTGTGTAGTTTGCGCTTCAGAGTTAAGATATCGCTCTTGTGGGACTTCATTTGAAGTATTTTGAGTTGAAATGAGTGTATTTGATTTGAAGTGAAGTTGAGTTGGCAAAATGACCATTTTGCCCCTCCTGGGGTTATCTCAAGTCTTCGCACAGTTGTAGCAGTCGTTTCTCAGGGTTATCTCTGAGGTTGACTTGATGTTCACTTTGACTATCCTCGAGGTTATCTCTGAGGTTTGCTTGACCTCCTGGGGCTATCTCCAGGATTTGATCTTGATCCTCCGGGGTTATCTCCGAGGTTGAAACTGACTTTCCCGAGATTATCTCCGGGGTTGGAAATTGTTTTCCCGGGGTTGTAAACTGGATCTCCCGTGGCTATCTCCGGGGTTAAAATTGGTGTTGTGGTCCTCCAATGTTATCTTTGGAGTGTGAAAAAGATGTTTTTGCCCTCCTGCAGGGTTAGTAACAGGAAAAGAAAATTTTTAGTGTCTATAGATGCCCCTCTTTATCATGTTCATGCAATGCAATGAAATGGACATGATAAAGATTAGTAGACACTTGAAAATATGACAAGGTATTTTCAATGATATAAATCGCAATGTAGTGAATGTTTATGATGAATTGTAAAATGTTTTCGCAAATCGCACATTGTATTTTGCACTTCACACTTTGCTTTTTGTATTTGGCCAAATCGTACTTCGCAACTCGCACATCGCATTTTACATATCGCATTTCGCATATCGCATCACAAATCGCATATCGCATATCGCAAAATCATAAATTGCAATGTAATGAATATTATGATGAATGTTAAAATGTATTCGCAAATCACTTTACCTTTTACCGATCATTGCTGCTGTAGATGTTGGTGTTGACTCCAATGGTTTGGCATTTAATCATTGATGATTGTTTGATGAAGATAAGTGGAGATGCTTTGCATATCTCTGATGGGGATGACGTTCTGAAATCACCAGACCCTCCTGATGTATTCGCTGGTAGTTTGCAACGGTGCCTATCCTGCTGATCGCCAAACTTTTTTGGTTCCCACTCGAACGGTGGTATACGAAGCTTTCATCGCTGAACTGTCTTGATATCACGCTGAATTGATGTCAATGGTTTAGAATAACAGATCTTCTGATACCTTCGCTGAAGTAATATTCCACGGATTATGTCACTAGACTTCGCCCGATGTTATGCTAGATTGATGACAACCACCAGATGTCTCACTCTTCTTGAGGTGATTTGGAGTTTCTTTTCACTGTTGGCTGCTTGTGCCCCATTTCCTTAAGCGTTTGATTCGCAACCCGGCTGAACTGATGACTTAAATGTCACTGAAATCCCTAGAGGGTGTAATTCATTCTTTCGCTGCCTAGATTTGAACGTCGGTGTAGAGGCCTCAGCTTGTGAGGACTTAACTCATGTTGATGGTGTAGATTTTATTTGCTAGGCCTTTCGTTGTTGACCTTCTGCTCCTGAGTTAAGAACTTTTTGAGAATTTTCCCCTTCTTTCGTAGGGGCACGCTTATGTCGCCATGATTTCTTTCAGGAGTTCTCCCCTTTCTTTTTGATGAGAAGCTTGATCTCGCCTTAAGCTCCTCCCATTTCTTTGAATTGGAAAAATGCCCCAGTCCTTTCGCATGTTGATGCTGAGGGTTCATATGAGAAACTCTCTTTGTTGATGGAGTCATGAGTGAATAATATCTGAATCACCATTGAGATGATGATGGACCATGCTGATGGCACTAATTGGTGCATTTTCCACTTTAGGATGATTGATAAATGCCTCAGTATTGAGTTGTCACTGCTTCTGAGATTTCCCCCAATCTTGTTGTAAGGGATCCAATATCCGGTTGTCGCCAATTTTGAAATTGCCCCAGCCTTGCTTGTTGTCTGGGATAGTTGCTTTGATAGATGAGCTGATAAGATGCCGAGATCACAAGAGACCTTTACATCTATACCATCTGGTGAACAGGTAGTGGATGTGGGCTTTGATGTTGACAGCTCTTTCTGGTAAAGATGTCACTTTGTTAGAGAGATGATGCTCTAACTCATAGGGATATCGTTGTTGCTGAGCGGGATGACGTTATATCCACCCGAGATATCGCATCTAGTTGGCAGTGTATCTGTTGGCTCGTGTAGAAACCCTTGGGTAGGAGATCACAGTGTTACCTCCTTCTTCTGAGAGGGAATCCATGTTGGACTTGATAGCCCGTATATACACTGATTTGTAGATGGGCTTGTATTTTCCTACACAGACTAGCTTAGCCATTTTGTCATGTACAGTACACATTGTATATATCAAACAGCATTATATATGGCAGGAAAATATATATTGATTCACTTTCCTTTTAGTTGTGCCTTGCTACTTGCTTGATATTTGCTTATTTCTCCAGGACTTTGTGATCTGGATGTATTCTGAACTCCTCCTTGATGGATGGACAGTGAGATGTCTCAAGATTTTTAGAATGGATCGTCGATCTGTGTGTATTCCCTACCATATTTGGTGTCTTGGGACTTGTTTCTGTATGTGGCCATGAATTGGAGTGAGTTTGTTTTTCTGTGGTGAGACCGGACCATATAACATGGCTGCCTACGTACTCCCATGTATTGGGGAGATCAGATCGTTGTAGTTCGCCCCATGTATATGGCGGATTGCAGGTGAAAAGTTTTAATCCCATGTACGGGATAAATTAAAGGTGTGAAAGGTTTAATCCCTAGTGGGATAAACTGAAAGTGTGAAATGAAGTGAAACCAGGCTGCTGGTTTGAAAAGTGTGATTTTCCCTGAGGGGCAGATGGGTAAAAAAGAAAGGTTATATGTAGTGAGGGTTAAAGAACCTGAAATAACTGGTGATCTGATGATCCAAAACCAGGATGTTCGATTGATGGTAACCTCAGACATAGTACCGTTTCACGGTATCCGAATTGATTAGTTGCAGAAATTCATCGCCGTCCATTTCTTGTAATCTGAAAGCGCCTCCTGTCAATACCTCCTTGACAATAAACGGACCTTCCCAGTTTAGAGCTAATTTTCCTTTAGACTTATCTTGGTTGTCAATGATCTTCTTCAAAACAAAGTCGTGTTGTTTGAACTGTCGTAGTCGAACTTTTCTGTTGTAGGATCTTCTTTACAAGTAGAGGGCTACTCATGTCTGGGCCACATACTACCCCATGGATTTCATCCATGAGCTTTTAAGCTTGGTCCTCATCCAGACATCTGAGGAGACCTCGTCTTGCATCTCTTTTGTAGAGTGCATCTCTGCTCATGTAGAATTTCATAGCAAGTCGATGGATCCACTTTTTTTCAGTCGGGCTCGCCTCAACGGGTGTAGATCTAGCTTGTGAGTGCTCATTGATATGCTGATATCGAGGGTGCTGGATGGGAGGTAGCTCATCCGATACTTCTCCAATGTAATTCCCATAGGCTGGAGTTTTTGTTGGGCAAATGTGAGGGTTGGCATGTCTTCCTTATATATTGATCAAGGAGGCCAAAGTTGTTAGTGCATCGAAAAAATCATTCCTATTCCGAGGAATGTGGAGGAAGGATTTTTCTTCAAAACTCCGAAGCCATCTGTAGAACCTGCCGATGGTAAGGCAGCAACTGTAGAACCTGTTGAAGAGATTATTTCTATTTCTTTTTTCTTCTTTTTTTTCTTTTTTTTTCTTTTTTTTCTTTTTTTCTTTTCTATTTTATGCATTAGATCATGGAAAAGAGTCCTATAGCTCACTGATAGGTAGCTCCGGCATTGATGAGGCCGAAGGACAATCATCTATTAGCAAAAGATTCCCCAAGGAGTGATGAAAACAAATTTCTCACGATCTTCCTCTGCAACCATGATCTGATGGTACCTCGTAAAGAAATTAGCAAAGGAGTACATGTCGTATTGTCAATGAGTATGTGGATGAATGGGACCGGAAAGCTATCTTTGAGACAAGCTTTGTTCAGATCACTGTAATCCACGCAAAATCGTACCTCTCCTCTGGGTTTCGGCACAGGGACTATGTTGGATAGCCATTCAGGGTATGTTGACACCATGATGATGCCGACTTGAAATTGTTTCACAATTCTTCTTTAACCTTTAACCTCCACTCAGGTTTTAATCGCCTGAGCTTCTGCCTGACTGGCTTGAATTCCCCTCTAATGGGAAGGCGATGAATGACAATGTTAGTGGATAAACAGACCATGTCTTCGTGAGACCATGCAAACACATCATGGAATAAGGTCAATAAAGTAACTATGGCATTCCTTTGGTTTGGAGTGAGGTCCGTACCAATCTGGACTTGTTTGGGGTTTTCTAAGGTTCCGAGGTTTAAAAGAGGTGGTTTGATTAAGATTTGACTTGGGTTTGTCTTTGACCCATTCTTTGATCTCCTGAGGTATCTCATAGTCATCTTGTATTTCCATCAAGTCTGAGTCCAACTTTACATCAAAGTTACAGTCCTTGTGGAGAATAGGCACCTCATCAGCAAGTACATGTATATCTAAATTCAGAGTCCTGAAACAAAATATGCTTTCACTTAGTATATAACACTGTTCAATCACACAAAGTGTTAGCCTGTAATGACAAAAGTAACTGCTAATACTATACAAAAAAAGTAAGAAGTTATTGCTATCTACAAGGTAGAGAGAGTTTCTTCCCTTTTTACCCTCGTCGGCAAATGCAAGGAGTGGTGCTCCAATTGTTGAGGGAAAAGTCTTGGTGAACTGTAGTGATGGAGGGGCTATCATCAACCTCCTTCTTCCGAATGATGACCATTACGTCTGGACCATCATTGTCTGGGGTGTATCTATTTGAGAAGTGTTTGTTTGGGTTTTTGTTTAGTTTAACCGCACCATTGATGGCTGCCTACGTACTCCTATTGAAGAGGAGATCAGGTCTTTCGTAGTTCAAGCTTTGGTTTGAAAAGGTTCAAAGGGGTAAGTGGTGAGAAGAGTGTAGAGATGTTTTTTTATTTATTTACATGCATGGAAAATAAAAGGCATACTACGAAGAAAGTGATACCGGTCCAACATTTTCTGGAACTCACAACTTTATCCCATGGATCTACATCTTTTCAGCTAGTTGAGGCCTGATAGTCCAGTTGTCAGTGGTTATGTTGCCTTCAGGGCTCGTGACAGAGGTTACCCCTTGATTCTGAATGTCTTCGCTTGTGGCCATAACTTGATCGCTTCCTGATTTAGTACATTACTCAGGGACGCTTGAAATTGACGCATTGCAAAAAGGGATGAACTCTGGATTCTTTAATGGGTTGGATTCCCTGACAATCTCACCACCTTTTTCTTCACTTATTCCTTCACCATCTTCATGGGTTTCAAAGGATTCAACCATGAAATCTCCCTCGAACTGTTGTTACATTTCTTGCAAAGAACTTTCCTTTTTGGTTTTTTCTTCCTTGGAAAGGATTAGTATTTCCTCTGCATCATCCAAGGTGATAAAATCAGGAACGTGGTTGATATCTTAGAACCATATGACGTTTGATGTTGGCGGGGGAATCTCCTTTGGGGATGTCTTTGTCTCCTCTATAATTTCTTGCATTAGGATCAGTCCACTTTGTGTTCTGGCAAAATTGTCGCTCATAGCCTTCACCTCATTTGAACTGTCTGTCTCGAATGGACATCTTAAGCTTTTTATTTCCTTTTTGCCTTTTTTGCTCATGGAAAATTCAATCTCCAGCTCTCCATTTTCAATGAGATCCTAGATTTTATGTCGCAAAGACCAGCATTCTTCAGTCGTATGTCCAAGTGAGTTAGAATGGTAGAGACATATCTTGGTGGAATCATAACTCTTTATCTTGGGATTTATAGGAGGCAGCAACTTAGTAATCCTTCCTTTGCTTATCAGAAAATGTAGCATTTCTTCATTGGATTTGCTCAGAGGGGTGAATTTTCGGACTCTTTTAGAGGTTTTTTGATCTTTCATCTTTGAGAATTCGCATTCCCTCGATCGATTCTTCCGGTGGCGAGATATTTTAGAAATTTTATCATCCCCATTTTCTTTTATTTTCAGCCTGTTTTGATCTTCTTCCTTTAGCTAGCTCATCGTGGAGTACTTTTTCTCTTGGCTTTCTGATAGTTGAGTGAAAAATTGCCTTGTTTCCTGATGTTGGCGCACTATCAGCTTAGCCAGCAGGTTTACTTGATTCTGGATCGCATCCAATTTTTGCATTACTGGCATACCCTCCTCCGAGTTTTCCCACTCTAGAACATTTGTTATGTGCTTTTGGGGGTATTCCTCCATCCTTCGTATGTACTTACGAATTGGATACATTTTAGCTCTTCCTGACCTGATCATGTTTAATTCTTCTGTATCATGTCGCAACGGAAGATTGGTGTTGACATTTTGTTGGTCAGGTTGTTCGACCACAATACTGCCACCTTCGATCAGATTTTGAATCTTATGTTTTAAGGACCAACAATCTTGTGTATCGTGTCCTAGAGACCCTGAGTGGTAAGCACATATCTGGCTTGGATTGTATCTTTTGCTCCCTTGTTCCAGAGGTTGAGCTAGTTCGGTAATTTTCTTGTGATCCATTAATATTGCCAATACATTTTCAAGGGAATCTCCTAGTGGAGTGAACACCTGATTTTCTGATCTCTCGAATTTTCTTTTTCTATCCTGGTATTGGTTGAATGTGGCCGGTTGTTGAGATGGCAGATTGTCTTGCATTTTCCAAATAGGGGGACTGTAGTTTGGTCTCCTAGCTTGCCCATGTACAACAAGGGATACGTCTTTATTGCCTTTATCGGGTACCCCCTTGGGATCACTCGCATACTTGCCAGTCTGTATATGTTTGGAGACTGCTTCTAAGGCAGTGAAGTCTTTAATCTTGCCTGCCTTCAGGCCTATCTCTGCCATTTCGTCGTGTTTGATTATTTTCGCAAATGGCTTTCCTATGCCTGCTAGGATCCTCTCATAGTAAGGAGCCTCTTGGATATCAATAAATGTCATTACCATCTTAGTTTCTGTCATTGATGGAATGACTTGCGCTGCTAGATGTCTCCACCTTTGGGCATATTCTCGGAAAGATTCAGTACTTTGTTTTTTCACTTTAGTCACTTGATATTGATCCGGTGCCATTTATGACTGAAAACTGTACTGATTTAGAAAGGCGTGGGCCAATTCTTCCCAATTGTGGATTTTGGCATTGTCAAGTCGGGCATACCAGGCTTTAGCTTCTCCAGTGAGACTCTTTTGAAAAAGTTGCATTCTGAGGCTTTCATTTTCAGCATAAGACTCCAGTTCACCAATGTACACTTTTAGGTGCGTATAGGGATCGCCTACCCCATTATACTTTTCAAACTCTTGGAATTTGAATTTGGTAGGATATTGAGCCCCTGGGAATATACAAAGATCTGAATAGGTGACACTCCCATAATTTCCAATCCCTTTAATTGACCGGATGGTATCCTCCATTTGTTGGACTTTCTTTCTTATATCCCCAATTTCTCGATCATCCCTGAGATGTGTGATTTCTTTATTGGAATGAGGTTTAGGTATCTGGGTTTCCATCTTTTCACCAATGCCCTGACTGCCCCCTGGTATGAAGGACTCTGGTTGAGTAGGCATTGTTTGGCCCTACGTATTTTTATTTTGTTCTTTTAGAAAGATAACCAATTCTGCTATCTGATTCCTTAATCCTTCAAACTCCTCTCGGGAAACAGGAGTAGGATCAGGCTGGGCACTTGTAGCCATGTTTAATGGTGGGCTCAGTGCCTTCTTGGACTTAAACCGGGTAACGGGACCGATTGCTTCCCTACGAAAGACTTGCATAGTTTAGTCTTTAGGGAATGTGTATAATAACATGCTATGTGATGTGTCCATTTTAGGATTTTTATCCTGAAAAACAGATGTCAGCTGTTTGTAGCATGCTAAAAATATGTATGTGTACAAATTTCTTCATATTTCTCATAACATGGAGATAGATATGGAATGAAATTACAAGTGATTAAAATGAGAGCATGAAGAGACTTTCCTCCGTTTTGGATTTATCAGAGGCTGACCTATTTTAGGTTACTCTCGCAACTTTTTGGCATGAAGGTTCTGAAATCATCGCAATCTACTTGTCGGGAAGTTAATCCAGTATTTCAACTGGAACGAATTTGGGTGGTGCCTTTCCTGAGCCTCGAAGAATTAGTCTTCTCACGAGTCCAGTAATCAAACACCGACGAGATAGCCTCCTGGTGGAGGGACCACACAACATACATTCATATACATCGCGTCCCACCGTATGAACATGATGACATGTGCGAAACACTAATATCACAAGCAGATATGGTGTGAAGCACTAATATCACAAGCAGTTATGGTGCGAAGCACTAATATCCCAAGCAGTTATGGTGCGAAGCACTAAGTGCAATAAGGAAATGCGTTCGTACACATTCATCAAATGTAAATGCAACATCCACACACAAGTAGATAAAAGTTTTGAAAAGATTGAAATAGCGGCTTAAGTCCTCTTACTGGAGTCCTCAGCAGAGTCGCCACCTGTCGACTTCAGGATTTTTGGGTGTCCCTTTCCGTTACTTGTTCTTTGGTGTTCTCATTTTAGGTGAGATTTGTTTAAAAAAATAAGTGAAAAAGGTCCGACATGTATAATGTCGACGATGGACTGTTAAGAGTCTCCAGTTGGTTTTTTAAATGGTTGAACCAACACAACCGAGAAAAGGTTTGCATATTGACCCAGTGATGTGACACTGCTAAACGGGTCGATGAAACCGAGATTCATTAGGGTCTGGGGACTTGGTTATGCACGGGAAGGTGCTAGGCACCCCCCCCCCCGACTTCCGTGTTACCACGGTGACAGCCTCTTTTCAAGAAACTATTATCTGAATGTGTGTGTGTGGGTCAATGTGCTATTATTTGGAAGTAGTGCGAGGCCTCGTTCGAACCTATATACACAGGGTTTGAATTTATGTAAAAATTCAGTTTTTAGCAAGGTATGGAAATGATGTTTTGTAAAAAAGGTTTTTCAAACCCTGATGCTCAATAGTAATTAAGACCTTTTACACTCCCATTTTATTAAGTGTTCGGATTGATTGATTTTATTTTACGAATACGAGTCATCCGTATGAAAATAATATACAAAATAATGCCGACTTCCTCGTGGGTATGGAAACCATCTGAGGAAATTCAGACACCGCGGAATAATTTACAAGTTGCTTACAGCTGAAAATGTTCATCACGGGAACCGAATCTAGATTCAATGGGATGAATATGTGATCACATGATTCCTAGGCGCACAAGATACTGTAGTTTATATGAAAGCAGTAAGCAGGTATATATATAAAAGCTGTAAATATATATATACAGACAGGATCACCAACCACGAAGCACCTCCATGGGGGATCATAAATATAAATAAAGATGTTAAAAGCTATCAACCGCCACGGAGGAAACTCTAGGCGGGACGAAATGTAAATAAAGCTGTAAATATGGTCAACCGCCACGAAGGAAACTCCAGGCGGGACAGAATGTAAATATAGCTGTAAATACGGTCAACCGTCACGAAGGAAACTCCAGGCGGGACGAAATGTAAAGAAAACTGTAAAAGCGATCAACCACCACGAAGTAAACTCCAAGTGGGACAATATATATATATATATATATATATATAGAACACGGATCCAGTCCGGGAGTCCGGACTGGATCAAAATACGGACAAATTTTTTTTTTCTTTTTTTTACTTTTTTTTTTTTGAAACAACTAAAAAAAAAAAAAATTTATGGAACTGAAATTTTTCCATAATACAGTGTTTTGGGTGTGTTTTTAATACCTATACCAACCAATGTATGTACAGTCTGCCCAGACTGTACAGACATGTTTTGTTATAGGCATCCAAATCACGCCCAAAACACTGTATAATGTAAAAATTCCAATTCCATAATTATTTTTTTAAAAGTTGTTTCAAAAAAAAAAGCAAAAAAAAAAAGGTCCGGATTTTAACAAAATTCGGGAGTCCGGACTTGATCCGGACTCTATATATATATATAAGCGAATAAACGAATCAGACCGAAGTCTAGGCTCAATCGAGGCATAACTCGATAATGTTAGTCAATATATATGTAAATATATATATATATATATATATATATATATATATATATATATATATATATATATATACAGACTAAAATGAAACCACGGACCAAAATCCAGGCAAAAGCAAGCAACACGACTCTCAACGTGTAGAAGGGTGTGTGCAAAGATGAAGAGAAAGACTCTAAAGTGTGTGAGAAGGCTTACAGCTGACTGATAAAGAAGGCTTCTATATCTTTAGAGTGGGTAAACACTGGCTTTTGTGGGTACAAAAGAGACTATATATGGGCTCACAGGTGTTTGAAAGTAGGAAATACACTGTATAGGCGAGTGCAGAGCGAATTGTGCAGGGTTTCGCCGTCTTTTCCTCTTCCAAAATGGCCACCCCAAGCCCTCTATTTATAGAGGGGGGGAGCCGCAGGTCTACCTTTGGCAACTAGTATCAAGTGTACTTGCGTCTTCCCGGGGTGCCCCAGGCAGTGTGGGTCCCGCCGTGTCGAAGTATGTACGCGTTGTTCGCTCAGTCGCTAATAACTTTTAATTCGGGAGTCCGATGGAAGCGTGCCATACCATTCCGAAAAGCTCTTTCCAAGATCTACACAATGACATATGATTTAACCTTTTTTTATTCCAGGAAGATGGGTTCATGACTGAAAGGGCATTCCCAGGTTTCTGTCAGGTAATCTGGTGAGCCGTTTTGTGTAGTTTGCGCTTTGAAGTTAAGATATCGCTCTTTTGGGACTTCCTTTGAATTATTTTGAGTTGAAATGAGTGTATTTGATTTGAAGTGAAGTTGAGTTGGCAAAATGACCATTTTGCCCCTCCCGAGCTTATCTCCGGTTTTCGCGCAGTTGTAGTAGTCGTTTCTCAGGGTTATCTCTGAGGTTGACTTGATGTTCACTTTAACTTTTCTCAGGGTTATCTCTGAGGTTGGCTTGACCTCCTGGGGTTATCTCCAAGCTTTGATCTTGATCCTCCGGGGTTATCTCCGAGGTTGAAACTAACTTTCCCGAGATTATCTCCGGGGTTGGAAACTGTTTTCCCGGGGTTATCTCCGGAGTTGTAAACTGGATCTCCCGTGGCTATCTCTGGGGTTAAAATTGGTGTTGTGGTCCTCCAATTTTATCTTTGGAGAGTAAAAAAGACGCTTTTGCTCTCCTGCATGGTTAGTAACAGGAAAAGAAAATTTCGAATGTCTACATCTCCTATTTTGAATTTCCTTAACTCATTAATTATTTATTAAACAAATATTTATATAATTCAATAAATATTTAAATATTATAATTAAAAATCTGCATTGTTACGTCATTCCCTCCTTACAAGGATTCTGTCCTCAGAGTCAAAACTCAAACCACTCATTCGTTACAACCTTCCCTACTTACAAAGATTCTGTCCCCAAAATCGAAAGACACAAATTAAACAAATAACTCAAAGTAATCTTTCATCATTTTATCTAAATATAGTTTTTATATTTCATACTACATTCATTACTTTAACAAATTCTAGGTTTCATTTCATAACTTTCACTTGAACTCAATTATATTTTGAGTTTTATATATTCTTTAACACATTCATTTCCTTTATTAAGGATCGTTATCATAAACACTCGGGATATTACATTCACCCATTCTTCTAAGAATTTCATCCTCGAAATTTTATTTATTAATCTTTATTCATTCAATCTATCAAAATAGATTTTACGTTAATACTTCATTCATTGGGTTCTATAACCACTTTCTTTCCACAAAGATCTTTCTAAAATTATTAACTTTTCTATTAAAAGTTTTACATTATTCTTTGATAACTCATCTCCTTCTCATATCAACACTTCTTTTCTCACTTATTCAACATACTCATCATTCAGTGTCGCATTCTAAGACTTACTTCTTTCTAAGGAATATCATACTTATCATATTCACTTCAGAATAACATAAATCCTCCATAATTTCTCAATAATTGGGAAGTAGTATGAATAACTCATGATTTTAAAAGATTATCCAATCATGATGAGGGGTCACAAGACCTTAAACTACGTCCCTAGGTTATCAAGTATATCTCGACTTGAACCTTTAACAGTCATAAGACTATATAGACCTCCGTATTTAGGGTATTAAGCCCTTCGTACAATGTATTGTGCACAAACATTTCAGCGCAAAGTGTGAACTAAGCATAACCTCTAATAAAAGAGTTGTCCATCTCAGAATTTAGAGTGCAAGCATTCAACTGAGGGTCTAATGACCACGAACCATGTCCACAGTTATAAGTAATATTTTAACTTTAACTTTAACAGTCATAAGACTATAAGGAATCCACGTACTTAGGGGGATCAATCCTTCGTACAATGTATTGTGCACAAATATTTCAGCGCATAGTATAAACTAAGCGTAACCCCTAATAATAGGGTTGTTCATCTCAGCTTTTCAACACCTGAATCCGCACCAAAACAATTTAGTTTGGCATAACTTCTCAAGAAACTCTTAAATTTCATGCATATTTTTCAATATTTGTCTAGTTGAATCAAATAACATAGACCTCTACAACAATTCGGACATCAACCGAAATAAACATATACATACATACATATGTATTCTCATATCTTAAAAAAATCTAAAATTTTTTTTTTTTACGTCATGATATCGCACTGTATTTACAGTCCGTTTAGGATTCTGTCATTTGGTGATTTTATCATACTACATCATACCATAGTGGGCTGACGATCCTTAGATCACATCCAACACTAAGTAATACTGCATTGATGACTCCATCATTTTTATCATCTCTGCACTAGGTTCCATGATATATTGATGATATATAAAATACATTTTGATATATTCCAAATCATTTTTGTCTAGCCGAAGCAATTAACATAGACATACGAATAACGGTATTGTTGTTAAAACTCATTGGTTCCATCAGTTGATCCAATTTTTTTAAAGAAAATAGAAGTGTAAACATCAGCACGAAGTTAATAAATTTCGAAAGTCTAGCATAGCTAGTAGATTTAGAATAGGCAAAACTAATGATTTGGCAACCGAAGTTGGCACGTTTTATTGAATACCCGACTCAAGTTTTAATTTTTCAAATTAACTCACTGAACTAATTTTTATTTTCAAATTGGGTCATTCCGTTAAAAAAAGTTGACAGACGTTAAAATATTGCTTGTGGCGCTGATGTGGGAAAAAAAATAAAAAATTGCTTATGTGAAAAAAAAAATAAAAAACAAATTTTAAAAATAAAAAAATTAACATTTTAAAGTTTTAAAAATAACAAAAACATAATAAAATGAAACAAAAAATGAAAAAATCAAAATAACTTTTCTTCTTCAACTAAAAAGATTTAACCATATTGATTATTTGGCAAAAAAACAGAATTTTTTAAAAAATAGAATTTTTTTAAAAACAGAATTTGTTAAAAATAGATTTTTTAAAAAAAATAAACTTTTTTAAAAAAATAGAATATTTTAAAAATAGGATATTTTTTTTAAAAACATATTTTTTTAAAAAAAACAACATTTTTTAAAAAAAAGACTTTTTTAAAATAAAGATTTTTAAAAAAAAGGATTTTTTTTAAAAAAACATATTTTTTAAAAAAAATAGTTTTTTTAAAAAAACAGATTTTTTTCAAAAAATAGAATTTTTAAAAAAAATAGACTTTTTTAAAAAACATTTTGTTTAAACAGATTTTTTAAAAAAATAGAAATTTTTAAAAAATATCTGTTTTTAAAAAATATTTGTTTTTAAAAAATTCTATTTTTAAACAAATTTATGTTTTTTTAAAAAAAATCTGTTTTTTGCCAAATAATTAAGATGGTTAAATCTTTTTAGTTGAAGAAGAAAAGATATTTTAATTTTTTTTTGTTTTTGTTTTATTTTATTATGTTGTTATTTTTTAAACTTTAAAATGTTAATTTTTTTTATTTTTAAAATTTTTTTTTAATTTTTTTTGCCACATAAGCAATATTTTTTATTTTTTGCCACGTCAGCGCCATATATGCAATATTTTAACGTCTGCCAACTTTTTTTAACGGAATGACCCAATTTGAAAATAAAAATTAGTTCAGTGAGTTAATTTAAAAAATTAAAAGTTCAATCGGGTATTTAATAAAACGTGCCAACTTCAGTGGCCAAATCATTAGTTTTTCCATTTAGAATACATATGCTTCCACCATCAACTCCACTTTCTATAATGATCAATTGCTTAATAGGTCTATCTATTCCTATCATCCTTAATACTCCATTCACACTTAATTATACCCCAGTTCATCAAACTTACCGCACATTGGAAGTTCAAGACTTGCCACAATAATATGAGTTTAAGAACTTATTCTAGTCAGACCATAGGCGTCCATTCGCTGAGGGGTTCAAAATATACCATATTATTATGAGTCACAAACTTACCATATGCATTAGTTTTAAGAACCGCACCTAATCCTTTTAATATCTAACTAATCTTAATAGTTTCTAACTATCAAATATACACATGAGAAAAGAATCACATTTTTACCACAACACCAATATTCCAATGATTATCAAGGCGATAAACTGAGCGCAAGTACAAAACCCTCACCCATACAAAGGTTTGTACAATTCAGCCATCACATGAGTCCTCAATTGAAATACCACCTAACTCTATCTTGCTTATAACTTGCTCTTTGCTCGATACAAATTTCCCGTATCACATTATCTATAACTCATCACGAGTTTATCTCGTACTATATCATAGTACATTATCTTCATAGCATCAAGCTATAATCATTCAAACATTACAAACTATCTTCCTTTTATAACTTAAACAGATCACGTCGTGATCTTATTCTATAATTATCTTCCTTAAAATTCTTTTCTTAACTCGTGATCATTTTGTTTTACGATGATCTTTCTTTCCTTTCATTTATGACATTATTCGTTATCTTGGCTATTGCCATTTTTTATCTTTATATCTCTTCAAGATTCTTCTTTGAATCGTCTTGTTTATAAAACAATTCTTCCTTTAAGAATTCTAACTTCATTTACATCGCTCAAAATTTCATTCGAGTTCCACATTTTCATCATACATATCCATTTTCTATACTTGGTACACATCGAGTCTCTAACAGTTTCAATATAGTACGCTGAGTGGTTTGCCACAAACAACCAACAAACTAGGTTTCGAGTTGGTAGTTCGTATATACCACCGCTCTATGAAGGAATCGTTTAGCCCATATACCATACATCAACTATTAAAGAGTACGATTGTACCATACTTAGATATAACTCTCTATTCTTAACTTCTTTATCATTCTCTTTTTATAGACATTGTCTATTTATTATCACCTTACATCCTTATTATTAGAGTTGGGTAACCCCACATTCATATTCCTTATAACTCTGCGAGATTCTTCTTTGAATCCTCTTACGCATGTTTTAATCCCTTCTTTATAAATTTCTTAAATTAATTCTTATTGTTCAAACTCTATTTGAGCTTATTCGTTCATTATCTTCACCTCTCTTCTCTAAGGTTATATCCTAAGGTACTCTTACCTAAGGTTTCAAACCTATCAGCTCTGATACCAACTGTAACGACCCCAAAATTCATACAATAATATTCTCCTTCTCGATCGTTAACAATACAATTTTAATCTATCTTTACATCATTATTCGATATTAAAATCACTAAAAACACGGAATATTTAAAACTTTTATACATTTCCTTCTTTATTGCCCTAGATCGTAACCTTTACATTACATCTCTTTGATTCAAATTTATATCATGAATCGTTACAACAAAATGACTATACAAAATCTTATATCATCAATAGATATCCATATACACCGGATAACTCAACTTACAATTCAACAACATGTTACATTCAAAATATTAAATACATTTCTCATAAAACATAAGTAATCTTCGTGAATATGGATCTCTATAATTCACGTAGCACATATCCTTACCTTAAATCTTTAACCTGTAAAAATGGTTATTTGCAAGGTTGAGCTCGACAGCCCAGCAAAATCTTACAGTTTTCATGCATCACATAGCACATTATAACATACTCAACATATATCTCATAAACATTGGACTAACACAACATACATGCTGCATTTCATATAACAAGTATAAAGAATGAGTTCCTTACTCAATCAACATTCATTATTCAATCAACGTAGTCATAAATTGACTTTAACATTTCATACTTTCACTATATATAGAACACATCATGCTATTTGCAACAAATATTTAAAACATTTCATTATTAAGTTCACATAACAAATAGGAACTGAAAGACTTGCCTTGATCGTTGTTTACCAATAACAGTTTAACATCTTATAGTTATCTGCACTTCACGTGCCCTACAAAGTTATATAATCATACACATCAACTATTAGTCAAATAACAACACATAGTAATTGTAATGTAAACTCTACTCCATATCTCATAATCTTTTCTATTAATTAGCAAACAATGTTCAATTAGATTGTGTTAAATTTTTGACTTATGTAATATTCGAAATTCATTCAAGTGTTTAAATCTTGCTAGGAATCATTATTGATTTTATATTAACCCCATTTAATATCTTATAATATCCATTTCATTTGAATTAAAACACTTTTATGTTCATTAACACTTGGTACGGCGTTTCGACGTTCATTCGTCATACGCCCAATTCGTCTCTCTTGTGTGTGCTTAGTATGCTTATACAACTTATATAATACATCATTTATTAATATTAAGAATTATTATATTTACTAATATTCATGTTTTATAACTTAGAATAACATCTTTTATCGTCAGAAGCACTATACTAGCATATGTCCATGCCCGAAGCCCTTCGATTGCCCCCGAAAACACAACAGTCCTAAAGATGACCATTTTGACTAATGTTACAAACCTCAAATTGAAATACTTAAAGAACAAAAGTTGTAGGTCTATTTGTCCTCGTTTCGTATCATCCTGAATAACCTCAATCGGAGTTTGAATGAAAACGTTATGGCTGTTTTACTACATGAGGTCAAAACTGTGTAACTCAGACTATAATTCCGGTGCTGCGTCGTGAATATCAGCGCTGCGGCGCGAATTTCTGTTCCGCGGCTCCATTTTTTGCGCTGGGGCGCTGAAACTTGTAGAACCCAACCATCGGAGAACATAACAACTAATTTCTGTCTATTTAACACTAATAACATCTAAATTAACATGCTTATTACTTACAAATTTACACATACACGTTACCAAGCATACATATACAAATTTAGTACAACTTAAACAATAATTTAAGAGAAGTTAAATCCTTGAAACACTATTTTTAAACAAAACTCCATTGTTGACGTTGTTTAACAAGGTTTAACACTGTAAACCACAATTATCCATCGAACTCATTCCTTTGAACTACGTTCTCATTAAGTTCTTACCCAATTAATCATACATAAGGTTCAATTTCACAATTAGAATACAATCACATACTAATTTTGTAACGACCGAGAAATTCGGACCCTTTGTAAAATATTTGAAAGAATTAAATAATAAATAAAATAATCTTATTTGTCATTATATGTGTTAATAAGATGTATGTCATTCTATAACCTAAAAACGTCAGAACATCGTAGTATTTGAACCACGTGAATGAATTAAAGTGTTTGAATTTCCAAGACAAAAATAAAAGTTTTTCGAGAAAGTTTACGAAAAACACTATTCATCGTTTAACGCTCGGGAGTTATTTTTTAACTTCCGAGGAATACGTAATGTTATAATATCAAGGCGAGATGGATTATGTAATAATAATTTAAGTATGGAAAACACAGTATTTCGCATGCAGACTTAATTTGGGAACGTTAGGTTTATTAAGCGTTAAGGAAAGAAAGTTGTAATCATATGATGCGTATGCATTATACGAGGTAATGAACGTGAGTATAATACGACGTATTATACTATTGTGTATGGAGAATGAAATAATGTATATTACGGATTAGTATACGAGCTAGCCTACGAGAATTATATGTGGTGTATATTGGTTAAGTTGTTTAATTAAATGTAATGGACTTGTAAGATTATTAGCTTAATAATAGAAGTCCAATAAAAAGTAATACTCAAGCCCAAGTGTTTGATAAGTCATGAGTCCAAATTATTGTAGCATAAGCCCAATAAAAAATTAGCTAGATTAATTAGCAAGCCCAATGAATTGGACATGATCTATGGAGCAATCCAAGTGTAAGTGGGTAGACTTGATGGGCAAACAATTTATGTGATGAGCAAGTGTTGTGGTTAGCAAGTTTACTTGGTTGCTAGGTTATGAATAGTAAGGAGGTGGAAGTTGTCGAGGTTAACTAAGGAGGTGAGATGGCCTAAATGTCCATAGTGCCCTCACTTTGAGTTGCCTATAAATACCAAGATTCATTTCATTTGTTGGTTGTTCAAATTTCATCCAACTCCTCTCAAGATAAACAACTTACTTGGTAGAGAGAATAAGCCACATAAGCACTTATAAGCCATTTCAACTTTTGCTAGATTTTCCAAAGTGAAGTGAAGTAGTAGTCTTCAAGGGTAAGACTCATATCTATTATCTATATCTCTTTTATGATAGGATTGATAGAGAATTGGGATGGTTTGATGATAACATGTAATAAGTCATTGATCAATTAACTTAAGATGAATAAGTTAAATAAGTAACTTGAACCTAAATAAGTTGATGAACTTATGAAAAATTTTCCATATGTTTGTCATATGTTGTTAGTATGTTCAAAATAGTATGAGAACATTGATTGATGGACTTAAGTTCATAGTAAGTCATAAGCATGAAAATTTGTAGTTAATAAGTTTAATAAGTCATTGACTTATGAGAATAAGTCAAAACCTACTTTGATAATAAGTAAGTGTAATAGGTAACTTGAAATATTTATATGTTGATTAAAATCCATTTAGAATGATTAGTAATGAGGTTTCGCCAGAATTCACACGATTGGACGATAATCGTCGAATTCATGAAATTCTCGGAATGGAAGTCGTATTTTGTGTTTGAAGTCGTAAACGTTGGTTTTCGATGGAGACAAGTCATAGTTGGCATTATAGAGTTGCGAACTCGAAAATGGTCGGATTCCGACTTAGGACGAAGAAACGAGAGTTGGACGTTCATGAACGTTTATCGTTTTCGTTAAAATGGACTAATAGGTGAAATTTTAACAAACAAAGTAAAATAGATAAAATTCTTGTGTGAACGCATAGAATACGTAATTTGAGACCCGTAGACTCTTGAACGAGCCAATTCGGACTTATAACGAAGAAGTTACGAGTTCGGGTATCTCATTCTTTGAAAAATATCTGTCAAACATTTCTGTGGCACAGAGTCCGCGCCGCGGCGCGACTCCAAGTCTTTTAGCCGGCGCCGCAGTGTCAAAGGGAGCCTCAACCCCTGCAAACTCGTGCCGCAGCACGACACATAACAAAGAGACTCGCGCTGCAGCGCCGAGTCCGAGTTTTTGAGCAATAAGAGGTTAAGTCGTAGCGTGGAGCCAAGTGTAATAGCCGGCGCCGCAACGCCAGCCTCAAGACCTAGACAATAGAAAAAGGTTTACATGTTGAACATGAATGGAAATTAATGAACACTTAACTAAATATCTTATTGAAACATTGTTAAGACATACTAAACCTTAAGTATGAACACTTAGGGTTAAGATTAAGTCGATTACTTATGAACGTAAGAATGACTTAATGGAAAGTCGGGACCAATAATAACAAATCTAATACGTAATTAGATTGAGAAGAAGGGTAAGATTCTTTAGGAACCATATATAATATTCATGACCTAATGTACTATGTGATGTTATTATCTAATGTAGAGACCTTAAAGACCTACAGTGCACGAGTTATATTTATAAGAAGACGCTAAAGGCAAGTACTCTAACCCTTGTTCTAGTTTGATCTAGACAAGTCTGTGTGATTTATGTATTCTTCACATGAGTTAATGTTTGAGGAAGTCAAAGCCAATCCTTTCGGCTAGACGTATGCTATATTATTCTATCAAGTGTTGATAAGGATTTACCAAACTAATATTGTTGCGGTTTTCAAAAGTAGATTGAGTATGATAAAATGTTTTGTCGTCAAACGACAGGCACGTGAGGTTGCCACAAGTTAAACGTATACACGTTTAATGAATGAAGTGTTGATCAACATAGAGTACTATAGGCTGATCACCTAGACATGCTCGTAAGTTATGCTGAGCTTACGAACTTAGTGTCGGGACGTCCTTTTCAAAGTACTTACGATATGCTTATGGTCTTGAACCGGAATTGATGTTTTACCGAATATTGTTGTTGTAAAACGTTTTGAATGAAAAGAAGTGCTATTTTGAATTATTTATAGTACTTCATAACTATTGTTCAGTTATTGAAGATATATTATTCCTATGTTTTAAGCATGCTATTTTCCTAGAATTATTATACTTGCTGAGCTAGTTAGGCTCATTCTTGCTTGAACCATATGAATGCAGCTATGACCGAACGGACCGATGGATCCGACAAGGATAAAGGGAAGGCGAAGGCGAACCCATAGATTACATATGTAATAGTATAGGTTTTGTAAGAATAATATTTGATATTATGACAAAGACAAATGTATTAGTTGTAAAGAACCTGAGAAATGTAAATATTCTTTTTATATATATAAGTCATATCCGTTCTTTTGAGGCATTTCAATTGAATATTTATGTGAACTGTAGCACCGTGTAGCACCATCTGTCGGGTTGAAAGATACTCGGATTTGGGGGCGTCATAGGTTGGTATCAAAGCATTAGGTTATAAAACTTAAGGGGGAAAATAAAACCTTAAGTCATAACCTTAAGAAAAGTCAAAGAATAAAAGATTGAAGATAACCATATAAAAATGCATTATATATGTTATGTGTTTTTATTATTCTACTAACATGTATTAATCAAACTTTTGTGTTGTTGTAGATGTCAGGAGAAAATAGAGATGTGCAGGTAGTCAGTGAAGGATCGGTTAATCAGGTAGAGATTATACCGAGCCCCATAGCAGCAGATCCCGAGATAGTGGTGGTTGAGTCTGGAGACTCGGAGAGCCTAGACCTCATGTCTGTGTTTGACGGCATATTGGAAGAAGAAGTGGTGGTAGTGTTCTTCAATCCCGTAGAAATAACAGCAGAGATGACTCCAGGGGAGTCAATGATGTCACTGTTCATGTCAATACTGGATAGAAAAATCCACTACTGTCAGGAGGTTAAGGAGTTGAAGGCGGAGCTCCAGGCTGTTATAGAGGATAAGACGGATATGGAGTCCATGTAGGAGCAGGAGCATGATGAAAGGGTGTTGGCTAAGGACAAGGTCTATGAGTTGAAACAAGAGGTCTTTGAGCTCAGGGGGGAGCTAAAGACCAAGAAGCAGAAGATAAGAAGAATGTCCTATATCAATAGGAGTTCTCATGAGGATTTCCAGCTGCAGATGGCTGGTTATCCCATCGAAGCAGGGCAGACGCGGCATACTATCAGCCGTGATATTATCACCGGTCTTGCCAAGGCGGGTTTTTAGAATGCCTTAAGGCAAATGTAATCTAGTAGTGGCTAGAGTAGTTAGATATGTACATATTTTTGTATCTAGTAGCGACGTAAAATCCTATTTTGTATAATCAAGGGTAGTCTTTTGTAAATCCCAATTTTTGGAAAGCAATTGCGGGAAAATAATGTATTCAGCTTAGGCTGTGTTATGTAACCGATGTAGTATTATACTACAATGAATCAATATAAGTCTTTTCGAAAAATGTTGAGTAATTAATGTTTAAGTTATTGCTTAACATTGAATAATAACTAACTGATATGAAATGAATAATAACGAAATATGTGTTTAATGTAACAGCAAAATGTCGCCAAGAAGAGTACCACGTAATCAGGGTATGAACACAAACCAACCGGAGGGAGGTCCGGTTAACCCCATGTAGGAGTTCGTAAATTTATTGAACGCAACATTTAATAGAACTGGGGCAAACATCCCTGTAAATCCTGGTGTAGTACGAGCTACTACGTTTAAGGACTTTAAGAGTGTGGGTCCGCCAAAGTTCAAAGGAACTACGGACCCTATCGAAGCCCAAACGTGGATAAAGGAAATCGAGAAGGCATTTGTGATTGCAGATGTCGATGAGGCTCAGAAGGTTGCCTTTGTAACCTACATGATGAAGGGAGAGGCCAACTTTTGGTGGGAATCCAATCAGGCTAGGTCCGGAATAGATGTTATAACGTGGGTGAGGTTCAAGGAAATATTTTACGAGACCTACTTTCCCACGAGCATGTAGGGAAGGATGGACATACGATTTTTAGATTTAAAACAAGGGGACATGACGGTTCCTCAGTACGCTGCCAAGTTTAATGAACTGGCAAGGTTCGCTCCACATCAAGTGGATACTAAGGTGAGGAAGGCTCGACGGTTTGAGCAGGGCTTGAAACCCTGGCTCTATAACCGTATCTATGTGTTCCAAAGTACTTCCTTTGGAATCTTTTTAGAGAAGGCAATAATTGCCGAAGGTGGTAGTGAGGCGTTGAGCCAATACCACAAGGATAAGAAAATCAAGGGGAAGGTGGACATGGGAGTAAAGAACGAGGGTGCCAGTGGGAGTGGCGAAGGTTATAAGAGGAAGGTAGTTAGCTCTAGAATACCGGAGTGAAACAAGGAGACCCGAAGAGGAGGATGGAGGCCTGCAAAACCTGTGGGAAGACTCATTTAGGAGTCTGTCTCAAAGGTAAGGACGTGTGTTATAACTGCGGACAGGAGGGACATATTGCGCCAAACTACCCAAGTCTGAAGAAGAACCGTGGATGCTTTGTATGTGGGTCAACTGACCACATGGCAAAGAACTGCCCAAAGAAGGGGACAGATGGAAATAGGCGCACCAATAGTGGTAAGTTAACTATTGGGGGTCCAGCGCAGCTGGGTAGGCCGATGGCACGTACCTTTAATATGACCATCCAAGACGTGATGGCTTCGGGGGACGTAGTCGTAGGTATTATTCCAATCAACGACTTAAATGCATACGTGCTGTTTGACTCGGGTGCTACTTGTTCGTTTATCACATGTGATTTTGCTAGACGATTAGGATTACTTCCCGAAAAATTGCTTATACCTTTAAATATTAAGGTGGCAAACGAAGAGATAATTCATGTTGAAGATATTCATAGGAGTTGTTGCGTAGACATTCGAGGTTGTAAATTATTGGTTGATCTAATACCGATAAAATTAGGAGAATTCGACGTAATTCTCGAAATGGATTGGTTGATAAATCATGGGGTAATTATAAATTGTCAAAAGAAATGCGTAAATATTAAAACATCAATTCAATCTCATATAATATTTTACGGGAATAAATCGTCGGGACGTTCGTGTTGTCTTACCATGACACAAACTAGGAAATTATTAAGGAAGGGTGTGTAGGTTATTTGTGTCATGTGGTTGATACCCGGAGGGTGGGAGCGACCATGGATCAAATACCTATAGTGAGTGAGTTCATTGATGTATTTCCAAATGAGTTACCGGGTCTTCCGCCGAATAGGGAGACCGAGTTCGTAATAGACATTGTGCCAAGAGCGACACCAGTTTCCAGGGCACCGTATCGTATGGCGCCAGTGGAGATGAAGGAGTTGATGGTGCAGTTACAAGAACTGTTAGACAGGAAGTACATTCAACCGAGTGTTTCGCGGTGGGGAGCACCGGTACTGTTTGTCAAGAAGAAGGATGGATCGTTAAGGCTTTGTATCGACTATCAATAGTTGAACAAGTTAACGATAAAGAATAGGTATCCGTTGCCCAGGATCGATGATCTTTTTGATTAGTTGAAGGGGGTAAAATATTTTTCCAAAATAGATTTAAGGACGGGGTATCATCCGCTGAAGGTTAGGAATGAAGACATGCCAAAGACAACATTCAGAACTCGTTATGGTCATTACGAGTTTCTGGTGATGTCATTTGGGTTGACTAATGCACCTGCTGCATTTAAGGACATGATGAACAGCATGTTCAAACAATATTTCGACAAGTTCATCGTGGTGTTTATCGATGATATTCTAGTCTATTCTAAGACGCCAGAAGTTTATGTTGAACACCTGAGAATAGTGTTGTAGACACTGAGAAAGGAAAAGTTATATGCGAAGTTCACTAAGTGTGAATTCTCGTTAGAGAGGGTACAGTTTTTAGGTCATGTCATTGACCATGAGGGGATTTCAGTAGATCCAGCGAAGGTGGACGCCGTGATGAATTGGGAACAACCGAAAATGCCAACTGAGGTGCGGAGTTTCCTAGGGTTAGCGGGTTACTATCGGAGATTTATTCAGGATTTTTCAAAGATAGCTACTCCGTTGACTAACTTGACGAGGAAGAGGGTGAAGTACGTATGGATAGAGAAATGCAAAGACAGTTTTCAAGAACAGAAGAAGAGGTTGAGTGAAGCACCTGTTTTGTCATTACCCGATGACACATGAAATTTCGTAGTTTATAGCGATGCTTCGCATAAAGGATTGGGTTACGCGCTCATGCAGCATGGCCAGGTCATTGCGTATGCATCTAGGCAGTTGAAGGATTATGAGAAAGTTTACCCTACTCATGATCTGGTACTAGCCGCAGTGGTGTTTGCCTTAAAGATATGGCGACATTATCTTTATGTGGAAAAGTGTGAGATATACACGAACCATAAGAGTCTAAAATATATCTTCACATAGAAGGAGTTGAATATGAGACAGAGGAGATGGCTAGAGTTGATAAAGGATTGCGACTGTGAAATCTTGTATCACCCTAGAAAAGCCAATGTTGTGGCCAACGCCTTGAGTAGAAAGGGTCGGGAGAAGTTGTCTATGTTAACGGCTCAAACTGAGTTAATAACAGAGATGGCTAGGATGAAGTTGGAGGTGAAGTTGCCAAGTGAGGTGGAGCAGAGACGTTTTGCGATGGAGATACAATCTACCATCGTAGAGAGTGTCAAGGAGGTGCAGCTCAAAACTATTGAGTGTGACAAGATAAAAGAGCGGATAACCACCGAAAAAGATATTAGGTTTAGTCTTGATAATGAGGGAATATTAAGATTTGAAGGAAGAATTTGGGTTCAGAATGAGACGGAATTAAAGGAGCAAGTATTATAAGAGGTTCACAGTTCGAGGTACTCGATTCATCCTGGTAGCACTAAGATGTATCAAGACCTTCGACAGAGTTTTTGGTGGCCGAATATGAAGAGAGAAATAGCCGAGTATGTGAGTAAGTGCTTGACTTATCAAAGAGTTAAAGCCGCACATCAACGACCAAGTAGCTTGTTACAATCATTAGAGATTCCAGGGTGGAAATGGGAGCATATCACGGTGGACTTTGTGGTGGGACTTCCGACTACTCAGAAAGGGTATGATGAGATTTGGGTAATAATGGATCGGTTGACAAAGTCGGCTCACTTTTTGCCAATTCGGGTCAAGTATAACTTAGATCAATTAGCGTAAATTTATGTTAAGGAAATTATTTCCAAACATGGAGCACCAGTTTCGATTGTGTCAGACAGTGACCCACGATTCACATCAAACTTTTGGAAAAGTCTTCAAGAGCAGTTGGGGATGCAGTTGAAGTTGAGTACGGCATATCATCCACAAACCAATGGACAGAGCGAGAGGACAATTCAGACATTAGAAGATATATTGAGATCTTGCGTCATGGATTTCAAGGGTAGTTGGGATGATCATCTACTATTAGTAGAATTTACGTATAACAACAGTTATCATGCAAGCATAGGTATGCCACCGTACGAAGCGTTGTATGGAAGAAAATGCAGAACACCATTGTATTTGGATGAAGTGGGAGAACGCCGAATGCTAGGACCAGAATTGGTGCAGCAAATAGCGGAAGTGGTGAAGTTAATACGTATGCTTCTCGTAGTAGCTCAAGACAGACGAAAGAAATATGCAGACTTACATCGAGAGAATAGGGAGTTTGAAATAGGCTCGTACATATTTCTAAATGTATCTCCCTGGAAAGAAAAGATACGCTTTGGAAAGAAGGGAAAACAAAGCCCAAGGTTTATAGGACCTTTTGAGGTATTAGAACGGGTAGGTGAGGTAGCTTATAGGGTAGCGTTACCTCCAGACCTAGAGCGAATACATAATGTATTTCACGTTTCAGTACTACGTCCTTACAAACCGGATTACAAACATGTGATAGAATTTGAGCCTATTCAAATCGAGAAGGATTTAACATATGAAGAGATGCCGATTCAAATCATCGATAGAAAAGAGCAAGTTCTGCGAATCAAGGTAATATCGTCGGTAAAGGTATTATGAAAGAACCACGATGTCGAGGAAGCAACGTAGGAATTGGAAGAGAAGATAAAAAAGGATTACCCTCTTTTGTTTGAGTAATGTAGGGTGAGATTCTAGGGACAGAATCTTTATAAGGGGGGAAGACTGTAACGGCCAAGAAATTCGAATCCTTTGTAAAATATTTGAAAGAATTAAATAATAAATAAAATAATCTTATTTGTCATTATATGTGTTAATAAGATGTATGTCGTTCTATAACCTAAAAACGTCAGAACATCGTAGTATTTGAACCACGTGAATGAATTAAAGTGTTTGAATTTCGAAGACGAAAATAAAAGTTTTCTGAGAAATTTTACGAAAAACACTATTCATCGTTTAACGCTCGGGAGTTATTTTTGTAATTTTGAGGAATAAGTAACGTTATAATATCAAGGCGAGATGGATTATGTAATAATAATTGAAGTATGGAAAACACAATATTTCGCATGCGGACTTAATTTAGGAACGTTAGGTTTATTAAGCGTTAAGGAAAGAAAGTTGTAATCATATGATGCGTATGCATTATACGAGGTAATGAACATGAGTATAATACGACATATTATACTATTGTGTATGGAGAATGAAATAACGTATATTACGAATTAGTATACGAGCTAGCCTACGAGAATTATATGTGGTGTATATTTGTTAAGTTGTTTAATTAAATGTAATGGACTTGTAAGATTATTAGCTTAATAATAGAAGTCCAATAGAAAGTAATACTCAAGCCCAGGTGTTTGATAAGTCATGAGTACAAATTATTGTAGTATAAGCCTAATAAGAAATTAGCTAGATTAATTAGCAAGCCCAATGAATTGGACATGATCCATGGAGCAATCCAAGTGTAAATGGGTAGACTTGATGGGCAAATAATTTATGTGATGAGCAAGTGTTGTGGCTAGCAAATTTACTTGGTTGCTAGGTTATGAATAGTAAGGAGGTGGGATAGCATAAATGTCCATAGTGCCCTCACTTTGAGTTGCCTATAAATACCAAGCTTCATTTCATTTGTTGGTTGTTCAAATTTCATCCAACTACTCTCAAGATAAATAACTTACTTGGTAGAGAGAATAAGCCACATAAGCACTTATAAGCCATTTCAATTTTTGCTAGATTTTCCAAAGTGAAGTGAAGTAATAGTCTTCAAGGGTAAGACTCATAACTATTATCTTTATCTCTTCTATGATAGGATTGATAGAGAAGTAAGATGGTTTGATGATAACATGTAATAAGTCATTGATGAATGAACTTAAGCCGAATAAGTTAAATAAGCAATTTGAACCTAAATAAGTTGATGAACTTGTGAAAAAATTTCCATATATTTGTCATATGATGTTAGTATCTTCAAAATAGTATGAGAACATTGATTGATGGACTTAAGTTCATAGTAAGTCATAAGCATGAAAATTTGTAGTTAATAAGTTCAATAAGTTATTGACTTATGAGAATAAGTCAAAACCTACATTGATGATAAGTGAGTGTAATAGGTAACTTGAAATGTTTATATGTTGACTAAAATCCATTTAGAATAATTAATAATGAGGTTTCGCCGGAATTCACACGATTAGACGATAATCGTCGAATTCGTGAAATTCTCAGAATGGAAGTCATATTTTGTGTTTGAAGTCATAAACGTTGGTTTTCGATGGAGACAAGTCATATTTGGCATTATAGAGTTGCGTACTCGAAAATGGCCGGATTTCGACTTAGAACTAAGAAACGAGCATTGAACGTTAATGAACGTTTATCGTTTTTGTTAAAATGGACTAATGGGTGAAATTTTAGCAAACGAAGTAAAATAGATAAAATTCTTACGTGAACACATAGAGTATGTAATTTGTGACCCGTAGGCTCTTGAACGAGCTAATTCAGACTTATAACGAAGAAGTTACGAGTCCGGGAATCTCATTCTTTGAAAAAATTTATCAAACATTTCTGTGGCACAGAGTCCGCGCCGCAGCGCGATTCCAAGTCTTTTAGCCGGCTCCGCGGCGCCAAAGGGAGCCTCAACCCCTGCAAACTCGTGCCACAGCGTGACACAAAACAATGAGACTCGCGCCGCAGTACCGAGTCTGAGTTTTTGAGAAATAAGAGGTAGCGCCGCAGCGCGGAGTCTAGTGTAATAGTCGGCGCCGCAGCGCCAGCCTCAAGGCCTAGATAATAGAAAAAGGTTTACATGTTGAACATGAATGGTAATTAATGAACGCTTAACTAAATATCTTATTGAAACATTGTTAAGACATACTAAACCTTAAGTATGAACACTTAGGGTTAAGATTAAGTCAATTACTTATGAACGTAAGAAAGATGTAATGGAAAGCCAGGACAAATAATAACAAATTTAATACGTAACTAGATTGAGAAGAAGGGTAAGATTCTTTAGGAACCATATATATTATTCATGACCTAATGTACTATTTGATGTTATTATCTAATGTAGAGACCTTAAAGACCAACAGTGCATGGGTTATATTTATAAGCAGACGTTTAAGGCAAGTACTCTAACCCTTGTGCCAGTTCGATCTGGACAAGTCTTTGTGATTCATGTATTCTTCACATGAGTTGATGTTTTAGGAAGTCAAAGCCAATCCTTTCGGCTAGACATATGTTATGTTATTCTATCAAGTGTTGATAAGGATTTACCAAACTAATATTGTTGTGGTTTTCAAAAGTAGACTGAGTATGCTAAAATGTTTTGTCGTCAAATGACAGGCACGTGAGGTTGCCACAACTTAAACGTATACACGTTTAATGAATGAAGTGTTGATCAACATAGAGTACTATAGGCTGATCACCTAGACGTGCTCGTAAGTTATGCCGGGCTTACGGACTTAGTGTCGGGATGTCCTTTTTAAAGTACTTATGATATACTTACGGTCTTGAACCGGAATTGATGTTTTACCGAATATTGTTGTTGTAAAACGTTTTGAATAAAAAGAAGTGCTATTTTGAATTATCGATAGTACTTCATAGCTATTGTTCAGTTATTGAAGATATATTATTCCTATGTTTCAAGCATGCTATTTTCCTAGAATTGTTGTACTTGTTGTGCTAGTTAGGCTCATTCTTGCTTGAACCATATGAATGCAGCTAAGACCGAACGGACCAATGGATCTGGCAAGGATAAAGGGAAGGCGAAGGTGAACCCATAGATTACATATGTAATAGTATAGGTTTTGTAAGAATAATATTTGATATTATGACAAAGACAAATGTATTGGTTGTAAAGAACCTGGGTAATGTAAATATTCTTTTTATATATATAAGACATATTCGTTCTTTTGAGGCATTTCAATTGAATGTTTATGTGAACTGTAGCACCGTGTAGCACCATCTGTCGGGTTGGAAGATACCTGGATTTGGGAGTGTCAGAAATTTTGTTATACTCCAAAACATGTTCAAGTACATGTAATCACTGTAAAAATCATTTCTCTTTCTTTTAAATCCAATTAACATAATAATCCTTGTTTAAACAATTGTTCTAACATCATGAACCCACATAATCATCATAGTTCAGTTATATAACTAAATTTACAGAAATTTTGTAAAAACTTTATACACGGTGGGTGAACTTCAAGAACACAAACACAGAGAACGTAAAACATATATATGAAGGTTTTAAAACATACATTTTGTTGTTTAAGAAATTATTTCACTTCACTAAAAATTGGTTGAAATGGAATCCCAGCCTTTTCTCTCTCAAACTCTCTCAATTTTCTGAGAACTCTTTTCTTCTTTGAAACCCCTTTTCTTTTCTTCCCTTTTTCCTTTCTTAGGCTTAACCCAAAATACACTATACGTAAAAACTAAAACCAACGCTCACTTTTCAAACTCTTAAAAACTGACGACTATATTAACTAATGCTAATAAGTTATCTGTTTCCTATATATATATATATATTATTTATTTAATTTATATTATTAATAAATCAAATTTAAAAATTCAAAAGCCATAAGGCTCCGTTTGGCAAAACTCTTTAAAATAAAAGACTTAATATATTTAAGCCTTGTTTGACAAACTAAATCAAAATTACTTTAATTTATTTTAATAACTACTTATAATATAGTTATTTGTCACACTTCTAATTAATTAAGTTTTCATACTTAATTAATTAATTCTAATAACCATTTATCAATTAAATCATTAAATTACAAAACTCAATACAAATAATTACCCATCAAAAATGAAATATCAATATAATCATTCATTTAATCAATATAAACTCTCTAATTTAATTATTAAATTAAACTAGAATATTATCTCATATCCTGAATGTGAGACCCCAGATTTTATGAATAAAGATTTAATTTTCTCGATTTTTTTTTTAATATTATGGTGTGGATTTGATATAATGTTATAGTTATAGGTAATATTTATAAATTTTGTAAAGTAAGCAAGTTGTTATAAAAAATTCGTTTGGTTGGGGAATATTCTTTTTGTCGAGGAATATTCATACGACGACACAATCATTGGTGGACCCCATAACAGAATTATTGTCGGAGTTAGAAAATGACAAAATTATCTTTTTATAAAAATAGCGACAGAAGTTTTACCGTTAACTGTTGAAGTACCCGGTAATAAAGGTACATTATTATGTGTGGTTGCATAGTAGCACAAGATATTGATTATTGATGCTTACGTGAGAAGTCACTCAGTTATACTCAATTATTGCTATAGTAATTGCTGCATCATATCTCTTATATTATTGACTCAATTATTGTCACAGTATCATCTGTATAATATGTTATATTATTAAATCAATAACTGAGACGACAAGTTATAATATTAATGATGAATAATTGTTGAAAGATTAAATATGTGTTGATTAAAAATAAAATAATTTGTGGTAATATTTATTCAATCCTTGATGTATATAAAGAGTCTATTATGAGACATTTGTGGTAAGTTTGGTTATTCTATGGGGGCCCATATGTCATCATATAAGAGTCTCTATTGCCAATTGTAATTACCTTTACCAGACGTCGAACTAATTATCGTTTCACATTACAGGCGTCGAACCAATTTTTGTTTCACATTACAAGCGTCAAACCACTTGTTTTTTTAAAACCACTTGTTGTTTCACATTACAGGCGTTAAACCACTTGGTGTTTCACATTACAGGCGTCAAGCCGCTTGCCTTTTCACATCACCAGTCGTCAAGCAGCTTGCCTTTTCATATTGCAAGGGATAAGCTAGAAATCTTCTATAAATAGAGGCCTAGTTCTTCATTATTTTTCACGAATTCATTCAAGTTATAGAGAGAGAAAGTATAGAGAGAATAAGAGAGAAAGAAGAAGAGTATTCTATTACTATACTACTACAGTATTCAATCTCCTACTAAAGTAAGGGATATTATTCGTTGTACTCGTAACGGGTATTATTTCTTTTGTATTCATGAAGAGAACTTTTGTTATTCCATTTTTATTATTCTGTTGGAATAACCTGTATACGCGGACTACCTATACTTGGTGAAATTCTTCTGTTATTCCATTCTTTATTATTATGTTGGAATAACATGTATATGTGAAGTACTGCATACATGGTGAAATTCTTCTATTGTTCCATTCTTTATCATTCTGTTAGAACATCCTGTTTGTGATGTACGCATAACCTGGTTCTATTATTTATCATTCTGTTAAAACATCTTGTTTATGCTTTACACATGACCTGATTCTATTATTTATTATTCTGTTGGAATATCATGTCTATGCGTTTACGCATGACCTGGTTCCATTATTTATTATTCTGTTGGAATAACTTGTATGTGCGGTCTATCGCATGCTTGGTGAATTCTTTTGTTATTTCATTCATTATTATGCTCAGTTGGTTAAAGTTTTGGCTTTTATACTCCATGAAATTAGTGAAATATCCTTAATATTTGCGCTTCATCCAGTATCTTTTCATGGAAATATTCTTCTGAGGATTATTAAATTTTATTCTACAAAGCAGTATCATGTTGACAATTTGGACGTTATTGGTTCCTGTATAAATTAATTCTTGAACTTATTTTATTGAATTATTATGTCATTGTCATCATCCTCATGTTTATATTATGTTGAAAGTCATCTGTGGCCTGTAGTGCATAGATGGACTTGGTATGATTATGACCATGGATTATTCGGTATAATCATGATCGTAATGTTACAAATGATGTGGTAAAAGTCCTCATTGGCTCGTAGTGCGTTGATGGACAGTTGTTGGCATGATCATGACCATTGATAAAAATAAGAATATCCTTGGCCCGTAGTGTATGGATAATTTGTGGTTGTGATACTAATGAATATCCTTGGCCGTAGTGCAGGGATGATGTGGATTATTTATTAAGCTGAGTCTCAGCGATAAAAGTATTGAAAAACCATTTAAATCATATAAGATAGTAGATTTTATTCTCTACTTGACTCTTCTAATGGATTGCTTGTTCTGCTGCAGTTAAACTTGATGTTTGTTATATTGTATCAGTTTAATACTGTTGAAGGCTAACGATAATTTATTCTGCATTATCTTAGTCATAATATTTCTTACTAGGCTAGTTGAGCTCACCCTTTTGCTTTCATTGTTCTCTTCAGGAAATGAGAATGTAGCATTAGTATTCCTCACTATTCTATGAAATAGTGTGATAATCAATGTATTGAGGACTTATTTTGAGTTTGAAAACTGTCTAGAAGAAAATATTTGTATTAAAACTCACAGCTTATGTTGTATATTTAAGATTGTATTTGTATTCTGTACCATGTATTTGGCAACTCAGAATAGGTGATGTATACCTATTTTGGGGGCGTCACAGTTGGTATCAAAGCTTAGGGATATGATCCCTGGCTAAGATGTCAGACAAGAACTAGGAGGGGAGAGACGGGGAATTCCTTCACTAGTATGACCTACCTAAGTTTATTTGGTATTTAATTGGTCGGTCAGAGTATAGGGATAATATTTGATATGTTAATTAGCCCTTGTTTTGTGGCAGTATTTGAAAATGACATCCGAGAATGTTGACAACATCAATGGAGCATAGGAGACCGTTGAGTCTCCACAGATCAATAATCAGGATAATGTGCATTAGGAAGGCGACAATCCTCAAGCAAACAACAACACTGACTAGATGATGAACGATGGAATATTCAGAGGCTTTATGTAATTCATGCAACATCAGGTAAGAGAGACTCCTGTTCAAAATATAGGTAGAAATAATGGCAACCCATGGTCGGTCACCACTAAGCAGTTCAAGGAGCTGGGACCACAGGAGTTTTTGGGAAAGCCAGAACCACTTAAGGCAGAGACGTGGTTAAAGAAGATCACCAAGATAGTTGATGTCTTGGGATGCTCTGAGGAGCAAAAGGTTCTCTTTACCACCTTTATGTTGCGTGAAGAGGCAGATCACTGGTGGGAATCTATAAAACGTACCAAGCCTGACGCACTCAAGATGTCTTGGGAGAAGTTCCAAGAATTATTCAACGACAAGTACTTTCCCGAAAGTATTCGTCACATGAAGGAGGTGGAGTTCATCAAGCTGGAGCAAAACAATATGACCGTGTCGCAGTACGAGGCTAAGTTTACCAAGTTGTCTCGGTTTGCATCCCATTTGGTCGATAATGAGGAGCGAATGACGCGAATGTTTCTAAGATGTTTAAAACACAATATACGTCAATACCTCATTTCCCACAAACTTTATTTATATTCAGATGTTGTTAATAGGGCTCAGTTATTGGAGCACGATAATGAATAAGCACAACCAAAAGGCAACAACTAACAACGCGATAATAATCGTACCGGTGGCAACGGTCATCGGAATAATGATAAACATTGTGGGGGAAATTATCATGTCATGAATGGTAACCATTTCGATGGTAATCATGGCCAAGATAATAGAAGTGGAAATTTCAAGAAAAGAAGGTTCAATAATGATGGAAAGACAGCAGCACCAACACCCATTTCAAAGGAAGAAGAACGACCATCGGTCGTATGTTTCAAATACGGACAGGAGGAACACATCCGTCCAAACTGTACGCAGCAATCCAAAGTGTGTTTTAATTATGGAAGAGAAGGTCACCTAGCTCAATTTTATCATATGGTGAAGTCAAGTCCAGCTAGGATAGTGATGCCAAAGAATGTCCCAGACAAGCCAAAGCCGGTAGTTTATGAGAGAGCATTTTTTTTGACGAGGAACCTGAATAAAATTATCACGGGTAAGTTAATCATAAACTCTTGTGAAGTCTATACCGTGTTAGATATCGGTTCTACTCACTCTTTTATTTCACCTAGTTGTGTTCAATGTTTGAATTTAACTCCGGAGAAGTTAGATTTTGATTTATCTGTTGAAACTCAGTTGGGAGAAACTTTCGTTACATCCACTATTTATAAATCTTGTTTAATTCAAATTGACACTTTCACGTTACCTGTCAATCTTATCTCTTTGAAAATACTTGCCTTTGATGCGATTTTAGGAATCGATTGGTTAACTACTCATCATTATTTTCGTAAGGTTGTTAGCTTTCATATTCTTAACCAACCTGTTATGCGAATTCAAGCAACCAAACCACTAAAGTCAATCATTGTCATATCAAGCCATAAGTAAAGAGCCCCGGTCCTTTCGTTGTTGACTTCCTTGTGTGGAATGCACCGAAGCCAGACTTTCTGTAGGCAACGTCGTGAATAAGCAAGTTGATAGGTATCAATATGACGTACTATCCAAGTCTTGGATGAGGGTCACAGTTTTGAATTATATTTCTATTGTTAATAAATTTCTTGACGTATTCTTGAAGACTTCTTAGCCTACCCCTAGAGAGTGAAATCGAATTTTGTATTGACCCCAGTACAAAACCCATTTCTTAAACCCTTAAATATTTTTTCAACTAAAATGAACGTAACATGCGCCAAAGACGTTGACTCGAGCTATTGAAGATTACGATCGTACCATTCAATACCATCGTAAGAAAAGCGAACATGTTAGCTAACGCGTTGAGTAAAAGATCGTATGTGGTTACAAGTGAGAATATATGAACCCACGTGAAGATAACGAATATACGAGTAGAATCGACTTTAATCGATAAAGTTAAAGCCGCTCAAGCTACACACCCGGAGCTGATGAATGTGAAGAAGAAGGTTCAAGAGGGCGTTATTCTAGAAGAAAGAATTGATGAAGAGAGGAAATCTCAACCCTCGATTTAATTGGCCCATTTAAAATCCTCGATGAAGTAGGAACTGTGGCCTATAGACTCGTTTTACCGCCAAGTATATTGCGTGTTCAGAACATTTTTTTTACGTATCGATATTACATAAATATGTGGACGACTCAAACCATATTATTAAATTAGAACTAAATGATATAGCAGAAGATTTAACGTATGAGGAGATACGTGTTAAAATCTTGGATAAGAAGGATCGTATTCAACACTCAAAGGTTATACCTCAAGAATTAGAATCTAAAATGAAGTCAAGGTATCCTCACCTCTTCGACAAACCAGGTACGTGCGTAAATTTTGAGGGCAAAATTTCATAAGGAGAGGAGATTGTGAGACCCCAGATTTTATGAATACAGATTTAATTTTCTCAAAATATTTTTTTTAATATTATGGTGTGGATTTGATATAATGTTATAGTTGTGGGTCATATTTATAAATTTTGCAAAGTAATCAAGTTGTTATAAAAAATTCGTTTGGTCGGGGAATATTCTTTTTGTCGGGTAATATTTGTACGACGACACAATCATTGGTGGACCCCATAACAGAATTATTATCGGAGTTAGAAAATGACAAAATTATCTTTTTATAAAAATAACGGCGGAAGTTTTACCATTAACTGTTGAAGTACCCGGTAATAAAGGTACATTATTACGCGTGGTTGCATAGTAGCACACGGTATTGATTATTGATGCTTACGTGAGAAGTCACTCAGTTATACTCAATTATTGCTACAGTAATTGCTGCATCATATCTCTTATATTATTGATTCAATTATTATCATAGTATCATCTGTATAATATGTTATATTATTAAATCAATAATTGAGACGACAAGTTATAATATTAATGATGAATAATTGTTGAAAGATTAAATATGTGTTGATTAAAAATAAAATGATTTATGGTAATATTTATTTTATCCTTGATGTATATAAAGAGCTTATTATGAGACGTTTGTGGTAAGTTTGGTTATTCTATGGGGGTGGCATATGTGATCATCTAAGAGTCTTTTTTGCCAATAGTAATTACCTTTACTAGACGTCGAACCAATTGTCGTTTCACATTACAGGCGTCAAACGACTTGTTGTTTCACATTACAGGTGTCAAACCACTTGTTGTTTCACATTACAGGCATTAAACCACTTTTCTTTTCACATCACTAGTCATCAAACCGCTTGCCTTTTCACATTGCAAGGGCTAAGCTAGAAATCTTCTATAAATAGAGGCCTAGTTCTTCATTATTTTTCACTAATTCATTCAAGCTATAGAGAGAGAAAGTATGGAGAGAATAAGAGAGAAAGAAGAAGAGTATTCTGTTACTAAACTACTACAGAATTCAATCTCCTACTAAAGTAAGGGATATTATTTGTTGTACTCGTAAGGGGTATTATTTCTTTTGTATTCATGAAGAGAACTTCTGTTATTCCATTCTTTATTATTCTATTGGAATAACCTGTATACGCGGACTACCTATACTTGGTGAAATTCTTCTATTATTCCATTCTTTATTATTATGTTGGGATAACCTGTCTATGTGAAGTACTTCATACATGGTGAAATTCTTCTATTGTTCCATTCTTTATCATTCTGTTGAAACATCCTGTCTGTGATGTACGCATAACCTAGTTCCATTATTTATCATTCTATTGGAACATCATGTCTGTGCTTTACGCATGACCTGGTTCCATTATTTATTATTCTGTAGGAATATCCTATCTATGCGTTTACGCGTGACCTGATTCCATTATTTTTTATTCTGTTGGAATAACCTGTCTGTGCGGTCTATCGCATGCCTGGTGAATTCTTTTGTTATTCCATTCGTTATTATACTCAGTTGGTTAAAGTTTTGGCTTTTATACTCCATGAAATTAGTGGAATATCCTTGATATTTGTGCTTCATCCAGTATCTTTTCATGGAAATATTCTTCTGAGCATTCTTGAATTTTACACTACAAAGCAGTATCATGTTGACAATTTGGACGTTATTGGTTCCTGAATAAATTAATTCTTGAACTTGTTTTATTGAATTATTATGTCATTGTCATCATCCTCATGTTTATATTATGTTGAAAGTCATTTGTGGCCTGTAGTGCATAGATGGACTTGGTATGATTATGACCACGGATTATTCAGTATAATCATGATTGTAATGTTACAAATGATGTGGTAAAAGTCCTCATTGGCTCGTAGTGCGTTGATGGACAGTTGTTGGCATGATCATGACCATTGATGAAAACATGAATATCCTTGGCCCGTAGTGCATGGATAATTTGTGGTTGTGATACTAATGAATATCCTTGGCCGTAGTGCAGGGATGATGTGGATTATATATTAAACTGAGTCTCAGCGATAAAAGTATTGAAAAACCTTTTAAATTATAGAAGATAGTAGATTTTATTCTCTACTTGACTCTTTTAAAGGATTATTTGTTCCGATGCAGTTAAACTTGATGTTTGTTATATTGTATCAGTTTAATATTATTGAAGGCTAACGATAATTTATTCTGCATTATTTTAGTCATAATATTTCTTACTGGGCTAGTTGAGCTCACCCTTTTGCTTTCATTATTCTCTTCAGGAAATGAGAATGTAGCGGGGACTGGCCGGGGTATAGAGTGACGGTCCAGATGATAGCATTAGTAGTCCTCACTATTCTATGAAATAGTGTGATAATAAATGTATTGAGGACTTATTTTGAGTTTGAATACTGTCTAAAAGACAATATTTGTATTAAAACTCAGAGCTTATGTTGTATATTTAAGATTGTATTTGTATTACGTACCATGTATTTGGCGACTCATAATAGGTGATGTATACTTATTTTGGGGGCGTCACACTGAATTTCATTAACTCATTAATTATTTATTAAACACATAATTGACCAAATTAAATCGAATCAATTAAACAAATATTTATTCAATGATAAACACATCCATTAAATATTTATATAATTCAATAAATATTAAAATATTATAATTAAAATTTTGGATTGTTACAAGTGATGAGTCACCTTACTATAAATGATAAGTTCTTAACTACTAAATAAAGCCTTAAATGCTAGGCATAATTTTTTCTAGCTTTAGTTAATTAATTGATGTTTGATTAAATTAAATGTGGGGGATGATTAACAATATGTGAAAGATGAGGGTTAAGACTATGGAAGACTTTATTCAAGTGATTAATTTATAAGAAAAACAAAGTCGCTTTTATATAAGCAAAACCAAGTAAATATTTTCTTCACTTTTCATTTCATTATTGGCTAAGTTTAATAAAGCAATGGAGAGAAGAGAGAGAGGGAGAGAGGGAGAGAGAGGTCGGTCATAGTGGAAGAAAAAGGAGCAAGATACAAGCTTAGTATGTTGATCATCAAGTGTAAGAAGAAAAAGAAGAACAAGAACAAGAACAAGAATAAGAACAAGAAGAACAAGAACCTATTTTTTCCATCAGCTTTTTCTTTCAAGCTTTTGTTAGCATTGATTGGTGGTTTATTGTTGTTGTGATGAAAGATCATAAAGGATCTTAGTGTTATAAGGTGGTTGTTATGGTATATAACCTTGTAAACTACAAATACTTTGTATTTTAAGAGAACAAAAACTAAAAACGCAAGTCTAAGCATTAGGATGGAAAAAGAACTTCGTAAAGGTCTTTAGTTTGGACTAGTAAAATTTGTTGTTTGATGAGTGAGTTTTATACACATGAATTGGATACATTCGAGCTTAATTTATTGTTGTTCTCAAGTCTTTTAGGATGTTTTTATGTGTTTGTGTCTATTCATGCATGTTTTATATTGTTTTGTAGGAATTGGGACAAAAGTTACTTGGATCGATGTTTGGGGTGGCTAGATTCGCGTTTTCGGCTTGCCATTTACACAGCAGTCACTTCAGAGCCAATTTGACTATAGCTCCGGATATTATTTCGAAACACTTCAAGAATAAAAGTTGTAGATCTACTTTTCCTCTTTCCGGATCATCTTGAATCATCTTAATCGGAGTTCGGACGAAGAAGTTACGGCCATTTTCCCAAAGGACGTCGGAGTAGAAAATGTCAGAAAAAGAGCAAGCGCCTAGGCGCTCCAGCCAAGGCTAAATCAAGCGCCTAGGCGCTCCAAGTCAGTAACCAAGGCTAGACCAAGCGCCTAGGCGGTCTAGACAGCACAAAATCAAGCGCCTAGGCGCTAGGAAGCAGAGTTTGGACGCGTTTTGGGCGAATTTTGACACCTTTTTGACTCCAAATTGGATTGGGTTTGTTCCTAAGTTAAAAATTAGACTTATAACCTATAAATACATGATGTAAGGCATAGAATAAGGAGAGATTACATAGCTTAGTTTAGGAGATTACATAGATTAGACTAGATTAAACACTCCTTTAGATTAGAACATAACACTAGTTCTAATTAGATTTGGAGATTGAAGCAACTTGGAGACCATTGAAGATTCAAAGTAGGAGCAAGAAGGGAGCGTCAAATCTACTGACAATAGATTATTTCTTCTCATCTTCTTCTATCTTTATCTTTTAATGATTATTCAATTGTGGATTCTTAGTTTTAATTCAATAATCATGAACTAATTCTTTGTTTGAGATTACAATGGATCTTATTGTGTAGTTTATTTTAATATGTTTCGTTATCAATTAGTATTTTCTATTGTGAGGATTGTCTATTGTGATTTGGAATTAATTGTTTAATTGCTTGGCCATCAATTACCGTGATAATCTATATGAACTCGAGAGATGAAGTATTGATTTAGATCTAATCATGATAGCATGTGTTCAGGATTTTGTTAATAGCTTAAACTTGATGAGTGTTAAGGTAGAGATATGCTTGACGCCGCATGTAATCTTATAGAGAACTTGTTCTTCAACTTTTTTCAATTGTAATTCACATAGAGATATAGTGGGTTAGTTGGTTAAGGTGTTTAACGGATTTCTATCTTAATTGTGGATTGACGTTAATACGGTATTAGTGCATCGAGAGGTGGTTAATACTACTTTCGTGTTCTTGATTAATAATTTGGGATAGAGAATAATTGATGAGAAGTGTGTTAACCTAAATGAAGCAATAAGTGAAGTTGTGATCTTAATTCTCCATAATCTGATTTTTAATTAGTGGTAATTAGAATTAGTTTAGTTAAATATTTTAATTTATAACTTTAAATTCATTTGTTTAAATAAGATTGAGTTGGTTACGGGTTAGTACTTGGTGATTTTTATTAAATAATTCTCTGTGGGAACGATACTCAACTTATCACTTTATTACTTGTTGACCACGTATACTTGCGTGTTGTGCGTATATAGATTTTACCCAACAAGTTTTTGGCGCCGTTGCCGGGGAATTAGTTTAATACAGTTTTACCAATATTAGCTTCAATCAAATTAGTCTTAATTTAAACATTTTTATTTTTATTTTTAATTCTCTTCAAATATTTCTCTCTTTTCAGGTACCATGGATGACTTTGCGTATCAATGGCCATACACGAACATGACTCAACCAAAAGAAAAGGAGATTAACAGACTCGCGACACTTTCCGCAATGTCAGCACAAATTAAAGAACTTTCAAGGGAGTTGGACGTTATCGCAGCCCAACAGAGTCAAAGGATGGCAATCATGTGTGACTATTGTGCTGGCAACCATCCGAGTCATCAATGCACCGTTAGTTTTGGGCGGGGAAAACAAGGTGGTATATACCTCAACCAGTATGCATATGATAATTACCATCAAGTTTGGGGGTATCACCCGGATTCTTCAGGGAGCTACAACTATCAGGACCAATACTCTGCTCCAAATCCAACATATCCATCAAATTTCTCAAATCCACCTCCAATGCAACAAGAAGACAATTCAAATTTCAAGGAATTCATGTTAAGGATTATAGCAGAAAAAGAAGAGATGATAATGAGTCAGGAGTTATCAACCCAAAATTTTAATAATCGAATGGAACAACTCCTCACTACCTCAACCAATGGTCCTCAATACATGGCTTCCGAGACTGAAACAGAAAATTCAAGGTTGGAGGAATTGGTGTCCAAGTTCATAGCATCAAATGAGGAGAGAATGAGTAATCAAGCGAGGTCAATTCAAAATCTTACGGATCAGATAGAGCAAATGACCGAAGCCGTAAGCAACCTTCCTCCAAACACTTGGCTTTATGACATGGATGACGAAATTGACGGAGAACCCGAACCAAATCTGCAACTGGATGAGCCACAAGGTATAGGAAGTGTGGAGACAATTGGGGATAATAAAATAGAGGTCCACAAAGATCTAAATGGGTCTCCACCAAAGTTCAACGATCTGGTTAGATTTGCAAAACCGTGCCCGCTTGGTAGTCATGTCATCGGCGAAGATCTTATTGACATAAGAGTGAGTACAATTTTGAATCCATGGTAGGACGAGAAAGAGAAGATAGACGAAGAGCACATTGTGTGTGACAAGCTTCCATGCCCCAAAGTGATCACATACACAATGAAGAAAACACCTAGCTGTGGGACGTTCTTGGTTGAGATCATACCAAACCAGAGCATGCTAGGTGACTTTGATGTAATGGCTATCACAAATGGGAACCTACCAAAAGCTATATTATTTCCGATGGATGGAGGGTTCCTCAACTTTCGATGAGGAATTGGATATCATTGACCAGAAAAAGTCAGGCTGAAAGACTATAAAACAAGCGCTTATTGGGAGGCAACCCAAGTTTAATTTTTATTTTTAGTTTTTATTAAGTTTTATATTAGTAGTTTTGAATTTGCATTTATTTAGGATTTAATAAAATTGTTTCTATCATGGTTTTACAGGTTATTCAAGTCAAATTCAAGTGTGGTGCCCAATTTGTTCCATGTGCTTAGCCAATTCTTCAAACTTAGCGGGCAAGGAGGACAATTACTATATTTTCAGGGAAGTCCTCTGCTTTAATTTTTTTCTTTTTCAGTCATTGAGGACAATGTCTAGTTTAAGTTTGGGGGCATTTTAGTGTCGTATTGCATGTAGTTAGTTATTTACATTGTAGTTCGTTATGTTTTCAGGTTATTTACATTTAGTTTTTGCATTCAGTTTTTTTTGTTTAAAAAATATATTTAAAAATCGCAAAAATAGTAGTTAGTTTACTATGTTTGTTGCAGTTAGTTTATATTTGTATGATTCCAACTGTTAGATAGTAAAAGTCTATTTTGGCCAATGATGAGACTTGAGTTAAGTAGATAAGTATAGTATTGAATATTTAGGCTTTGATGTGATTTCTTGTTATGAATTGAATCTTTTCCTGTTTGAAACTGGTATAATTAAGGTTAGCACGTTAATAACAGATATGTTGACTGATTAAGTTTAAATTGATACATAATAGATTTCTTAAGGATAATACTAATGTGAAGGAACGAAAGACATGAATAGGCGGAGATGGCTAAATTTTGATAAAAACTTAAGTTTGGGGGGAAAATTTGGGATATATAAGCTTCGTTAAAAAAAAAGAAAAAGAAAAAGGAAAGAAAAAAAAATAAGATAAAATTACCGTGGCTAGTTTTGTTTCGGGGCCTTTGTTACTTGAGTAAGTACGCCTGAAGGGGTATCTTAAAACCTAGCGCCCTAAGGTCTTATATGGTCTGGGAGTCGTTGGTCGAAAGCTCGCTAAGGGGTGACACTGTTAGCCTAATGGAATGAGACATTGCACAGTCATGGTTAAAAAAAAGGAAAAAAAAAGAAATATAATAAAACGGGAAAAGAGCAAAAAGCCCCTTTAATGAAAAGTAAAGCATAAGTATCCCGGATTGGACTCTTAAACTTGGTGGATGTTTGACTTTAGTTGGATCTAGCTTGTTCGTGAATTTTATGAATTTGCACTGTATGATGCCTTCGAAGATATCTATTATGTCTTAAATTTAACTTTATATCAGTTAACATTGTTGTGGAGCACACACGCACTATATCAGTGATAACAGTCTAAGATTTGATGATTGATTGAGAAATTACTGATTTGTTTAAATATGATGTATTATCATGTTTACTTGATTTCTCTAAGGCCGGTTAAATAGACTTGTTTCTGTCATTACTGTTGGATTCGTAGGCATATAGATTAGTTTCATTACATTGCATTGCATAACATTTTTGTGTTTTTGCTTGAGGACAAGCAAAGGTTTAAGTTTGGGGGTATTTGATGAGTGAGTTTTATACACATGAATTGGATACATTCGAGCTTAATTTATTGTTGTTCTCAAGTCTTTTAGGATGTTTTTATGTGTTTGTGTCTATTCATGCATGTTTTATATTGTTTTGTAGGAATTGGGACAAAAGTTACTTGGATCGATGTTTGGGGTGGCTAGATTCGCGTTTTCGGCTTGCCATTTACACAGCAGTCACTTCAGAGCCAATTTGACTATAGCTCCGGATATTATTTCGAAACACTTCAAGAATAAAAGTTGTAGATCTACTTTTCCTCTTTCCGGATCATCTTGAATCATCTTAATCGGAGTTCGGACGAAGAAGTTACGGCCATTTTCCCAAAGGACGTTGGAGTAGAAAATGTCAGAAAAAGAGCAAGCGCCTAGGCGCTCCAGCCAAGGCTAAATCAAGCGCCTAGGCGCTCCAAGTCAGTAACCAAGGCTAGACCAAGCGCCTAGGCGGTCTAGACAGCACAAAATCAAGCGCCTAGGCGCTAGGAAGCAGAGTTTGGACGCGTTTTGGGCGAATTTTGACACCTTTTTGACTCCAAATTGGATTGGGTTTGTTCCTAAGTTAAAAATTAGACTTATAACCTATAAATACATGATGTAAGGCATAGAATAAGGAGAGATTACATAGCTTAGTTTAGGAGATTACATAGATTAGACTAGATTAAACACTCCTTTAGATTAGAACATAACACTAGTTCTAATTAGATTTGGAGATTGAAGCAACTTGGAGACCATTGAAGATTCAAAGTAGGAGCAAGAAGGGAGCGTCAAATCTACTGACAATAGATTATTTCTTCTCATCTTCTTCTATCTTTATCTTTTAATGATTATTCAATTGTGGATTCTTAGTTTTAATTCAATAATCATGAACTAATTCTTTGTTTGAGATTACAATGGATCTTATTGTGTAGTTTATTTTAATATGTTTCGTTATCAATTAGTATTTTCTATTGTGAGGATTGTCTATTGTGATTTGGAATTAATTGTTTAATTGCTTGGCCATCAATTACCGTTATAATCTATATGAACTCGAGAGATGAAGTATTGATTTAGATCTAATCATGATAGCATGTGTTCAGGATTTTGTTAATAGCTTAAACTTGATGAGTGTTAAGGTAGAGATATGCTTGACGCCGCATGTAATCTTATAGAGAACTTGTTCTTCAACTTTCTTCAATTGTAATTCACATAGAGATATAGTGGGTTAGTTAGTTAAGGTGTTTAACGGATTTCTATCTTAATTGTGGATTGACGTTAATACGGTATTAGTGCATCGAGAGGTGGTTAATACTACTTTCGTGTTCTTGATTAACAATTTGGGATAGAGAATAATTGATGAGAAGTGTGTTAACCTAAATGAAGCAATAAGTGAAGTTGTGATCTTAATTCTCCATAATCTGATTTTTAATTAGTGGTAATTAGAATTAGTTTAGTTAAATATTTTAATTTATAACTTTAAATTCATTTGTTTAAATAAGATTGAGTTGGTTACGGGTTAGTACTTGGTGATTTTTATTAAATAATTCTCTGTGGGAACGATACTCAACTTATCACTTTATTACTTGTTGACCACGTATACTTGCGTGTTGTGCGTATATAGATTTTACCCAACATTGTTCGTGTGCAATATTTGAAATCTGAAAAAAAGGAAGTGTAGATTTGGCGACTACGTAAAATTTCCAAGTGGAACAGAGAAAAAATATGCTATAACGAAGTTATGGGAAATTTTTTTAATAAAAAACATTAAAACATGAAAAACCTTAGCTTGGTGAAATTTTTGAGCCAAGCTTGCGGGTTATTAACGCTTCTGAAAATTTTTTATTTTTTAGGGGTTTTGTATTTCGTAGCATAAATGAGCCGAAGGCTCAAGAACAAGCTTAATCCGACTTCAAATGAGCGAGTTACGTTGATTTGAAAATTCTATGTCGAAAACGTCACTTAGTGAAAACTTGCCTTCGAAACATTTTTGAGCTAATTTTTTGACTAGTTAAAGAACTTCAAAAATTATTCGATCTGGGGGGATTTTTAGAAAATGTTACGAGCTAGAAAATGACGAAAGAACTGACTCATTTCGATAACAAAAATAGCACTGTAACTGAAGTAGCTAAGGCAATTAGGTACGATGATAACAAAAACATCAAAAGTTTGGAAAGATCCCTAGAGGTACGACGCCGCAACGCCGAACCTAGCATAATTATGGGTGCCACAGCACTGTAACTGAAGTAGCTAAGACAATTGGTCGGCGACGGTACCCCAATTTTGGCCAAAGTTGGGCGACACAACGCCGGGTCGGGTCAAAACTCAGAAATGAAATTTTTATGTGGTCAAAAGTGGGGCGTTCAAGTGGACGTGTTAGAGACATGTTAAGTATATGTCATGGTATGTTAACATGTTTTAAAGACGTGGGTTAAGGTAATAAGAACTTGAATCTTTTCTTCATCTATTTCTTTTTAAGCTTTCATATGATTTATGAGGTGCTTGTTGGTAATGGATGATTTGAATGAATCATATGAATGTTTCAGTAAAATAAATAAAGAATTGGTAGATTTAAAACATTAATATGCATGTTTAAAGTGATTCCTAATTAAAGTAACGGTTTAAAACGAAGAACGTTTTGTTGATAAATAACTTTAAAACCATTTTAATTAGAGCTTGTTGTTAATGGACAAGTTTAAAACCATCGTGTATAAGTTAGTTGATATATTATTTGTTAGAAGATTTTATACTTGAGAAAATTGTGGAAATGTTCCCCTTGGAACAGATTAAAAATATTATATAACGAAGTTATGGTGAAATTTTAGTAAACGATGTTAAGAGTTGAAATCGTAGTTTGTTATGATCTTTGGACAAAATTTTAATGCCAAATAATGAACCTAAATAATTAAGGTTTCATAAGAATATGAAAGAACACGAAAAACGTGAGTCGAGGGCTCAAGAACAAACTCATTCCGGGTTCGGGTGAGTAAGTTACGAAGAAATGAAGAATAAACGTTAAGAACGCTAAGTTAAGAAAAATAGTCCAACGAGAGACTTTTGGGCCTCTATTTTGGCTTGTTAGAGGATTAGAAATGATAATCCGTCCAGGGTAAGTTTTCAAGGATGTTGCGAGCTAGTATATGGATCAAGAACGGACTCCTTTGTTATGGGCAAAGGTTTAGGATGAGCCAGTAACCAATTTAACTCGCTGTGAAAGACAGTGTAGATGAGACGGGAACTAATTCATTAGTTTTTGGTGGGGTGCCACTTAGCTTACTATATTGAAAACTGTTGGAGACTCGATGTGTGTTGAATATTAGTTTTGTGTATACGTATGATAAAAAGGTGATTCTTTACATATGTAGTTGTATAGGATGAGTTAAGTTCTAGAAACGTTATAAGAAATGATGTTATGTGAAAATAAATTTTATTAAAGTTATAAATAATAGGAATAAGAAAGTATTCCTGTTGTTCATGATACTTCATAACTTTTTCTCAGTTATTGAAGTTTTCTAAAGAAAGACTATAAGATTCTTGATTTTGTTGTTATACAATTGCTAGAACTTGTTGAGCAATCGATTGCTCACACTTGCTTTTAAAATTAAAAAAAAAATTCAGCAAAGTTAGATGGAACTAAATAATTAGGCAAAGACCAAGCTGATAGGTGCCATCATAAGGTGGTATGGTATTTCCATGAACGTTACAAGTTGAAGAAAAATAAAAATCAAGCCGAGCCTTATAAATATAAATAGTTAAACTTGTATGTATCTGTTGTGGCAGATTAAAAGTCACTCTTGTAATAAAGCAAAGAATAATGTAATTATCATTTTTGTATCTAATGAAGATTTTAATATAAAACAATCTGGAATTTGAAGAAATATATTGTTATATTTGTATTTTTAAATTATATTTTAAAGATATTTGGTTATATGTATGGAATGAAAAGTACTCATTATGCACCAAATTCGAGTTTAAGATAGACCAAATTTGGGGGTGTTACAGGTAATTTTTACTTTATTGTTAATTATTCACATAGAAATATAGTGAATTAATTAGGATTAGAGACATTTGTCTAATTTGGAATAGGTTAGATAAATACTATTGAATTCTTGGTTAGTGATTTGAGATAATTAATTAGTTGATATGAGGTTGAGTTGAATTAGATATGTCATCGGGGGAAATTGTGATCTTGATACTTTAATATTTATATTTAATCTTAATTAAGTAAGTAGTTTTATTCATTGATTATTTTCAATTGTTTAAATAAAGTTAGATTGGTTAAATATTGGTAATTGGTTGTTTGATTATTAGTTTATTCTTCGTGAGAACGATACTCTTCTTACCCTATGTCATATAATCGATCGCGTGCACTTGCGTGAAATTATTATATATAGAAAATGGCAAACACAGCTCTACGTCGTGCTCCAAACATGTAATCCACGTTCTCACGGTGGTCCAATGGGTGGCTCTACCAAGGAACACCTCCGGTGTGACTGTTAGTACTTGGGTAGAAAGATAAAGTATCACTATAGTCACGTGTGTGTGTGTGTATATATAATTTGAGTGTCTAATGTTGGGCCAAGGATATTTGGGCCTCTGGATTATAGTGGGACGTTAATTCTATGGTGTCATGTGGGCTTGGACTAGGAGTAGTTTTGGTAGACAGGGGATTTGTGGATTGAGGTTCATAATTCTATTTGGTCTCTAGATATGGAAGAAAGTATTGGATTATAAATCCACATCCTTAGTTCTAGGATATTCGATACAATTCTATTAAGGAATGGTCGTTTGGGTGAGAGCCTCAATCTGATTCGGAGAAGGATTTCATGAAAGTGGTGATAATGTTATAAATATCAGGCTTGTCTCTGATTTGAAGGTACATGCAATTTTACTACTTTCCAGCACTAGAGTTTTAAGCCTCCATTGTTAACCTTGTATCAACCTGTACTTATTCTCACACCGGACCTATCCCCCGACGGCCCAAGCCATCAAGCTTTCAGTGTTTACTCAATTTTATGCAGGATTGGACTCGCTTTGGTGATTAGAGCGCGTGGACAGATCTTGGCATTAACATTGGCGATCGAAGGAATGTAAGACCCCGAATTTTATGAAATGAAAGTATTCAATTTTCTTATAATTATTATTCTATTTAGTAAATGGTTAAATTGATAAAAGGTTAAAGTTAAGGGTGATATGTGAAAAAATTTCAAAGTAAGCAAGTTGTCATATAATACCCGGTGATAAAAGTACAGAAATACGCGTGGTTGTATAGTAGTACACGGTATTATATAGTATCTTTGATTATTGATGCTTACGTGAGAAGTCACTCAGTTTTGTTCAATTATTACCACAGTAATTGGTGCACGGTATCTCACGTTATTGATTCAATTATTGTCACAATATTTTATATTAGTAAATCAATAATTGAGATGACAAAGTTATTCATATTATTATTTGCATTATTGACGGTGTCTAGAAAGTTATGTCGAGGAAATGAGTTTGGTCACCTAATTGCGCGCCAATAAGGAGAAATTCTTATTGGAAAGCCTCATCTTTCCTGGGAATGATCTGGTTGTTAATATTGTGAGTTATAATATTAATGATGAATAATTATTGAAAGATTAAAGATATGTTATATATATTTATTAACGATAAATGATGAGATTTAATTTAATAGTTAGTCAAGACTAATTAGATAGTTTGAACTAACTAAGAAAGCAAAAGTGTGTATAAAACACAGAAAATGAAATTAAAAATTGAATTTGAGTTCTGAGTTGAATTTAGAGACGTAGACGAGATATTTTAGTCCGGGATGATGAAAATCGTAAAAATAGACTATAAACACAAAATTTTTCGGGGTTGACTTTTTGGTCAAAAAGTCAACAAATGACTTTTTTGAAGAAAACAAGTTAACAAATGACTTTTTCGAAAAAAGTCAACAGTTGACTTTTTCAAAAAAGTCAAACTTAAAAAAATCAAATTTGAAATTGTTGATAACAATATTTTCTTTGTGTTGGGGTTATTAGTTTTAGTGAAAATCGATATTTATTTCGATAATAGTTGATTTCTGGATGTTAAATTGACCAAACGCGTAATTAATTGGATAAATGAGCTATTAATTGCTATTAGTTCACATGCAAATAACAATTGGTTCACATGCATGGAACTATTGGTTCATGTGCATGTACTATTAGGGAAGATTATGCAAGATTGATAATACTTGAAGGACTAAATTAAAAATAGAGACAAAGATGAATGTACTAAACTGTAATAAGTCGAGCCCCTAAACGTGCAATTATCGAAACTATGTTTTCCTATAAATAGAAGCTCATTTCTTCTTTCATTCTCACCAATTTACTAAGACTCACAAGAGCAACGTAAATCCAGTCTTCTACTAAGGTTAAGGGTGTTATTTTTATTCATACAGTACTATTTATTTATACAGTACTATTTATGGATACTATTTATATATACGGTACTATTCACAGAGTACTATACATGAGCATTATTCATATATATGATACTATTCACAGAGTACTATTCATGAGCACTATTCATATATACGATACTATTTATGGAATACTATTCATGTGCACTATTCATAAATATGGTACTATTTATGAAGTACTATTCACGAGGTACTATTCATAAAGTACTATTCACGACAAAAATTAATTTCTTTTCTGTCCAAATTATCTTGATACATGAATATTATTCTTGAATTTTACTCCACATTTAGTTATCATGTTGGCAATTTGGATATTCTTGAATTCTAGATAAATTGAATTACAAACTTCTAATATTTATACGTGATCTCACTTGATTGAATCATTATATCATTGTCATCATTCTCATGGTTATATTGTGGTGAAAGTCATCTTTGGCCCGAAGTGCAAAGATGGACTGTTGATTATTGATTTTACAGTACTATATCTTTGGCCCGAAGTGCAAAAATGGACAGAATTATGATATGATCATGACCACTGGTGATACTAATGAATACCCTTGTCCCGTAGTGCATGGATAATTAATTCGATGATGTGTTTGGAAGGATCATGACCATTAGTTAACAGTTAAATGTCTTTGGTCGTAATGCAATGACAGACAATTGATTGGTATGATCATGACCATTGGTTTTATAGTTGAATATCTTTGGCCCATAGTGCAAAGATAGACCACTGATTGGTATGATCATTGTTATTATATTTGAATGTCTTTAGCCTTTGGGGTAAAGATATTGAGTGAATGTTCTATTAAGCCTTTGTGGCAAGGAGAAATTGTTGGTTATTGGTTTTACAGTTGTATATCTTTGGCTTACATACAAAGATGGACTGTTGATTATTGGTTTTATAATTGTATATATTTGGCTTACGTGAAAATATGGACTGTTGATTATTGGTTTTATAGTTGTATGTCTTTGGCCCGTAGTGCAAAGATGGACTATTGATTTACATGATTATTAATATGAATTGTGAATTTAACTATAATCTTTGGTGGTTCAGGTGAAGACAGGTGATTAAAGTTTTCTTTGTCTTTGGTACAATAAAGAATTGTTGATGGGCATTACAGTAATGAAATTATTAACTATGAACTTTTAAATTGGATGAGATAGTAGACATTATATTCTACTTGACTCTTCTAATGGATTGTTGATTCCGCTGCATTATGGTTGAAAACTTTTATCATCTACCATATGTTCTAAATCTCTGATTTATTACTAATGAAGGCTATTGATAAATTAATTATCTTAGTCATAATATTCTTCACCGGGCTATTTGTGCTCACCCTTTTGCTTCACAATTTTTTTCAGGTATTAAGAGTGTAGCTGGGTCGAGCAGGGATAACAGGGAAATAGTGTGATGGTCCGAGGCTGTGGTCTTGTGGAAGTTTCTCAATACATTATAAAATTGCATGACATGCAATATATAATTATATTAAGGACCTAAGATGGGTGTGTCGTAGATTTTACGTCACTTAATAATTGATTTTGTTGAACAACAATAGGGTGATAAGAACCCATCTTTGGAAGCGTAAAAAATGCACTCCATTAGAATGAGGAGGACATAAATCTTCTCGTATCCCTTGCAGTCTTGAAATATTTGTTGTTGTATTTTATATGGCACTATAATGATTTGATTTTGGATATTGTCTACTGGACAATATTGTATTACAACTCACAACTTATGTATTGTCGTATTTTGCACGACAGTTCAACAGTCGTATAAATGAAGTTTGTATTTGAATTTTGTACCGTGTTTCTGGCGATTCAAAATGGGCTGTGTATACCTAGTTTGGGGGCGTCACATTTAGTATCATAGCTTAGGGATATGGTCTCTGGTGGAGATCCAGGATTAGAACTAGGAGGGGAGAGACGAGTAATATCCTTTGTTAGTGTGTGTCCTACCTAAACTAAATTTTCTTACTTAAGTTGACAAATTGTGATATGTCAATTAACCTTTATTTTGAAGATGTATTCTAGAATGATATCTGAAATACAGGAGATGAGCAATGGGAAAATCATGATACAAAGGAAATAATTGTGAAGGTACAATCCGAAAGGAAAGCAAGGTATTCTCACCTCTTCGAACTACCATGTACGTAAATTTTGAGGGCGAAATTTTATAAGGAGAGGATGTTGTAAGACCTCAAATTTTATAAAATGAAAGTATTTAATTTTTTTATAATTATTATTCTATTGAATAAATGGTTAAATTGATAAAAGGTTAAAGTTAAGGGTGATATGTGAAATTTTTTCAAAGTAAACAAGTTGTCATAAAATACCCGGTGATAAAAGTACAGTAATACGTGTGGTTGCATAGTAGCACATGGTATTGTACATTATCTTTGATTATTGATTCTTACGTGAGAAGTCACTCAGTTTTGTTCAATTATTGTCACAGTAATTGATTTACAGTATCTCAATTTATTTATTCAATTATTGTCACAATATTTTATATTATTAAATCAATAATTGAGATGACAAAATTATTCATCTTATTATTTATATTATTGACGATGTCTACAAAGTTCTGTCGAGGACAGGGGTTTGGTCACCTGATTGCACGCCAATAAGGAGAAATCCTTATCAGAAAGCCCCCTCTTTCTTGGGAATGATCTGATTATTAATAATGTGAGTAATAATATTAATGATGAATAATTATTGAAAGTTTAAAGATGTATTATATATATTTATTAGCGATAAATGATGAGATTTAATTTAATAGTTAGTCGAGACTAATTAGATAGTTTGAACTAACTAAGAAAGCAAAAGTGTGTATAAATCACAAGAAAATGAAATTAAAAATCGAATTTGAGTTCGGAGTTGAATTTGGAGACGCAGAAGAGATATTTGAGTCCTTAATGATGAAATTAGTGAAAATAGACTATAAACACAAAAGTTGTCGGGTTGACTTTTTGGTTAAAAAGTCAACAACTGATTTTTTCGAAAAAAAAATCAAACTTTGAAAATTCAAAATTGAAATTGTTGATAAAAATATTTTCATTGTGTTTGGATTATTATTGTTAGTGGAAATCGACATTTATTTCAACAATAGTTGATTTCTAGATGCCAAATTGACCAAATGGGTAATTAATCGGATAAATGAGAAATTAATTGCTATTAGTTCACATGAAAATAATTATTGGTTCACATACATGTACTATTAGGGGAGGATATGCAATATTGATAATACTTGAAGGACTAAATTAAAAATAGAGACAAAGATGAAGGTACTAAACTGTAATAAGTCTAACCCTTAAATGTGCAATTATCGAAACTATGTTTTCCTATAAATAGAAGCTAATTTCATCTTTCATTCTCATCAATTCACTAAGACTCACAAGAACAACTATAGAGAGAGAAACTATAGAGAGTAAGAAAAAGAGTATTCTGTTACTTCACTATTGCAGTATATATCCAGTCTTCTACTAAGGTTAAGGGTGTTATTTCTATTCATACAGTAATATTTATTCATACAGTACTAGTCATTCATACGGTACTATTCATGGATACTATTTATATATACGGTACTATTCAAGGAGTACTATTCACGGGTACTATTCATAAATACGGTACTATTTATGAAGTACTATTTACGGGATTCTATTCACGATAAAAATTGATTTCTTTTCTGTCTAAATTATCTTGATACATGAATATTATTCTTGAATTTTACTCCACATTTAGTTATCATGTTGACAATTTGGATATTCTTGAATTATGGATAAATTGAATTAAAAACATCTAATATTTATCCTTGATCTCACTTGATTGAATCATTATATCATTGTCATCATTCTCATGGTTATATTGTGGTGAAAGTCATCTTTGGCTCGAAGTACAAAGATGGACTGTTGATTATTGATTTTACAGTACTATATCTTTGGCCCGAAGTGCAAAAATAGATAGGTGTATGACATGATCATGACCACTGGTAATACTAACGAATATCCTTGCTCTGTAGTGCATGTATAATTCGATGATGTGTTTGGCAGGATCATGACCATTAGTTAACAGTAGAATATCTTTGGTCGTAATGCACTGACAGACAATTGATTGGTATGATCGTGACCATTGGTTTTATAGTTGAATATATTTGGCCCGTAGTGCAAAGATAATTAACTGATTGGTATGATCATTATTATTACATTTAAACGTCTTTAGCCTTTGGGGTAAAGATATTGAGTGAACATTCTATTAAGCTTTTGTGGCAAGGAGAAATTGTTGATTATTGGTTTTACAGTTGTATATCTTTGGCTTACGTGCAAAGATGGACTGTTGATTATTGGTTTTATAGTTGTATGTCTTTGGACCGTAGTTCAAAGATGGATTGTTGATTTACATGATTATAAATATGAATTGTGAATTAACTATAATCTTTGGTGGTTCAGGTGAAGACAAGTGATTAAAGTTCTCTTTGTCTTTGGTATAATAAATAACTGTTGATGGGTAATACAGTAATGAATTATTAACGATGAACTTTTAAATTAGAGGAGATAGTAGACATTATGTTCTACTTGACTCTTCTAATGAATTGTTAATTCCGTTGTATTATGGTTGAAAACTTTTATCATCTACCGTATGTTCTAAATCTCTAATTTATTACTAATGAAGGTTATTGATAAATTAATTAGCTTAGTCATAATATTCTTTACTGGGCTATTTGTGCTCACCCTTTTGCTTCAGAATTCCTTTCAGGTATTAAGAGTGTAGCTGGGTCGAGCAGGGATAACATGGAAATAGTGTGATGGTCCGAGGTTGTGGAAGTTTATCAATACATTATAAAACTGCATGACATGCAATATATAATTGTATTAAGGACCTAAGATGGGTGTGTCGTAGATTTTATGTCACTTAATAATTGATTTTGGTGAACAACAATAAGGTGATGAGAACTCAACTTTGGAAGCGTCAAAAATGCACTCCATTAGAATGAGGAGGACATAAATCTTCTCGTGTCCCTTGGAGTCTGGAAATATTTGCTGCTGTATTTTATATGGCACTGCAATAATTTGAGTTTGGATACTGTCTACGAGATAATATTGTATTAAAACTTACAGTTTATGTGTTATCGTATTTTGCACGACAGTTAAACAGTCGTATAAATGAAGTTTGTATTTGAATTCTGTACCGTGTTTCTAAAGACTCAGAATGGGTTATGTATACCTATTTTGGGGGCATAACAAGGAGGGTAGTCTAGAGTTGCTGGTTTTCAATCACAATCATCAACTTACTGCATCTGAGATTATGGAGAACAGTAGGACAATTACAGGTGAAGGATAGCCGACGGCGAAAGGTTCTTTTCGCCGGAGAGGGTCTGTTAAAGATAGATTGGGGCCATCAAAGAGCATCCATGAGAGACTTGGACCACAAGGTACCTATGTTGGGTCTCAAGCTAGAAACCGCGTTGATGTCAGGAGGAAGCTGTTTTCCATAGCCAGTAAGGGGCTTGACAATGATCGGAGGAGGGTAGAAGGCACACTGCCTAGAACCCAGTACCGAGTGGATCAGGTAGACATGAAATCTACTCTTGCCAGGATGGCACAAGAGACTGATATGGCTTTGAAGGTACTGCTACAATAGAAGGAAGAGATTGCTAATCAGATGGTCCTTATGGCCGAATAGGAAGACGAGGCCTCCAGCCATACTCGGTCCAGAAGGTGTGGTAGGTCTCTAGATAGACGATCCATAACTCAGAGGGGTGAAGATTCAAGACGATCTAAAAACAGGCTTCGGAGCCGATCTCGAGATCGAAGCAGAGCAAGAGGTCGTATGCCCGAGAACCTAAAGAGGGAACATCGCCATGTGGATTCTCGGCATGGCGAGAATGATAGATAACAAAGCAGATCGAGAGGTCGCACTCCCGAGAATCCAAAGAGGGTACACCGCCCTATGGATTCTCGGCATAGCGATAATGGTAAACAAAATTGTGATCTTGATACTTCAATATTTATATTTAATCTTAATTAAGTAATTAGTTTTATTCATTGATTATTTTTAATTGTTTAAATATTGGTAATTAGTTGTTTGATTATTAGTTTATTCTTCGTAAGAACGATACTCTTCTTACCCTATGCCATATAATCAATCCCGTGCACGTGAAATTATTATATATAGAAAATGGCAAACACAACTCTATGTCATGCTTCAAGCATGCAATCCACATTCTCACGGTGGTCCAATGGGTGGCTCCACCAAGGAACGTCTCCGGTGTGACTGTTAGTACATGGGTAGAAAGATAAAGTATCACTATAGTCGTGTGTGTGTGTGTGTGTATAATATGAGTGTCTACCTTTCATCGTCTTCCATGTTCTCTATTTATAGGCATACCTTTTGAGGGAATAGGTCATATCACAATTTTACAACCTAGGGGGTGAGTGGTGGGCCCCTTCACGTGTTATGGGTAATCCCTATCTTATCAGTCATTTGATACCGCACTTGACTATTGGACCGCTACACTGCCATTCCGACGATCGATCGTCACTAAGTACTTTGTGCCTCAGATTGACGATCCACCACCTTTGACCAAGGAGAGCAAATTTTTTGTCCCCAATTTCCTTGTCCCCTTTGTGTCCCTCCACTTATATTTTGATATTTGTCCTTTTATTTAATTTTAAAATTAATTAGTGCTAATTAAAAGGTTAGGTGTTAAAATATAAATGGCGGGACACAAGGGGACAGAAGAATTGGGGAGAGAGGATCCACCAATTGTGACCAAGGGCTTGAGGACACTGATTAGTCTCAAGTTTGGGTTGATTATTCTCAAATTTGAGTTCTTGGGCTCAGGTATATTTGGACCTCAGGTACGAGTTTATTCATAACACATGATAAGTGGGATAATTGATCGCTCTAATAAATTAAGGATTATTGAGCTTTCGGGGACCTTTATTATTATAAATATAAATTAAATATTTTTTATTATTTATTTTGTTGTTAACTTTTACAGTTGTATGAAGTTAAGTTTTAAGTTATCCTAATTAGGTTAGATTTAAATACGTTGATAAGTTGAGTTATCTCGTTATATTTATATTTATTTATTTTAAGTGTTGAAATTTAACTAGGCACACTTAGAAGGGGGGTTGAATAAGTGTAGGAGCAATCTATGATAAATTTTTAAACTTTAAATCAATCTATTAAATTCAAGCTACTATAATGATTAATTCACTTTGTTGAATTAATATAGTCTACTGAATTGACTAAATCTCCTGCTGAATTTATAACTTAACTAAAATACTTGGTGTTAAAGAATTATCTTAATATAATGCAAATATTCAAATTTTAATTATTAAGATAATTAAATGGCTTACGTGAGTAATTAAAGTAAAGCAAGCAGTAATATCAACACCAAGATTTTTTACGTGGTTCAGCTATTACCCTCTATAACCAACTAGTATTGGAGACTCACTTTATTTATCTTTATAAATAAACACCGATTACAAAACAGATTCTTACAAAAATTAATTAACAGTTAATTTCTCTTGAGCTCTCTTGCTCCTTGTGCACCTATGCACTCTTCAAGCACATTTGCTTCCTTGAACCTGTTTGTAAACCTTTTCTCTAATCCACTAGGATTAAAACCTTTAGACTACACTTAGTCTAAAATAGAAATTCAATACAAATATAGAGGTCTATGATCAATGCAAGAATAATCAATTTAACAATTAAAGGCTCAACTATATGCAATGATCAATTAGCACACAAAGATAAACAATTAATTTCTTAACAAATACCAGCTCAAAGATATCAGAAATAAATTGCTTAGCTGCTCAAACGTGTGCACCAATAAAATTAAGTTGCTCGATAATGACAGCAATTAGTGCAAAAAGATAATCTGTGAGTCGTATTAATTCCAAACAATAAACTTGATTTATAAAGCTCAATTTATTACCGTTATATAAAGATATGTTCTGATATGTTCAAATATTCAAACGATATATAAATCCAACAACAAAGGTAATATTTATCCAAATAACAAATCAAGCTTTTATTTAGTGTTTGGGATAAATATAAACAACCTTTTAGCAGATATCAAACAGCTTTGACTTTATCTCTCTATATATCAAGTGGTGTGTAGCATAGATGACGTGAGATACTAAAGGACTTTTCAAATAACAAAAATCTTATAGTTCCAAGATAATCATTACTCCTTGAAAACCGCATACGTACTCATCACTTTTCACACGATTATATAGCTACTGATCTTTAGGCTTTCTAATCCCACATAGTATCCACGTGTAGCAAGAATGAAAAAAAAAATCCCAAAGATATCAAGTAAACATTTTTACAAGTAAGCATATGTTAAATGAATTATCAATTCTTTTTGTGCATGTATAACATATATTTTAACATTTAGAAAAAAAAACCTTTTTCCTTAGATTTTAAAACATTTTCCATTTAAGACATATAATAAAATGTCAACAATATGTCCTAGAGCCTTTAAATGAAAAATCAATTATTATGCAATTGACCTTACATTTGGTTTTCCTAGTAAAGAAAAATTCTTCTCCCACTTGAATATTTCTTGTCATCACCTAAAATGCCAAAAAATAATTTAGCATACGAATAATTCATCATCAAAACCTAAGGATAAAATATGACTAGATTAACATTCTCCCCCTTTTTGGTGTTGACAACCAAAAACCTTTTCATTCCCATTAGTTCCCCTTATGTTCAAGCATATAATATAATTAGCTCCCCCGAAATTTATGCATTACTATCATTTCAGAAATCTTATAATAACTAACTGAAATTCAAAATTCAAATTCAATTTCAGTAAACTAAATTATCTGGCATGTACCTACGATCATGTTAGTTCAACATATATTTATCAAATATATCAAACTGCTAACATATCAATTAAAACTTTAAACAAAAGTCTGGTAAATCATAAATTCAAGTCTTTTCAGTCTTAAAATAACCCCAAATTTCTCTCTCTTTGTCATCAAACAAAAAGGGAAAGATCCATCACTCGAGTTCTACCACTGCTACTCGTTGTTCGTCCCTCTTAGTGAAGTATGGGCGATGATTGGCACGGTGAATTCTTTCAGCGAGGGTAAAATCAGTAGCAAAATTAGGAGGACGGGGAATAAAAGTTCCGGGTGGTAAAGGCACGTCAAGTAATTCATCAATGTACTTAGCCAGCCAATTACAATGAACCCATTCCATGACTGTAGAATGTTTACGCTGTATATGGAGCTTCGATCCCACATTATTGAAACGTGTAGACATAAAATCAGTCAATTCTCCAACCTGATTGCTAACAAACTTAATCTCCTGACTTAACTGACAGGAATTCTGATTAAGCCTTCGTTGCATAACCTCTGGCAAAGTAGTGGTTTGCAGTTCAAAACCTGCTTGTAAGTCAATAAACCCATCTTCAAGATTGTTATAAAGTTTGTTAATTTCAGGAGCACCCAAAGGCAATTTGCCTTTTTCCAACTGAGTCATACGAGTGTTAAGACCAGACATTTCAGCTTGCATTTTTTCTTGATTACTAAGCACCAGTTTCAACATGTTAATGATTTCAGGAGAAGATTGAGTGGGGGCTGAACAAGAGAGGATGGAATTGAGATTGGATGAGCAGGATTCTCAGAATTAACACGAACAAACATACCATAAAGTAAAATAATACGCGACATTTTCAGGGACCCAACACTGATGGAATCAGTAATAGAAACAGAATTTTCATTTTCAAAAGAAACTTTAAAATGTTTGAATAGAGTAGTGAGAGTAGCACTGTAAGGCAAACATGTCTTGGTTTTTCGCAAACAGGTGGTCATGTGATGAAGAATCATTTGAGACAAGTTAAAAGAAACACCTCTTAAAATCATGGCAACAATTATCAAGTCTTGATAGGTAAAATATGCTCCTCCACCTAAACGAGGCAACATATTGTATCTAATAAGATGATGGAGGACATAAGAAATCCACTGTTTTAGGAGTAAAAACATCATTCAATAAATTGTTGTTCATCACAATTTGTAACTATTCTAGAGGAGTAAATGAAAATGAACAGCTCCTTTTTTTTGTAAAAGGACACACACTAGAAGATGGAATATTCAAAATACTACTAAAATCCACGACTGTAAAATATAACGAATTTCCTTTGACGAAAGTGGTATAAAAATCACCATGACATTCTAGATTTGTGTAAAATTGTTGGACAAGGCTTGGGTATGCTACAGATGGAGGAAAAAGCACTGAAGAAATACCACAAGACTCAAACAATGGTCTCAAAGGAGATTGTTGAAAACAGATCTGATCAACAGACTTTTCATAGATAGGCAAAGAGGGACTAAAAGTGGACTCGTCATAAGATGAAGAATCCACATACTCCGTTTCCTCAGACATGACCTTCTTCAATTTTTGTTGCTTTCGTGAAGGTCCGGCAATTGATTTTGGAGGAACCGTCATCTAATCATAGTCAGAATCCATCATCGATCGCTTATGCATTTGAGTTCTCATGATGTTTGTAGGGTAAAGGCAGAGAAGATAAACGTATAAGGAAAGAAACAAAGTCAGAAAGATTTTGAAAAATATAGATAATGGAAAGGAACAGATAGAAAGATATAAAAGAAATAGATGCATGTACAAAGTACACTCCTGCACACTTACGTTTTCCAAGAACCTCAGCCGACGTGTCTTTTCAACTTTCAAAAACCATTATGAGATCAACTGAATAAGTGCAGGTACGCATACATACTTACGTCTCCAGAGAAGCCCTTTTCCATCCGGTCTTTTCAGTTTTCAAAAAAAATTATGGTACTCATTGATTATTACGTCTATGATTTAAGGACATAAATGAGTAAGAAAAAAATCAAAAAACAGAATTATCCTAATTTTAGCAGTTATTTAGAAAAGTATGCATAATAGGATAACATAACGGTAATGCAAATGAAAAAAGAAACATTTATGCGATACACATCCCAAGTTCTCTTCGCAGCATGCAAAATCTATCCTCACTTAATGGTTTTGTAAAAATATCTATAATTTAATTTTCAGTAGGAATAAAAATTAATTTAATAAAACCTTTTAACACATTATCACGTAAAAAATGATGTCTCACTTCAATGTGTTTTGAACGTGAGTGTAACACATGATTTTTAGATATATCTGTAGCACTAGAATTATCACAATATATAGGCACACAATCACATAATATATCAAAATCACATAGGGTTTGTCTCGTCCATAATATCTGAGAACAACAACTTCCTGCAGCTAGGTATTCCCCCTCAGTAGAAAGAGCCACTGAGGTTTGCTTTTTACTATGCCGCGATACGAGACTTTGTCCCAAGAAAGTACAAGCACAACTCGTACTTTTTCTATCAAATTGACACCATGCATAGTCAGCATCTGAATAACCTATTAGTTCAGAGTTATTGCAAATCGGATAAAATAACCCTAAGTTAATTGTTCCACTTAAATATTTAAAAATTCTTTTAACAGCATTTAAGTGTGATTCTTTGGGTTTAGCCTGAAATCTTGCACATAGACAAACACTATACATTATATCGGGTCTAGATGCAGTTAAGTATAGTAAGCATCCAATCATACCTCGATATTTTGTTATATCTACATCAATACCTTTCTCATCAGTGGTGAGCTTTATTGATGTGTTCATGGGTGTACCTTTCGAGTTAGATCCTTCAAAGCCAAATCTTTTCAGTAATTCTTTTGTGTATTTGGTTTGATGGATGTAAATTCCTTCCTTCGTTTGCTTGATTTGTAGACCCAAAAAGTAGTTGAGTTCTCCCATTAAGCTCATATCAAATTTTTTATGCATGCACTTGGAAAACCACTCACAAAGAAAATCATTAGTAGCACCAAATATTATATCATCTATATATATTTGAACAATAATGATATCGATATTTTTATGCTTAATAAATAATGTAGAATCTATTTTTCCTCTAACAAATCCATTTGATAAGAGATACTTCTTAACCTTTTGTACCAAACCCTTGGAGCTTGTTTCAAGCCAGAAAGAGCTTTCTTTAGCTTGTATACATGATTAGGATACTTTTTGTGTTCGAATCCAGGAGGCTGTTTGACATACACTTCTTCATTGATGTACCCATTGAGGAACGCGCTTTTTACATCCATTTGACGAAGCTTAAACTTTTTGTAGCAAACAAAAGCTAACCGAATTCGGATTGATTCCAGCCTTGCTATTGGTGCATAAGTTTCTTCATAGTCGATCCCCTCCTATTGGTTGTATCCTTAAGCTACCAACCTTGCTTTGTTACGAATGATTGTCTCGTGCTCATCAAGCTTGTTCTTGAAGACCCATTTAGTACCAATGACGGAAACATCTTTTGGAGGAGACATAAGTTCCCACACTTGGCATCTCTCAAATTGTTGAAGTTCTTCTTGCATTGCCAATAGCCAGTTCTCATCAAGCATTTCATCCTTTGCATTCTTTGGCTCAACCTGTGATAAAAATGTAGAGAATGCACAGTGATTTTGTAAACTTTTTCGTGTGGTTATACCTTTATTGATATCTCAAATGATATTTTTTGGAGGATGATTCTTGATGTATCTAGCTGTTCTTGGCATTTGGATATCATGCATAACTTCCTCTTGATCATTAGACTTATCTTCAGCATTCTGCAAATCTTCAAGTTCACGTTCATGCTGGTCATTCATTTCAGTTTACTAAATTTGTTCATTCGGTCTCCTGGTTTGTTCATTTCAGTTTGCTGAAATGTTGACTATCTCCAAATTTCCTGCATCATCTTCACTTTCTTTTGGAAGATCATTGTTAGTCTCATTGAAAGTGATATGAACAGATTCTTCTACACAGGACTTTTTAATATTGAAAATGCGATAAGCCTTACTATTTTGAGAATAACCAATAAATATTCCTTCATATGACTTAGCATCAAAATTTCCCAAATTATCACTTGTATTTAAAATGAAGCATTTAGAACCAAATATTTTGAAATAACTTATGTTGGAAATTTTATTATTTAAAAGCTCATATAGTGTTTTCAAAATAATAGAACGAATGAGTACTCTATTTAAAATATAACAAGATGTACTTATAACTTCGGCCCAAAATTTCTTTGGAAGCTTGCTTTCTTGTAATAGAGTTCTAGCACTCTCTTGTAGAGTCCTATTCTTCCTTTCCACCACCCCGTTTTGTTGAGGAGTCCTTGGTGCTGAGAATTCATGGCTAATACCTCTTTGATCACAAAAGGTTATAAAATCTTTTTGAAATTCAGTGTCATGGTCACTTCTAATTCTAATGAGTTTGTAACTATATTTCGTTTCAAGTTTTCTTATTAATCTTTCAAACTCTTTAAATGCTTCATCCTTAGTTCTCAAGAATAATACCCATGTGTATCTAAAAAAATCATCAACTATTACAAATGCATAAAATTTAACATTAATACTAGAATGTCTTTCTGGTCCAAATAAATCAAGATGAAGTAGTTGTAAAGGAGAAGTGGTTGATACCATATTCTTTGCTGAAAAAGAAGTTCTTACTTATTTTCCCAGATGGCAAGGAATACATATTCCTTTCTTTTCAAACCTGATTCTTAGCAACCCTTTGAAGAGATTCTTTGGGGATAGTTTCTTGATTAGGTCCATGTGAACATGACCATTCCTTTTATGCCATAGATAAGCTTCATCTTGTACTGAAGTAAGACATAGTTCTTCATCCTGTTGCTCAAAATCAAGAGTATATATATTTCCTTCTCTTTGTGCAACTAGAGTAGTATTGTTAGTACCATAAAATATTGTGCATTTATCTTTTTCAAAATTAACTTGATGGCCATTATCCATTAATTGGCTAAAACTAATTAAATTGAATCCAAGACCATTAACAAGATGCACATTATTTATACTTACCTTGCCATTACCAATTTTACCTTTTCTAATTATCTCGCAGGTTTTATTGTCTCCAAACGTGACCGTTCCATTCTTCTTCTTGATGTTTAGTTCTACAAATTTTGATTTATCACCTGTCATGTGCCAAGAACATCCACTATCAAGAATCCATTTTTGAGATGGAACTTTTTCCTTTAAACATACCTGATTCGATTCACCTTCAACTCCCACGAAACATACTTGTGCTATCTCATTTTTAGCATCGATCTCCACTTCGATTCTTCATTACTCCAAGTAATAAAGGCTTTATTCTTCTTGTTGTCTTTGTAGTTTATCTTCCCTTTATTCTTTAGTTAAAAACGGTCTTTCTTGAAGTGACTAGGACGTCCACATTCGAAGCACGTTTCTTAAGTTTGCTTTCCTTTGACTTTATTCGAATTGAAAGTGTTTCTCCACTTATTTTCCCTTTGTAGTAACCCCTTGAGTTTCCTTGACATCATAGCTATTTCTTCATCTGAGTTATCATCAAGTTCTTCCTCATTATCTGCAGTAAGAGCTAAGACCTTTCTTCGAGGAATTTCCTCCTCATCATCATATCTCTTTAACTGATGTTCATATTCTTCTAGTTCACCAAACAAGGTTAAAGTATCCATGGAAGAAATAGTAGCAGAATCTTGAAGAGTAGTGTTTTAGACGCAAACCTTTTGGGCATATCCCGAAGCAACTTATGGTTGATCTCACTTTGAGGAATAGTCATGTCCAGCAATTTCAAAGAGTTTATAAGGACTAGAAATCTTGCTTGAGCTAACTTGATGGTTTCATCTTTTTCGAGCTTTAACATTTCATAATCGTGCATAAGCATGCTTAGCTTGACTTCTCGTACTTTTGAAGTAACTTCATGACTTACCACTAAAGTATCCCACATCTCTTTGGTAGTGTTGCATGAAGAGACTTTATCTATCTCGGATTGTACCATGCCACTGAGAAGTGTGTTCATAGCCTTTGAATCATATGAGACCATGTAGATTTCGGTTGAATCCATTTCTAGCAGAATCTTTGGTGTCCCGTCATCTCTTCGTGGAACAACTAGTCCGGTCTCCACAATCCACCATTCCTAAGGATCTCTTTTAAAATAGATCCTCATTCAGAATTTCCAGAAGTTGTAATTTTCTGTGCCAAACAGCAAAGGAGGTCTATTGGTTGATTGACCTTCTTGATTGTTGTTCCCGAACTGTGTCATGTCAGAATCTTTCCCTACAAGTCACCTTTAAGACCAAGATAAGTAGAGCTAAGCTTTTACACAAATGAAATTTAACTAGGCACACTTAGAAGGGGGGTTGAATAAGTGTAGGAACAATCTATGACAAATTTTTAAACTTTAAATCAAGCTATTAAATTCAAGCTACTATATTGATTAATTCAGTTTGCTGAATTAATATAGTCTACTGAATTGACTAAATATCCTGCTGAATTTATAACTTAACTAAAATACTTTGTGTTAAAGAATTATCTTAATATAATGCAAATATTCAAATTTTAATTATTAAGATAATTAAATGGCTTACGTGAGTAATTAAAGTAAAGCAAGCAGTAATATCAACACCAAAATTTTTTACGTGGTTCAGCTATTACCCTCTATAATAATAGCCTAGTCCACGTCCAATACCAACTAATATTGGAGACTCACTTTATTTATCTTTATAAATAAACACCGATTACAAAACAGATTCTTATAAAAATTAATTAACAATTAATTTTTCTTGAGCACTCCTGCTCCTTGTGCACCTGTGCACTCGTCAAGCACATTTGCTTTCTTGAACCTGTTTGTAAACCTTTTCTCTAATCTGCTAAGATTAAAACCTTTAGACTACACTTAGTCTAAAATTAAAATTCAATACAAATATAGAGGTCTATGATCAATGCAAGAATAATCAATTTAACATTTAAATGTCCAACTATATGCAATGATCAATTAGCACACAAAGATAAACAATTAATTTTTTACCAAATACCAGCTCAAAGATATCAGAAATAAATTGCTTAGCTGCTCAAACGTTTGCACCAATAAAATCAAGTTGCTCGATAATGACAGTAATTAGTGCAAAAGATAATTTGTGAGTCGTATTAACTCCAAACAATAAACTTGATTTATAAAGCTCAATTTATTACCGTTATGTAAAGATATGTTCTGATATGTTCAAATATTCAAACGGTATATAAATCCAACAACAAAGATAATATTTATCCAAATAACAAATCAAGCTTTTGTTTAGTGTTTGGGATTAATATAAACAACCTTTTAACAGATATCAAACAGCTTTGATTTTATCTCTCTATATATCAAGTGGTGTGTAGCATAGATGACGTGAGACACTAAATGACTTTTCAAATAACAAAAATCTTATAGTTCAAAGATAATCATTACTCCTTAAAAACTGCATACGTACTCATCACTTTTCACACGGTTATACAACTACTGATCTTAAGGCTTTCTAATCCCACGTAGTATCCACGTGTAGCAAGAATGAAAAAAAATCTCAAAGATATCAAGTAAACATTTTTACAAGTAAGCATATGTTAAATGAATTATCAATTCTTTTTGTGCATGTATAACATATATTTTAACATTTAGGAAAAAAAAACCTTTTTCCTTAGATTTTAAAACATTTTTCATTTAAGACATATAATAAAATGTCAATAATATGTCCTAGAGCCTTTAAATAAAAAATCAATTATTATGCAATTGACCTTACATTTGGTTTTCCTAGTTAAGAAAAATTCTTCTCCCACCTGAATATTCCTTATCATCAGATACCTGAAATGCCATAAAATAATTTAGCATACGAATAATTCATTTAAAAATAAAATATGACTAGGTCAACAAATGTGTACTTATACTCAGTGTTAGTAGAATATGATAATGGTCATACAATAGACTTCTGGGAAGAATTTGATTAGATGTAAAATACCAATAGCAAAATCAATAAAACTCTTAAGAATTGTAGGACAAACAAATTCGGGTACGTTATTCTGAACATAAAAAGTAAAGATAATTGTTATTTTTACAAGAAAAATTAAATATTTTCATAAAGTTTTACTAATATAAACGTTGTTCTTATATTTTATTACATCCGTTCCTAAAATAAGATATTTATATATAGATTAAGAAAGTCATTTAATACTACTAGTATCATTTAACAATTAAAATTTGTTTGAAATTTCATCACTACCCCTATATGGGAAGTTGATACAAGGGAGAGAATTTTTTGAGACAATGAGAGAAGGTAGGGGTAATATAGAAAAGTAAATAATTTATTCTCCTAGAAAGTTATAAACAACAAATTTTTTGGAACAAATTTTTTCTTTTAAAACGACAATATTTTAGGAAAAGAGGAAGTACGTATCTGAGAGAAATTTTATAAAACTATTAAATTCTCTTATTAAAATATCAATTTTTGGGATCAGAATCCTCTCCATTTCAAATTAATGGACTCTCTATTTTATGGTCCAAATTTAAAATGTGATCTCTCTCCTGTCAATATAATATCACATTTTAACATATTTTAAATTTGAACCATGAAATAAAAAATTTCTATTTACTTGAAATGGAGAGGATCTTAGTCCAAATTTTTGAGGAGAATTATGAACTGTTTTTCTAATATTTAAAACAAATTAAAAAAAAATATGAGCAATGAAGTCAAAAGTTTGAAAGTCATAGTTATGGATAAGATGTTACTTACTACGTGGATCAAACAAAGGTCTTTCGCCACACATGCGATGTAGTCAACCTTTACTGTGTGTTACCGGTCCGGTCCATCCTTTAATTACTTTGATGTTACCGGTCTATGTTTCATGTTGCATGTCACCGTGTACTGGTATTTTTTTTTTACATAAAATTAGGGATGCGGTTAGTATAAAGTTTATTTTTTGGTAATCAATTGATAAAAAGAATACTAATACACATAGAGATACATGTAAAGGAATCATCTATTGACCAATTGACCAACTTACCCAAAAATAAACTTCATACTAACCACTTCCTAAATTTAGATATACATGTAAAGTGTAAGACCTCAACTTTTTATAAATAAATATTTAATTTCTCTAATTATTATTTTGAAATAGTAAGGGGTTGATTTGATTAATGTGGTTAGTTATGGGTAAAATGCGCAAATATTTTAAATAAGTAAGTGGTTATAAAATATTCATTGTTGTCGGGAAATATTCGTTTGGTCGTGGAATATTCTTGCTGTCGGGGAATATTGGTACGACGGCGCAGTCTTTTGTGGGCCCCATAACGAAAAGTGATTGGATGAAGAAAACGACAATTATAACTTGTTTATAAATAACGGCGTAGTTGTTACCGTTAATACTGTTGGAATACTCGGTGGTTAAAACACAGTAATACGCATTGTTGCAGAGTAACACACGTTATTGCACCAATTATTGATTCTTACGTAAGAAGGCACTACTCAATAATTGTTACAGTAATTACTGTTCAGTATTTTATTTTATTGATTCAATAATTGATGCGTTGATTTTTTTTATAGTACTGTTGTTTCAATAATTGTCACTACACGGTATTTTCCATTATCGGAGCAATAATTCATATTATCTGAATAATATTATTAGATAACATTATTGGTAATGTCTAGAAAGTTTTGTCTAAGGAGAGGTTTGGTCAACTAATTGCGCGCCAGTATGGAGAAATCCTTATTGAAAAGCCCCCTCTTTCCTGGGAACGGCCTGGTTGCCAGTACTGTGATTCTGTAATATTATTTGTGAATAATTAATTATTAATTTATATGATGAGAAAAATATTAATTTTATGTGGATATAGATGGAGAAAATTTTTAAAGTGACAATTGTTAAAAATTTATATTTTATCTTTTCTGATAAAATAATATTTTATTATATTATATAATAATGGTGATAGTTTTACAATGAATGTGGGATATATGAGTATATGAGGAGGAAGAGTATTTTTATTGCTTTAAATGATTAACACATATTTTGTTTGTCGGTGGACCCCATTTCTTGACTGAAATTTGATTATAGCCTGTAAAATCGTCCGTTTATGGATTTCGGTCAAATTTTGTTTGGAATTTGAAAAAACTTTCTTCTGTAAAGTTGTAGAGGATTGAATTTCCTATAAAAAAATGCGAGATTCAAATTTTCTGATAAAAAGACTATTTATTATGAATTATTAAAGTTCAGAAGTTCCGAAATAATTAAATTTTGGAAGTTTTAAATATTTTTGTTTAGAAAAACGTTTTTGTCATTATGGTGGACTATTTTGGTGGCTAAAATCAGATTCAAAGGTGTGCGTATGAATAAGTTTTGAAAATATTAATATTATATTAAATTTTCTGCTTTGATGTTCTAAGCATTTTCCTATAAATAGGGTGCTTAGGTTAGAATTGAAAATTACACCAGAAACTAAAGTTTTCTCTCTCTTTCTCTATCTATATATCGTGCGTATTTTTGTGAATATTTTAGTACTTTGAGTATTTCTATACGGTGCAAGTTTTTTCAGCACTATATCCAGTATTCCAGTCAGAAGTACTATTCTTTCTGAGGTAAGAGGTGTTATTTTCTTCGTAAATGATATTATTTCTTCAATATCATTATGCCGAAATATTGGTCTGAATTTTTATTAAATTTAGAACTTTTTCATGTCGGAGTTACTATTCATGAGTTACTATTCACGAGTTACTATTCACGAGTACTATTCATGAAGCATGATGATGTTTTTTGTGAAATTTTTATCTTTTGGTGTCGGAGTTACTATTCACATATACGGCACTATTCACGTATACGACACTATTCACGAATACGACACTATTCACAGAAAAATTAAATTTTTTTTCCTATGTCCAAGATTGTCTGTTATGATTCCTATCTTTGATTGGATCTATGTTTTGGTCTTCATTCTTGAATTTTACTCCACTCTAATTACTTATGAAGTATTTTTGAACTTGGATTGTGTAAAGTACGAATCCTTAATATTTATTTTTTTGGTTTCACTGGATTTGTTTTCTTTAAAATATTTTTCATCATCCTCAGTCCTAAATGATGATATAAATGAATATCTTTGACCCGTAGTGCAAAGATGAATGATTTTATGATGAATATCTTTGGCTCGTAGTGCAAAGATGAACATGTGTTTAGATGAACATGACCAACTGATGAATATCTTTGGCCCGTAGTGCAAAGATGAACAGGTGTTGAGATGAACATGACCAACAGATGAATATCTTTGGCCTGTAGTGCAAAGATGACTATTTGATTTATGATGTATATTGATTGATGTTACAGGGATAAAATATCGATGATGGACTTTTAAATTCAAAGATGATAGTAGATTTCATTCTCTACTTAACTCTTCTAATGAATTGTTATTTCCGCTGCAGTTGTTGATCTAAAACTTGTTGTCTATTGTATTCTATCAGATTTTTCCATGTTGAAGACTAATGATAATTTGTTGTACATTATCTTAGTCATAATATTCTTTACTAGGCTAGTTGAGCTCATCCTTTTCCTTTTTGTTCCATTTTTCTTCTCAGGAGACGAGAATATAGCGGGAACTAGTCGTGGTGTGGAGTAATGGTTCAAGACAGTTGTTTTAGTAGTCCTCACTATTTTTTGAAATAGTGTATCAATAATTGTAATGAGGACTTATTTGAGTGTGGATATTATCTAGAAGACAATATTTGTATTTAAACTCACAGTTTATGTGTTGTCGTATTTTGCACGACAATTGTATTAATGAAGTTGTAATTATTTCTGTACCATGTATTTGGCGACTCAGAATGGGTTGGTTGGATTGGACCTATTTTGGGGGTGTCACAATTGGTATCAGAGCTTAGGGATATGATCTCTGGCGGAGATCGGGAATAGAACTAGAAGGGGAGAGACGAGTAAATCCTTCGCTAGTGTATCCTACCTAAGCTTATTTGTTAGTCGGTCATAATATAGGGGTATTATGTAATTTGTTAATTTATTTAATTAACCCTTGTTTTATGGCAGTATATAAGAATGTCGACTAAGAATGTTAACAGTGGAGTAAATAAAACCATGGAGACACCTTTGCTCACCAACGAGGAGAACGTGCAACAGGCTGGCAATGTTCCTCCTGTGAACAACACCACTGAGCAGATGACGAACGATGGTATGTTTAGGAACTTTCTAGAGTTCATGCAAAACCAAACGAGAAAGACTACTATTTAAAATACAGGTGGAAACACTGGAAACTCACGGATGGTCACCGCTAAGCAGTTCAATGAGTCAGGACTGCCAAAGTTTTTGGGAAAGCCAGAACCACTTACGGCAGAGACGTGGATAAAGCAGATCACTAAGATATTTGATGTCTTGGGATGCTTAGAGGAGCAAAAGGTTCCTTTCGCCACTTTCATGTTACGAGGAGAGGCAGATTATTGGTGGGAATCCGTAAAGCGTACTCAGCCTACCGCACTGAAGATGTCTTGGGAGAAGTTCCAAGAATTGTTCAACGACAAGTACTTTCCCGAAAGTATTCGTCACATGAAGGAGGTAGAGTTCATCAAGCTGGAGCAAAACAATATGAACGTGTCTCAGTAAGAAGCTAAGTTTGCCGAGTTGTCCCGATTTGCATCCCATTTGTTGATAATGAGGAAAGAATGACGCGAATGTTTCTGCGAGGTTTGAAACCCAAAATACGTTAATACCTCATTTCTCACAAACTTTGTTTATATTCAGATGTTGTAAATAGGGCTCAGTTATTGGAGCGCGATAATGAGTCGGCTCAACTGAAGAATAATGACCAATAACTCGATGATAATCATACCGGTGGCGACGGTCATCGGAACAATGATAACCATCGTAGAGGAAATTATCATGCCAGAAATGGTAACCACTTCAGTGGTAATCATGGCCAAGGTAATAGAAGAAATAACTCAAGTGGAAATTTCAAGAAGAGAAGATTTAACAATGACGGGAAGACGTCGGCAGCAACACCAGCAATGAATTTTAGAGGATGAGAAAGGCCGCCAGTTAGATACTACAGATGCGGAGAAGAGGGACACATAAGTCTAAACTGTTCACAACCTTCCAAGGTATGTTATAATTATTGAAAAGAAGGTCATATCGCTCGAGATTGTACGGTAGCGAAACCCAGTCTAGCGGAGATGGTGACTCAAAAGGCTGTCCCGGACAAGTCAAAGTCATTGGTTCTAGGAAGAGTGTTTTTCGTGACTTCTCAAAAAGCGAGTAACCCGAACGAAGTTAGCACGGGTTAGTTAATTATAAATTTTTGCGAAATTATACCTTATTAGATACCAGTTCTACCCATTCATTTATCTCTCCTGCTTATACTCAACGTTTAAACTTGACTCCGGAGAAAATTAGACTTTTACTTATCTGTTGAAACTCCGTTATGAGAAACTTTCGTTACATCCACTGTTTATAAATCTTGTTTGATCCAAGTTGGCACCATCACATTACATGTTGACCTTATTTCTTTAAAAATACTTACTTTTGATGTGATTTTTGGGATTGATTGATTAACTACTCTTCATGCCAAAATTGATTACTTTCGTAAGGTTGCTAGTTTTCATATTCCTAAGCAACCTATTATTCGAATTCAAGCAACCAAACCATTGAAGTCAAACACTTTCATATCAAGCCATAAAGTCATTCGTTTATTAAAAAACGGATGTCAAATTTTCTTAGCCATGTTATGGACTTGAACAAAAATACGTCAGATTTGAATGATATTTCTGTTGTTAGTAAATTTCCTGACGTATTTCCTGAAAAATTTCCTGACCTACTCCCAGAGCGTGATATTGAATTTTGTATCGACTTTGAACCCGGTACAAAACCCATTTCTAAAATCTCATATAGAATGGCTCCTATTGAACTTCAGGAGTTAAAGACCTAACTACAGGAGTTGGTACCTTGGCCTCTATCTGGTGACTTCCTTTGTGGAATGTACTGAAACCAAACTTTCCGTAGGGGACACCATATTCGTGCGATAGTAAACTGATAGGTGTCATTGTGACGTGCTATCCAAGATTGGGATATGAGTCACAGTTGAGAGCAACCTAAGTCAGTAATTGAAATACGTAGCTTTCTATGCTTAGCTGGTTATTATCGAAGATTTTGTGGAAAGATTTTCTCGAATCCCTACTCCATTAACGCAGCTGACTCGTAGAGATACAAAATTCGAATGGAGCAAGGAATGTGGGAAGAGCTTTGAAGAACTCAATAGGAGACTCATTTCGGCACATGTTCTAACCATACCATCTTGGAAAAACAAACGTGGTAGCTGACGTGTTGAGTAAAAGATCGTATACGAGTACGAATGCGATATTGTCAAAGACCCATTTCATATAACTTACAAATGATAGATATAGAGTTAAAGACTCTAGGGACTCACGTGATGATATACAAGTAGAACCAACTTTTATCGATAAAGTTAAAATCGCTTAGGCTACACACCAGAGCTGATAAATATGAAGAAGGAGGTGCAAGAAGTTGTTATTCCAAAAGCGAGAATTGGCGAGGAGAGGAAAGTTCAAACCTTCGATTTATTAGTCCATTTGAAATCTTAGATCGAATAGGAACTGTGGCCTATAGACTCGTTTTACCGCCAAGTATGACGCGTGTTCAGAACGTTTTTCACGTATCAATATTACGTAAATATGTGGACGACCCGAACCATGTCATTGAGTTAGAACCGGACGAGATAGCCAAAGACTTAACGTACGAGGAGGTACCTGTCAAGATCTTAGATAAGAAAGAACATGTCCTATGTACCGAGGTTATACCACAAGTTAAGGTTTTGTGGAAGAACCATGCTATTGAAGAAATGAGCTGGGAGTTGGAATCAGGAATTAAAGCGAGGTATTTTCACCTTTTCAAAACGTCAGGTACGTACGTCAATTTCGAGGATGAAATTTCATAAGGTGGGGAGGTTGTAAGACCCCAACTTTTTATAAATAAAGATTTAATTTATCTAATTATTATTTTGAAATAGTAAGGGGTTGATTTGATTAATGTGGTTAGTTATGGGTAAAATGCGCAAATATTTAAAATAAGTAAGTGGTTATAAAATATTCATTGTTTTCGGGGAATATTCGTTTGGTCGTGGAATATTCTTGCTGTCGGAGAATATTCGTACGATGGCGAAGCCTTTTGTGGGCCCCATAACGGAAAGTGATTGGATGAAGAAAACGACAAGTATAAGTTATTTATAAATAACGGCGTAGTTGTTATCGTTAATACTGTTAGAATACCCGGTGGTTAAAACACAGTAATACGCATTGTTGCATAGTAGCACACGGTATTGCACCAATTATTGATTCTTACATAAGAAGGCACTACTCAATAATTGTTACAGTAATTACTGTTCAGTATTTTATTTTATTGATTCAATAATCGCTGCGTTGATTTTTTTTATATTACTGTTGTTTCAATAATTGTCATTATACAGTATTTTCCATTATCGGAGCAATAATTCATATTATCTGAATAATATTATTAGATAACATTATTGGCAATGTCTAGAAAGTTCTGTCTAAGGAGAGGTTTGGTCACTGTTGATCGATTTCGTAATCAATGAATATGTGCAAGTATACACGGTCAACAAGTAATAAAGTGAAAGTAGAGTATCATTCCCACGAGGAATTATTTAATAAAAATCACCAAATACTAATTCTTAACCAAACTAATTTTATTTAAACAATCTCAAATCTTGTTTTTTCTAATTAAGAAAACTAAATTAACTAATTAAAACTAAGATTTTAACGAATGAATTCAAATAAATAAAGATTAAGACTTCAATATCCCCAATTATGAATTATAAATCAATTATCTCAATTATTATGCCTACTGAATTGTTAACAGGAATTCTCAAATGCCAAAAGTCCTTTTCCAAGTGAGCAATTGCCTTCTATTTAATCCAGATTAATCTTGCTATATTCCTATGCAAAATAAGTGAATTAAACTCCTTTAATCCCAATTCCTTATGTGTTACATGCGGTGAACATATATTTTCATTCATTTCACAAACCTAATTATTCACTTTGCAAATAACTAAGTCACATGATATCATGCCCAGTTCTAACCCTAGAATTCCTCTTCCAATTCCTTCTAGAGTAACAAGGTAATTACTGATCAGATAATTAAGCAATATGCACAAGACAAGATAAATAACTCACTTTAACATAAATAACTAGAATATAATGAATAACTAATTCATAGCCATAAAAAGTTCAATTGAAATCTTAATAAAAAAATTAGTTCATAATTAATGAATGAAAACCAAGAATCCACAACTGAATAGACATTAAAAGATAAAAGTAAGATGAGAGAAGAGAATAAAATCTGTTGTCAGCAAATCTGATGATCCCCTCTTGCTCTTGATCTTCAATGGTCTCCAAGTTGCTTCAATCTCCAAAACTAATAAGAACTAGGGTTATGTTCTAATCTAAAGGAGTGTATCTCTAATCTAAGCTATGTAGTCTCCTCTTATTTTATGCCTTACATCATGTATTTGTAGTGCAAAGATGACTATTTGATTTATGATGTATATTGATTGATGTTAATGGGATAAAATATCGATGATGGACTTTTAAATTCATAGATGATAGTAGATTTCATTCTCTACTTAACTCTTCTAATGAATTGTTGTTTCCGCTGCAGTTGTTGATCTAAAACTTGTTGTCTATTGTATTCTATCAGATTTTTCCCTGTTGAAGACTAATGATAATTTGTTGTACATTATCTTAGTCATAATATTCTTTACTGAGCTAGTTGAGCTCACCATTTTCCTTTTTATTCCATTTTTCTTCTTAGGAGACGAGAATATAGCGGGGACTAGTCGGGGTGTGGAGTAATGATTAAAGACAGTTGTTTTAGTAGTCCTCACTATTTTGTGAAATAGTGTATCAATAATTATAACGAGGACTTATTTGAGTGTGGATATTGTCTAGAAGACAATATTTGTATTTAAACTCACAGTTTATGTGTTGTCGTATTTTGTACGACAATTGTATTAATGAAGTTGTAGTTGTTTCTGTACCATGTATTTAGCGACTCAGAATGGGTTGGTAGGATTGGACCTATTTTGGGGGCGTCACATAAAGGAACCATCACCACATTTAAATTGGGACCAAATTATTAGTATTATCTTTTTGTGAATTATGTGTAAGACGTAGAGTTATCACCAATCATTTAGAAAATTGATATTTTTACATAATTTTTTAATATTTTCACATAAAAATCATCGTTATAGATCTTATTTTTTACCGTCGCTATACATTTATAGCGACACTTTTTATGTTGAAATATCAGTTTCCTGTTGCGAGTGAAAATAAAACCCAAATTTTGATCAAAATAAATGACGTATTTACCATTAAACCAACGGATGCTTGGCTACTATTAGACCAAAGGAGGTTCAGCAGTGTGACAAAAAAATTTCAATCGTCATATTGTATATTTAATATTTTTTTTAAGAGTCTTTCTACGGAGACATTGTTTTGGCGACATTGTAGTGACATTAGTTTTTTTTTTTTGGTTTTTTTTTTGTAGTATCTCTCAAGAAACAGGGCGTGCATAGTCTGTACAATCATGTTTCTTGTATGTATCCAAATTACACCTAAAACACTGTTTTTTACAAAAAATTCAGTTGGAATAAATACTATATATTTTTTGGGAGGTACTACAAAAAAAACCAAAAAAACCAAAAAAATAACAAATGTCACTAGAAATGTCACTAAAAATGTCCCCCTAGACATATTGTTTTTTTAATCATACGATTATAAAAAATATAAAAATGTACATTTATATGTACGAAATAATTGAGTAAACCCTTTTACCGAACATGCTGATCCAACTAGTACAAGTTATTTAACTCAACTTGTACAAACTTGTGTAGCAGAAGCAATAGAGGAAGTGTCATTTGAAAAGAGTTTATAATAAGTCCAAATAACTAATAAACAATAGTTTAAACTTAATTTAAAAAGAGTAAATACATTGATACTTCTGGTATATAATTATAATAACAGTTACTCTCCCTCTAGTTTTTTAAGTAACAGTCAATACCCTTCTAATGTACAATATATAAAATTCACTATCCCTAGTGTGATTGACCAACTAATATCCAAAAATATTTTTAATATAATGTCTAATACACACTTCAAGTTATAATGTTTAATTTATCTATTAAATATAAATTTGTATATTATAATTTTTACTTAACTTGATCTAATCAATTAAACTATGAACTTATGCAATAAATAAAATAAATGTCAAAAAATAATAAATATTCGTTTTATCAGAAAAATAAAATCATACAATTTTTGCTAATTATATTTCTCAAATATTAAAATTTACGTGATATATATTCAAATATTTTTTTTGTAATTAAAAAGTAAAATTTTAATATCCATAAAAAGTACAAATTAACGCAATAAAGTTATAATTATTTTTTCAAATATTAAAATTTACGTAAAAATAACTTTTATTACAGAAAGAATCTTATTATTCATATAAAAAATGTATTAAAAATTATAGTAATTAATTTTCTCATATATTAAACTAAACATAAGTCGCACTTAAGGATAATTATTTACAGTAAAAATGGCAAATGTTGTTACTCAAAAAAGAAAAAATATATTAAAAGAAAAATCTTTTTACAAGATAAAGGTAGGAATAAATATTATTATATTTTCTTTTATTTAACATTGCACAAAAACAACGCCAACTGTGAGACCCCAAATTTTATGAAATAAAAGTATTCAATTTTTCTATTTTGATAAATAGTTAAATTGATAAAAGTTTAAAGTTAAGGGTAATATGTGAATTTTGTTTTTTCAAAGTAAGCAAGTTGATATAAAATATTCGTTGTGTCGGGGAATATTCGATTAGTCGGGGAATATCCGTACGATGGTACAATCATTGGTGGACCCCATAACGTAATTATTGTCGGATTGAGAAAACGACAAAAATATTTTTATAAAAATAACGACGGAAGTTTTATCGTTAACTGTTGAAACACCCGGTGTTAAAAGTACAGTAATACGCGTGGTTGCATAGTAGCACACGGTATTGATTATTGATGCTTATGTGATAAGTCATTCATTTTTATTTTATTGGTATTATTAATGTAATAAAACAGAATACTTTTAAAAAGTTATTCTATAAATAGAATATATTATATTCTATTATGCATAGTATCTGCATAGTGTTTTGTATAGTAAAATCTTTTTATATAAAACAGAATACTTTTATAAAATTATCTGTTTTATTAGACAATAATTAGAATATATTATATTTTATTATGCATAGTATTTGCATAGTGCCTGTATAGTGTTTGCATAGTAAAATCTTTTATAAAGTTATTCATTTTATTAGATTAAAAATAGAATATATTATATTTTATTTAAAATATTTTGCTTTAAATATGGACCGTCAGATTAAAGTAAATCAATCTGGACCGTTCATGGATTAGTTACTATGCAGTCCATTCTTCTATAAATAGAAACTCATTCATTCATTATTTCTTACGAATTCGCTGAAACTCTAAAGAGATAAACTATAGAGAGAGTTATTCTATAATCTTAAGCGTATTTCTTTAGAGTTTAAGAAAGCTTTGAGCGTAGTTCAAGTTTTCTTCAAGTATATTCCCGCCCTACCAGTCGGAATACTTTTCTTTTTAAGGTAGGGGATATAATTGTCGTACTCGTAAAGGATATTATTATTATTTATTATTTTGTTGGAATAACCTATATACGCGGACTACCCTATACTTAGTGAAATTCTTCTGTTATTCTATTCTTTATTATTATGTTGGAATAACCTGTTTATGCGAAGTACCGCATACATGGTAAAATTCTTCTAATATTCCGTTCTTAATTATTCTGTCGGAATATCCTGTCTGTGCGTTTACGCCGGAACTGGTTCTATGATTTATTATTTTATCGAAATATCTTGTCTGTGCATTTACGCCGGACCTGGTTCCATTATTTATTATTCTGTCGGAATATCCTATCTGTACGTTTACGCCGGACCTGGTTCCATTATTTGTTATTCTGTTGGGAATAACCTGTCAGTGCAGTCTATCGAACGCATGGTGAATCCTTCTGTTATTCCATTCTTTATTATTCTATTAGAATAACCTGTCTATGTGGATTACCACATGCATCGTGAATGATCCTTCGTATTCATACGAATAGTATATTCATGGTGATTCGTAATTTTTCTGACCCTCAAAAACACTGGAAAAATTTGAAATGATAATTTGATGAGTTTTCTAGATTGTGTACAAAAATGGCGATTTTTGGATATATAGATTAAGAGTTATGGATTTTATGGAAAAATACTATTTTAAAAGTAAACTCTTATAACTCCTTGTGGTTAACTCCAAAATTGGTGAACATTTTATTGGGAATACATGTATATAACAGGAGTATACCCTGTAAATTTCGGAATTTTTGGACAAAAGTACAATTTATGATAAATGTCTAAATATTCGACAGTTTTAGGCTTATGAAAAATAGTAAATGAATTTTAAAAATTCTAAGAAAAATATATGTTCAAGATGGGACTATATTCTGCTAAATCCCAGAAAAGAATAATTTTTGGGACTGATTTGGTATTTTTCATGAAAATAGTTTAGCTATGAACATATGAGTTAAATATGTTATGTGGAGTTGAAGAATTGGTAAATAGGATTTTATGGCTTGGAAATCCTATATAAGGTATATGCAGATTTTTGATGAGTAATTTGATTATTGGTGATGAAATCTTATGAGTATGACATTTTAGAATGATTAAATGCATTATTTAGAAAAGTGTAAACAATTAAATGTAATTGTTTATAAGTTTAAGAAGTGATTAAAATATTGTTATAGTATTAACAGTATTAGATTATAATTTTATTAAGTGATTGATAATGTCTGGATAAATTTAAAGTCTTTAATATTTATCCTTGATTTAGTTTGATTAATGTTTATAATATTGTCATCATCCTCATATTTATATTATATTGAAAGTCATCTGTGGCCTGTAGTGCATAGATGAACTTGCTATGATTATGACCATAGATTATTCAGTATAATCATGACCGTAATATTTCAAATGATGTGGAAAAAGTCCTCATTAGCCCGTAGTGCATTGATGGACAATTTTTGGTATGATTATGGCTATGGATTCTTTTCGGCCAAGGGTGCAAAGATGAATTGTTTTATAGCATGATCCGGACCGTTGATAAAAACACGATTATCTTTGGCCCGTAGTGCATGGATAATTTGTGGTTGTGATACTAATGAAAAAGTCCTCATTGGCCCGTAGTGCATTGATGGACAGTTTTTGGTATGATTATGGCTATGGATTCTCTTCGACCAAGGGTGCAAAGATGAATTGTTTTATGGCATGATCAGGACAGTTGATGAAAACACGATTATCTTTGGCCCGTAGTGCATGGATAATTCGTGGTCGTGATACTAAAGAATATCATTGGCCTGTAGTGCAAGGATGGTTCGATGATGTGGATTATTTATTAAGCTGAGTCTCAGTAATGAAATATTAATTCATGGATGTGATAATAATGAATATCTTTGGCCGTAGTGCAAAGATGATTTAATGATTACGAGCATGAATTTTGATTTGGTATAACCATGATTTTTGATGTTTCAGGTGAAGATATGTGATGAAAATTATCTTCTTCCTGGGTGCGAAAATGAATTCAGAATCACAATTATGATTATGAGTTATTCATATGATTGTGGACAAGAATTGTTGATTGATGTTACAGGGATAAAACACTATTGGTGGACTTTTAACTTGGAGAAGATAATAGACCTTATGGTATATTTGACTCTTCTAATGGATTGCTCGTTTCGCTGCAACTATGGTTGAAAAGTTTTATCTTCTACCAGATGTTCTAAATCTCTGATTTATTATTGGTGAAAGCAATTGATAATTTAATTATCTTTAGTCATGATATTCTTTTCTGGGCTAGTTGTGCTCACCCTTTCTGTTTCACAATTCCTTTCAGGTAATAAAAGTGTTGTCGTAAGAGTGTTACCGGGTCGAGCGGGGATAACAGGGGAGTAGAACAGTGGTCTCTAGCTGTGAATGTTAGGTTTGTAATATTCATAAGCACCTACATACTTGCTTTAGTGTCTCCACACAAATGATCATGAGATCAATCATCCTCATCCAATGAGCAAGCAACGTATGTACCAATCTATCCGGATTCACTAATCCCCAATTTAGTAATCCAACGATTGGGAACTATTTTAGTTTTAAGCTTTCTAAGAATTTAGATCTCATTATAATGATCATCATCATTATTCTAAAAGCATTGCTTAAAACAATGGGTTTATCACATATTATAAAACAGCATCGTGTAGATAATTAAAAGCCTTTAATAAATTAATACCTTTTATTAATAAATGAATAAGATTGTTTACAAAGTATATGCTTTATCATCAAACATGATTGGCTTGTGTGCATACTACTTTCAATCTCCCACTTGCACTAAAGCCAATCGTCATGGTATCTCATACTCTTCTTCTCTAAGTGACGATTATCCTGCTGTTGGATAAGCTTTAGTTAATGGATATGTAATGTTGTTCTTGAGAGTCCACTATCTCTATAGTGATTTCCCATCTTTCAATGATTCATTTAATCAAATGAAAGTGCCACAACACATGTTTGGATCCAAGATGAGACTTAGGAATAATTCCTAGTTCTGTAATGAACTTTTAATCCAATCAATCAACTTGCAGCTTCATTTACAACTATATACTTTGTCTTTATCACTAAACCAGTAATTCTTTGCTGTTTGGAACCTTTTCAATTCACTGCACCACCGTTCAAGGTAACCCTTTACCTTAAAGTGGATTTTCTGTCGTCTTGGTCTGTCTGAAAAAAACTTGTGTCTGTTAAGCCCTCTAATTTTAATTCAGACCCACCATGTATGATCACATCCTTAGTGCCAGTTAAGTACTTTAAGATGTTTTTCACTGTCTCACAGTGAACTTCTCCAGAATATGACTGATCAACATCAGGTCGCGTATATTTCAGTGCATACATGATTGTCACTCATGCGATCTCTCTTTTAGGAGTCTATGGGGACTATTAAGAGAGATACACTCCATGGCTCATCAACATGAGACATCCCATGGAGTTTGCCATGCTAAACGACTTTAGCATCAAATGAATATATGTTCATTGGGTTAAGGTGAGCATCATTTTAAATCTATCTATATAGATTTGCATCCCCAATTAAGATACTCTTCCCAAATCATTCATGGATGAATGTTTAGACAACTTTATCTTTACTGACTCTAGCATTGGCATGTCATTCCTTGTCCGTATTATATCAACATATAATACTAGAAATGTCATGACGCTCCCACTGACCCTTTTGTACACACTAGGTTCATTCTTGTTTTTGATAAAATCAAACTCTTTTGATTATCATATCAAAATGAATGTTCCATTTTTGAGAAGATTGCTTCAATCCATTTCTCTGAGTGTCTACAACTCTTACCTTATCGTATGTAACTGGATCATCATCTTCTATGATACGTACCTCATCATCATTATCCATGATGAATCCATACCTCCTAGGTATTTTCGGTACTATTCCAGATTTACGATTCGGTTGTGGTACAATAGGTCTATCTATAGGTTCCTCTTATTTAACTTGTAGTGTTTTATGGTTCTTGAACTTTTCAAGATGTATTATCCTCCCACTAGCCGCTTCAATGATAAACACCTTTATCTTAGAAGGCAGCATGTTTCGCAACAAACACCTTTTGCTAAGTAGGATTATAGAACATATACCCTAAACTTACTTTAGGATGTCCCACAAATCTGTATTTGTCAAATTTTGTCCCAAGCTTATCCTTTGAAACCGTTTCACATAAGTTGGACAACCCCTTATCTTAACATACTTAAGATTATGAATCCTCCCTGTCCATAACTTTTATGGAGTCTTGGGGCCGGATTTTGAGGTTACCTTTTCCGTAGATATGCAGCCATTTCTAGGACATGATCCTAGAAGGATACTGGACTGTCGATAAAATCATTATGGACCGCACCATGTCCAACAAGTTACGATTTTTCATTCAGATACATCAATCAATTATTGCGTATCAGGACGTGTCCATTATGAGAAAACCATTTGAGATAATCTAGAAACTTATTGCACAAGTATTTATTCCTTGATCTAATCAAAGAATCTTAATACTTTGTCAATTTGTTTCATTTCTGATTCTTTGAACCTTTCAAATAATTCACACTTGTATTTCAACAAATAAATACATTCAACTCTTTGAATGATCATCTCCTTTACTTATACTAGTTTGTTCAATTTGCAAAATATATTTTTCACGTAAGTCAAGTATACAAAATCTATTAAGTAATATTCCAGTTCTATACAAAATATTATTATTATAAATAGAACAACAATTGTTCTTAATTATAATACCAAAGATTTCATTGTCCAACAATAAAATGGAAATAATGTTTCCAACGAGAACTGGAATACAATAACAACTTATTGACTTAATAGACTTGCCCGTAGGCATTGCTAAACTATAAGTTCCTATGGCTAATGCAGCAACCTTTGCTTCATTTCCCACACATAGGTTTACTTATATTTATTTAGCTTTCTACTTCTACTTGGTCCCTTCATAAATTTATATTTATGATAACCAAAGTCGGTATCCAATACCCAAGTAGAACCTTGACTTAAAGAAAAATTTATTTCAATCATGAACAAAAACTGTATTGTAATCGAAACTTCACTAAGTTTCTTTGGTTAGCCCTGCAAGATACTTCTCGCAATTTCTTTCCAGTGTCCAGGCTTATTGCAGTGGAAGCAAACTCCTTTGCTATCCGTATCAGTTTTGTTCTTATTATCCTTTGTTTTTGCCCTTTCTATTTACCTTCTTAGAATCGTTCTTCTTTTCAGAAGATCCTTTGGCCCCTACAAGTAAGACTTGGTCTTTCTTGGTTGGAAAGTGACTCTCAACATTTTTCAACATGTTAAGCAAATCAGCAAGGCTGATATCTAGCTTGTTCATATGAAAAATTCATAACAATTGTGAAAGGAGTCCGGGAGTGAGTGCAAGATCAAATATTGGCTCAACTCTCCATCCATGACAAAACTCATTTAGGAATTAAATAACAATAATAGTAATAATAATAATAAGACTCCTCTTATTAATTTATATTTAATATTTCTAAAATATTAAATAATAAATATTAAGCTATTTAATTTATTCTATCACCATAGATTAAATTAAATATACTTAACTTATTATTACGATTATGCCATTAACTTCTTAAATAATTATTCTTCCTTTTATGGTGTGACCCTTTAGGTTCTCCATATTAAACCGGTTGTGAATAAATCAATTAGAACAATTCTAATCTTATTTAAATAAATAAATTAAAATATTAATTTATTTAAATAAATAATATTTATTCTACAATAGGGATAAGCCTCCCTAGCGATCAACGACTTTCCAGATAATATAGATTTCAACATTAATCATAAAAGAACCTTTGAGTAAATAGTTACCGTACAATTCAATCCTTCCACCATACAATGTCCCAATTAAACATAAGACATGGAATTTCTGTCAAGTCTTATTTTATTTAATTATATGTATTTCGACTCTTAAATGCACAACTCCAAATAATGCAAATTAGAAACTCCTTTCTAATTTCATTCTGCCTTGGCCAAGGACTACTGAGTTGTCATTTATCGAATCACATAGAACATTTATCTTCTTTTACTAGAAGTGGTAGATTCTTTATTGATCATACATTATCTCCATGTACAACTTATTATACCCAAGCATACCCTTTGATATACCCTAAGGGTCTTAAGGAATAAGTCAAAGTATAACTCATCATACACAAGATACTATGATGATCTCAAGTCCAAGGATCACTTGTACTACTATCACTACAGGAATTCCTATTGACATGCAAGTAAAACTCCATTAGGTATTCCTTAGCGAGTCACGTTCAGTGAACTTATTCTATAATAAGCACCTACATACTTGCTTTAGTGTCTCCACACAAATGATCATAAGATCAATCATCCTCATCCAATGAGCAAGCAACGTATGTACCAATCTATCCGGATTCACTAATCCCCAATTTAGTAATCCAACGATTGGGAACTATTTTAGTTTTAAGCTTTCTAAGAATTTAGATCTCATTATAATGATCATCATCATTATTCTAAAAGCATTGCTTAAAACAATGGGTTTATCACATATTATAAAACAGCATCGTGTAGATAATTAAAAGCCTTTAATAAATTAATACCTTTTATTAATAAATGAATAAGATTATTTACAAAGTATATGCGTTATCATCAAACATGATTGGCTTGTGTGCATACTACTTTCAGTGAAGGTTCTCCCTAAACAGTATAGAAAAATGTGTTTTATTCGACACAATATTTAGTAGTTATATTTGGTGAATCAAATAGGGTGAGGTGAACCCAACTTTGGAAGGGTGTTTTGCCACTATCATACAAGATGTCTAATGACATACAACCTCGTTTTATCATAAGACAGGGTTGTGCGCATCCACTTGCTGAGTATATCTACGGGCACTACCTATATGATCTTGGAGTTGATTTAAAATATAATATTCACTTAGAAACAGTGGAGATAGTTATATGTCAAGATAAGACTCACCATTGGAAAGTAGATGATAGTAATCTTCTCATTTATCTTTGGGGTCTATTGGGTCAACCAAGGATAATTCGGTGGCCATATGATATCTAATATAATATAGACTCATGGCCTCCCATGTACGAAGGTTTCCTTGAGCACTTCTCAAAGATTTTAATTTCTAAAATAGTTTTTGACTATACATTTATGTAAAGTACCATTGTAAGGTTGTGGTCGAGGTACCACGAGAGTTACATACATTTGTATTAAAACTCACAGTTAACTGTGTTCGTATTCTATACGTCAGCGCAACAGTTGTATAAATGAAGTTGTATTTGAATTTTGTACCATGTATCTGGCGACTCAGAATGGGTGATGTATACCTAATTTTGGGGGTGTCACATTTGGTATCAGAGCTTAGGGATATGGTCGCTAGCGGAGATAAGAGTCTAGAACTAGGAGGGGAGAGACGAATTATATACTTCGCTAGTGTGTGACTTACCTAAGCTGAAATTGTTTACTTGATAAGTTTACAAATTATGATATTTCAATTAACCTTTGTTTTGAAGATATATTCTAGTATGATATCTGAAATGCAAGAGATGAGCAATAAAAAAATTATGATACAGAGGATATAACAGGGAAGGTACAATCTAAAAAGAAAGCAAGGTATTCTCATCTCTTCGAATATCAGGTACGTACGTAAATTTCGAGGGTGAAATTTCATAAGGAGTGGTGATTGTGAGACCCCAAATTTTATGAAATAAAAGTATTCAATTTTTCTATTTTGGTAAATAGTTAAATTGATAAAAGTTTAAAGTTAAGGGTAATATGTGAAAAAAAAATTTCAAAGTAAGCAAGTTGATATAAAATATTCGTTATATCGGGGAATATTCGATTAGTCGGGGAATATCCGTACGATGGTAAAATTATTGGTGGACTCCACAACGAAATTATTGTCGGATTGAGAAAACGACAAAAATATTTTTATGAAAATAACGGCGGAAGTTTTACTGTTAACTGTTGAAATGCCCGGTGTTAAAAGTACAGTAATACGCGTGGTTGCATAGTAGCACATGATATTGATTATTGATGCTTATGTGATAAGTCACTCAGTTTTGTTTTATTGGTATTATTAATGTAATAAAACAGAATACTTTTATAAAGTTATTCTATAAATAGAATATATTATATTTTATTATGCATAGTGTTGCATAGTGTCTGCATAGTATTTTGCATAGTAAAATCTTTTTATATAAAATAGAATACTTTTATAAAGTTATTCTATAAATGGAATATATTATATTCTATTATGCATAGTATTGCATAGTGTCTGCATAGTTTTTTGTATAGTAAAATCTTTTTATATAAAACGGAATACTTTTATAAAGTTATCTATTTTATTAGACAATAATTAAAATATATTATATTTTATTATGCATAGTGTTTGTATAGTGTTTGCATAGTAAAATCTTTTATAAAGTTATTCGTTTTATTAGATTATAAATAGAATATATTATATTTTATTTAAAAGATTTTGCTTTAAATATGGACCATCGAATTAAAGTAAATCAATCTGGACCGTTCATGGATTAGTTACTATGCAGTCCATTCTTCTCTAAATAGAAACTCATTCATTCATTATTTCTTGCGAATTCGCTGAAACTCTAGAGAGAGAAACTATAGAGAGAGCTCTTCTTCTATAATCTTGAGCGTATTTCTTTAGAGTTTAAGAAAGCTTTGAGCGTAGTGCAAGTTTTTTTCAAGTATATTCCCTCCCTACCAGTCGGAATACTTTTCTTTTTAAGGTAGGGGATATAATTGTCGTACTCGTAAAAGATATTATTATTATTTATTATTCTGTTGGAATAACCTGTATACGCGGACTAACCTATACTTGGTGAAATTTTTCTGTTATTCCATTCTTTATTATTATGTTGGAATAACATGTTTATGCGAAGTACCGCATACATGGTGAAATTCTTCTAATATTCAGTTCTTTATTATTCTGTCGGAATATCATGTTTGTTCGTTAACGCCGGACCTGGTTCCATTATTTATTATTCTGTCGGAATATCCTGTCTGTACGTTTATGCCGGACCTGATTTCATTATTTATTATTCTGTCAGAATATTCTGTCTGTGCTTTTACGCCAGACTTTGTTCCATTATTTATTATTCTGTTGGGAATAACCTGTCGGTGTAGTCTATCACACACATGTTGAATCCTTTTGTTATTCCATTCTTTATTATTCTGTTGGAATAACATGTCTATGTGAATTACCACATGCATGGTGAACGATCTTTCGTATTCATACGAATAATATTTTCATTAAAAAGGGGTTTCTGCCTGGGGCAGATTCGTAATTTTTCTGACCATCAAAAACTCTGGAAAAATTTGAAATGATAATTTGATGAGTTTTCTAGATTGTGTCCAAAAATGGCGATTTTATTTTTGGATGTATAGATTAAGAGTTATGGATTTTATGGGAAAAGACTGTTTTAAAAGTAAACCCTTATAACTCCTTGTGGTTAACTCTAAAATTGGTGAAATTTTTATTGGGAGTACATGTATATAACAGGAGTATACCATGTAAATTTCGGAATTTGTGGACAAAGTACAATTTATGATAAATGTCTAAATATTCGGCAGTTTTAGCCATGTGAAAAATAGTAAATGAATTTTAAAAATTCTGAGAAAAGTATATGTTCAAGATGGGACTATATTCTGCTAAATCCCAGAAAAGAATAATTTTTGGGACTGATTTGATATTTTTTATAAAAATAGTTTAACTACGAACATATGAGTTAAATATGTTATGTGGAGTTGAAGAATTGGTAAATAGGATTTTATGGCTTGGAAATCCTATATAAGGTATATGCAGATTTTTGATGAGTAATTTGATTATTGGTGATGAAATCTTATGAGTATGACATTTTTGAATGATTAAATGCATTATTTAGAAAATTGTAAACAATTAAATGTAATTATTTATAAGTTTAAGAAGTGATTAAAATATTGGTATAATATTAACAGTATTAGATTATGATTTTATTAAGTGATTGATAATGTCTGGATAAATTTAAAGTCTTTAATATTTATCATTGATTTAGTTTGATTAATGCTTATAATATTGTCATCATCCTCATATTTATATTATATTGAAGGTCATCTGTGACCTGTAGTGCATAGATGGACTTGCTATGATTATGACCAGGGATTATTTGGTATAATCATGACCGTAATATTGCAAATGATGTGAAAAAAGTCCGCATGGGCCCGTAATGCATTGATGGACAATTTTTGGTATGATTATGGCTATGGATTCTTTTTCGGCCAAGGGTGCAAAGATGAATTTTTTTATAGCATGATCAGGACCGTTGATAAAAACATGATTTTCTTTGGCCCGTAGTGCATGGATAATTTGTGGTTGTGATACTAATAAAAAAGTCCTCATTGGCCCGTAGTGGATTGATGGACAGTTTTTGGTATGATTATGGCTATGGATTCTCTTCGGCCAAGGGTGCAAAGATGAATTATTTTATGGCATGATCAGGACCGTTGATGAAAACATGATTATCTTTGTCCCGTAGTGCATGGATAATTCGTGGTCGTGATACTAAATAATATCATTGGCCTGTAGTGCAGGGATGATTCGATGATGTGGATTATTTATTGAGCTGAGTCTCAACAATGAAATATTAATTCATGGATGTGATAATAATGAATATCTTTGGTCGTAGTGCAAAGATGATTTAATTATTACGAGCATGAATTATGATTTGGTATAACCATGATTTTTGATGTTTCAGGTGAAGATATGTGATGAAAATTATCTTCGTCCTGGGTGCGAAAAGGAATTTAGAATCACAATTATGATTATGAGTTATTCATATGATTTTTAACAGGAATTGTTGATTGATGTTAACGGGATAAAATACTATTGATGGACTTTTAACATGGAGAAGATAATAGGTCTTATGGTCTATTTGACTCTTCTAATGGATTGATCGTTCCGCTGCAACTATGGTTGAAAAGTTTTATTATCTACCATATGTTCCAAATCTCTGATTTATTATTGATGAAAGCTATTGATAATTTAATTATCTTTAGTCATGATATTCTTTGATGGGCTAGTTGTGCTCACCCTTTCTGATTCACAATTCCTTTCAGGTAATAAAAGTGTTGTCGTAAGAGTGTTACCGGGTCGAGCGGGGTTAACAGGGGAATAGAACAGTGGTCTCTAGCTGTGAAGGTTCTCCCTAAACAGTATACAAAAGTGTGTTGTATTCTACACAACATTTAGTAGTTATATTTGGTGAATCAAATAGGGTGAGGTGAACCCAACTTTGGAAGGGTGTTTTGCCACTATCATACAGATGTCTAATGACATACAACCTCGTGTTATCATAAGACAGGGTTGTGCGCATCCGCTTGCTGAGTATATCTACGGGAACTACCTATATGATCTTGGAGTTGATTTAAAATATAATATTCACTTAGAAACAGTGGAGATAGTTATATGTCAAGAGAAGACTCACCATTGGAAAGTAGATGATAGTAATCTTCTCGTTTTTCTTTGGGGTCTATTGGGTCAACCAAGGATAATTATGTGGCCATATGATATCTATTATAACCTAGACATATGGCCTCCCATGTACGAAGGTTTCCTTGAGCACTTCTCAAAGATTTTAATTTCTAAAACAGTTTTGACTATACTTTTATGTAAAGTACCATTGTAAGGTTGTAGTGGTAACACGAGAGTTACATACATTTGTATTAAAACTCACAATTAACTATGGTCGTATCCTATACGTCAGCTCAATAGTTGTATAAATAAAGTTGTATTTGAATTTTGTACCATGTATCTGACGACTCAGAATGGGTGATGTATACCTAATTTTGGGGGCGTCACATTTGGTATCAGAGCTTAGGGATATGGTCGCTAGCGGAGATAAGAGTCTAGAACTAGGAGGGGAGAGACAAATTATATACTTCGCTAGTGTGTGACTTACCTAAGCTGAAATTGTTTACTTGATAAGTTGACAAATTATGATATGTCAATTAACCTTTGTTTTGAAGATATATTCTAGAATGATATCTGAAATACAGGAGATGAGCAATGGAAAAATTATGATACAGAGGATATAACCGGGAAGGTACAATCTAAAAAGAAAGCAAGGTATTTTCATCTATTCGAATATCAGGTACATACGTAAATTTCGAAGGTAAAATTTCATAAGGAGTGGTGATTGTGAGACCCCAAATTTTATGAAATAAAAGTATTCAATTTTTCTATTTTGGTAAATAGTTAAATTGATAAAAGTTTAAAGTTAAGGGTAATATGTGAATTTTTTTTTTCAAAGTAAGCAAGTTGATATGAAATATTCGTTATGTCGGGGAATATTCGATTAGTCGGGGAATATCCGTACGATGGTACAATTATTGTTGGACTCCACAACGAAATTATTGTCGGATTGAGAAAACGACAAAAATATTTTTATGAAAATAACGGCGGAAGTTTTACTGTTAACTGTTGAAACGCCCGGTGTTAAAAGTACAGTAATACACGTGGTTGCATAGTAGCACACGGTATTGATTATTGATGCTTATGTGATAAGTCACTCAGTTTTGTTTTATTGGTATTATTAATGTAATAAAACAGAATACTTTTATAAAGTTATTCTATAAATAGAATATATTATATTTTATTATGCATAGTATTGCATAGTGTCTGCATAGTATTTTGCATAGTAAATTTTTTTTATATAAAACAGAATACTTTTATAAAGTTATTCTATAAATGAAATATATTATATTCTATTATGCTGTTGCATAGTGTCTGCATAGTTTTTTGTATAGTAAAATCTTTTTATATAAAACAGAATACTTTTATAAAGTTATCTGTTTTATTAGACAATAATTAGAATATATTATATTTTATTATGCATAGTATTTGTATAGTAAAATCTTTTATAAAGTTATTCGTTTTATTAGATTATAAATAGAATATATTATATTTTATTTAAAAGATTTTGCTTTAAATTTGGACCGTCGGATTAAAGTAAATCAATCTGGACCGTTCATGGATTAGTTACTGTGCAGTCCATTTTTCTCTAAATAGAAACTCATTCATTCATTATTTCTTGCGAATTCGCTGAAACTCTAGAGAAAGAAACTATAGAGAGAGTTCTTCTTCTATAATCTTGAGCGTATTTCTTTAGAGTTTAAGAAAGTTTTGAGCGTAGTGCACGTTTTCTTCAAGTATATTCTCGCCCTACCAGTCAGAATACTTTTCTTTTTAAGGTAGGGGATACAATTATCGTACTCGTAAAGGATATTATTATTATTTATTATTGTGTTGGAATAACCTGTATACGCGGACTAACCTATACTTGGTGAAATTATTATGTTATTGAATTATTTATTATTATGTTGAAATGACATGTTTATGCGAAGTACCGCATACATGGTGAAATTCTTTTAATACTCTGTTCTTTATTATTCTGTCTGAATATCCTGTCTGTGCGTTTACGCCGAACCTGGTTCCATTATTTATTATTCTGTCATAATATCCTATCTGTGCGTTTACGCCGGACCTGGTTCCATTATTTATTATTCTGTCAGAATATTCCGTCTGTGCGTTTACGCCGGACCTGGTTCCATTATTTATTATTCTGTTGGGAATAACCTGTCGGTGCAGTCTATCGCACGCATGGTGAATCCTTCTGTTATTCCATTCTTTATTATTCTGTTGGAATAACATGTCTATGTTGATTACCACATACATGGTGAATGATCCTTCGTATTCATACGAATATTATTTTCATTTAAAAGGGGTTTCTGCCAGGGGCAGATTCGTAATTTTTCTAACCATCAAAAACTCTGTAAAAATTTAAAATGATAATTTGATGAGTTTTCTAGATTGTGTCCAAAAATGGCAATTTTTGGATGTATAGATTAAGAGTTATGGATTTTATTGGAAAAGACTATTTTAAAAGTAAACCCTTATAACTTCTTGTGGTTAACTCCAAAATTGGTGAACTTTTTATTGGGAGTACATGTATATAACAGGAGTATACCCTGTAAATTTTGAAATTTTTAGACAAAGTACAATTTATGATAAATGTCTAAATATTCGGCAGTTTTAGCCATATGAAAAATAGTAAATGAATTTTATAAATTCTGAGAAAAATATATGTTCAAGATGGGACTATATTCTGCTAAATCCCAGAAAAGAATAATTTTTGGGACTGATTTGGTATTTTTCATGAAAATAGTTTAGCTACGAACATATGAGTTAAATATGTAATGTGGAGTTGAAGAATTGGTAAATATAATTTTATGGCTTGGAAATCCTATATAAGGTATATGCAGATTTTTGATGAGTAATTTGATTATTAGTGATAAATCTTACGAGTATGACATTTTAGAATGATTAAATGCATTATTTGGAAAAGTGTAAATAATTAAATGTAATTGTTTATAAGTTTAAGAAGTGATTAAAATATTGTTATAATATTAACAGTATTAGATTATGATTTTATTAAGTGATTGATAATGTCTGGATAAATTTAAAGTCTTTAATATTTATCTTTGATTTAGTTTGCTTAATGCTTATAATATTGTCATCATCCTCATATTTATATTATGTTGAAAGTCATTTGTGGCCTGTAGTGCATAGATGAACTTGCTATGATTATGACCATAGATTATTCAGTATAATCATGACCGTAATATTGCAAATGATGTGGAAAAAGTCATCATTGGCCCGTAGTGCATTGATGGACAATTTTTGGTATGATTATGGCTATGGATTCTTTTTCGGCCAAGGGTGAAAAGATGAATTGTTTTATAGCATGATCAGGACCGTTGATAAAAACACGATTTTCTTTGGCCCGTAGTTTATGGATAATTTGTGGTTGTGATACTAATGAAAAAGACCTCATTGGCCCGCAGTGGATTGATGGACAGTTTTTGGTATGATTATGGCTATGGATTCTCTTCGGCCAAGGGTGCAAAGATGAATTATTTTATGGCATGATCAGGACCGTTGATGAAAATACGATTATCTTTAGCCCGTAGTGCATGGATAATTCGTGGTCGTGATACTAAAGAATATCCTTGGCCTGTAGTGCAGAGATGATTCGATGATGTTAATTATTTATTGAGCTGAGTCTCAGCAATGAAATATTAATTCATGGATGTGATAATAATGAATATCTTTGGCCGTAGTGCAAAGATGATTTAATGATTACGAGCATGAATTGTGATTTGGTATAACCATGATTTTTGTTGTTTCAGGTGAAGATATGTGATAAAAATTATCTTCGTCCTGGGTGCGAAAAGGAATTCAGAATCACAATTATGATTATGAGTTATTCATATGATTGTGGACAGGAATTGTTGATTGATGTTACAGGGATAAAACACTATTGGTGGACTTTTAACATGGAGAAGATAATAGACCTTATGATCTATTTGACTCTTCTAATGGATTGCTCGTTCCACTGCAACTATGGTTGAAAAGTTTTATCATCTACCAGATGTTCTAAATCTCTGATTTATTATTGGTGAAAACTATTGATAATTTAATTATCTTTAGTCATGATATTCTTTGATGGGCTAATTGTGCTCACTCTTTCTGATTCACAATTCCTTTCAGGTAATAAAAGTGTTGTCGTAAGAGTGTTACCGGGTCGAGCGTGGTTAACAGGGGAATAGAACAGTGGTCTCTAGCTGTGAAGGTTCTCCCTAAATAGTATACAAAAGTGTGTTATATTCTACACAACATTTAGTAGTTATATTTGGTGAATCAAATAGGGTGAGGTGAACCCAACTTTGGAAGGGTGTTTTACCACTATCATACAAGATGTCTAATGACATACAACCTCGTGTTATCATAAGACAGGGTTGAACGCATCCACTTATTGAGTATATCTACGGGCACTACCTATATGATCTTGGAGTTGATTTAAAATATAATATTCACTTGAAAACAGTGGAGATAGTTATATGTCAAGAGAAGACTCACCATTGGAAATAAGATGATAGTAATCTTCTCGTTTTTCTTTGGGGTCTATTGAGTCAACTAAGGATAATTCTGCGGCCATATGATATCTATTATAACCTAGACACATGGCCTCCCATGTACGAAGGTTTCCTTGAGCACTTCCCAAAGATTTTAATTTCTAAAACAGTTTTTGACTATATTTTTATGTAAAGTACCATTGTAAGGTTGTGGTCGAGGCACCACGAGAGTTACATATATTTGTATTAAAACTCACAGTTAACTGTGATCGTATTCTATACGATAGCTCAACAGTTGTATATGAATTTTATACCATGTATCTGGCGACTCAGAATGGATAATGTATACATAATTTTGGGGGCGTCACACCAACTGTATTCTAAAAAAATATAATCAAAATCATAAACATCCCAAATTTTGACATATGCTCAAAAAAAATTAATATGAAACTAAGAATTCAAATAATAATTTTTCTTATTAAAAACCAAAAACTAAACTATCAACATACTCAATCACTCTAATTAGAATAGTTCTATTACTAATTTAATTTAATTTTTTTTAATATTTGTATCACTTATACAAAAATATGTGTTAATTAAATTAAATTAGTTTTTTTATAAGTTACCAACAACTTACATGAGAAAGTCTTAATTACAAATAAAACTATAATTAAAATGTATTGTATTAAAAAAAGGATAATTAAATATACATATATATGTATATATATATATATATATATATACGGTCCGGATCAAGTGCATACCGCTTATCTTACTCACCCGTGCTCACCCCCTTTAGGCGACGGTTTCGGTCATACAACCGTCGTCTATACTTTTAGCGACACTATATTTTGTCTGTCGCTAAAAGTATAGACGACGGTTGTATGACCGAAATCGTCGTCTAAAGGGGGGGTAAGCACGGGTGAATAAGATAAGGGGTATACACTTGATCTTATATATATATATATATATATATATATATATATATATATATATATATATATATATATATATATATATATATATATTATTTTAAAATTAAAATTTGATAACATACAAAGGTGAATATGTAATTTTATCTATTTAGTCAACCCTAAAAACTTTAGGAGTACTAACTGTTATTTAAAAAATTAGATTGGATGTGAGTGTTATTATGATTATCTAGAGGGAATGTCAGTGTATTTTACTCATTTAAAAATAAAATATCAAACTATAAATATATCAATAAATATTTATCAAAGATTAACAATTTATTAAAAAAAATGTTATTACTTACTACTCACTCCGTCTCATAGTTATAGGCTGATTTTTTTTTGCACATAGTTTAAGAAAATCAGTTTAGTGACAATTTTTAACATAAATTTTTCACATATACCCTTTAATATGAAATTAATGATTGACGTGTTAAAGTTCATAACCATAGAACTTTAACCAAAGAGAATACAACAACATTAAATGTGGTGATAAAAATAATGACATTGAATGTTGTTTGTTCAAAAAAGAGTAATGGTTGAATATTTATTATAAGAGGCATAAAAGTAAAACAATGAACCAACTAAATTTTATAAATAATAAGTAGCTATATATTGGGACATCTCAAAATAAAAAATCAGCCTATAAGTATGGACGGAGAAAGTATTATGCATCAACAAAAAGCTTACAGAGTGTGGACTGGTCTGTTTACGTACGGAAAAGACGCAATGTCCACATTTTTATGTGATCGAAGCATTTACATTACCATTAATTTTCCCGGTACATAAAAGTTTAAATCAGAAAGTTTAAATCATAATTAGACCAGAAAGTTTAAAAACTCATCAGCCATCAACCAATTCTGGATTGAGTCTACTTCTACGCTCGCCGTCCTTTCCAACGCCGCCGGAGCCACCGCTGTCCTCCTCCTCTTCGGCGAGGGCAACGACGATGAAGACTCTGAGTTGGACGCGGACGAGGAAACCGAAGACGATGAAGAATTCAGTGAAGCCGCCGATCTCTTCGACATAATCCGAATCGGCTCCGGCTCACCCGAATTAACTCGGAGCGGAAAATTCAACATCGCACGTGACCCGCGAATGCGGAACGCCGCCCTGTCGTAAGCCAAAGCAGCGTCCTCCGCCGTCTCAAATGTCCCGAGCCACACGCGGGCCCCATTCTTCGCCGGATCCCTAATTTCAGCCGCGAATTTCCCCCACGGCCTTCGCCTCACGCCTCTGTAATGCTTCCCCCTCGGTTCCGCCGCTGCCGGCGCTGCAGCGTTCGGCTCTGTCTTTGGCTGCATCGCCGAAATGTTTTCAATTTCCGAAGCGCAAGTCTCAATTTTAAGCTCGGACTCGACGGTTAAGGTGTCGGAGACTGACGTCATCCACCGGAGGTCGACGGAATTGTCAAAGGAGAAGCTGTTACTTAAGCATTCGGAATCAAAATCATCGAGTAGATGACGTCTTATGGATTCGAGAAGAGCAAAATCATCAGAATCAAGCACACAGTTTTCTTGCATCATTTTTTAAAAAGAAAAAGATATATAGATTTTCAGGAGTTTTTTATTTGGTTGGGATGAATGTGTTTACAGTGATATACGAGAGAGAGGGAGGTGATAAATTTTGGGGAAACTGTGGATTCTGGATGTTTATTTATATAGGGGTTTAATTTAGAAACGAGGTGCATGAACTTGGTGGATATTTGTTATGTTCCCTACAAATATTATATAATACGGTTATCAGAAATTTTAATAATTGAACTTATTTTGGATTTCAGTGGATTGGAGGATAGTTCCTCCTGAATCTGGAAAGTGGGAGGAGAAGGGGGATTTCGGACACGTGACTGATATGTTTTTTTTTTTGTTTTTCAAAGCAATGTCTTTATTTTACTACCAGCCACCACTCACCAGATCGATATACATATAATCCATCCGTCTAATGATAAAAATATTTATTACTATTTTTTGGGTAATCTCATGTTAAATATTTATTTTTCTTTAATAACCAAATTTTTACACATATTTTTCTATTATACTCATAACATCAAATATCTCATACATTTCTTATTCTAATTCTCTTTCCATATTTTTTGTCATTATTATGGATAATTTTGTCATTTTATTCATCTTCTTAATATGCGTGAAAAGTCCACCAGGACTTTTATCCTGGGACGGAGGGAGTATATTGTAAGACCCCAGATTTTATGAATAAATATTTAATTTTCTCAAAATAATTTTTTTGAATATTATGGTGTGGATTTGATATAATGTTATAGTTATGGATAGTATTTATAAATTTTACAAAGTATGCAAGTTATTATATAATATTCGATTGATCGGAGAATATTCGTTTTATCAGGGAATATTCGTACAACGACACAATCATTGGTGGACCTCGCAATAGAATTATTTTCGGATTGAGAAAACGACAAAAATATTTTATGAAAATAACGGCGAAAGTTTTACCGTTAAAACTGTTGAACTACCCGGTAATAAAAGTACAGTAATACGTGTGGTTACATAGTAGCACACGGTATTAATGTTTACGTGAGAAGTCACTCAGTTATACTTAATTATTGCTACAGTAATTGCTGCATCATATCTCTCATATTATTGATTCAATTATTGTTACAGTATCATCTGCATAATATGATATATTATTAAATCAATAATTGAGACGATAAAGTTATTCATATTATCATTTGTAATATTGACAATGTCTAGAAATTATATCAAGGAGAGGTTTGGTCACCTAATTGCGCGCCAATAAGGAGAAATTCTTATCAGAAAGCTCCCTCTTTTCTGGGAATGATCTGGTTGTTAAATATTGTGAGTTATAATATTAATGATGAATAAGTTTGTGTTGATTAAAGATGAAATTGATAGTTCCATCGTATTAAAATTATTAGTGTTAGTAGAAATCGATATTTATTTCGATAATAATTGATGTCTGGAGGTTATATTGTTCAATCAGGTATTCGAGACACTTTTCGTGTCGGAGTACTATTCACAAGTTACTATTCACGGGGTATTATTCACCCGTAAGATATATTTCTTTTCGGTCTAAATTATTTTTGGGTACAATATTATTCCATGAGATGTGCTAATTTTTCAGACCGTTGGTGTGATGCCCCCAAAATAGGTATACATCACACATCTTGAATCGCCAGATACATGGTACAAAATTCAAATACAACTTAATAATACAACTGTCGTGTACAATACGACAAAACATAAGCTGTGAATTTGAATACAAATATTGTCTACTAGAGATTATACAAACTCAAAAGGAGTCCTCATTACAATTATTATCACACTATTTCACAGAATAGTGAGAACTACTAATGCTATCATCTGGCCCGTCACTCCGTTCCCCGACTAGTCCCTGCTACGTTCTCATTTCCTGAAGAGAACAATAAAAGTAAAAGGGTGAGCTCAACTAGCCAAGTAGAAAATATTATGACTAAGATAATGCATAATATATTATCGTTAGCCTTCAACAGTGTTAAACTGATACAATATAACAACCATCAAGTTTAACTGCAGCGGAACAAGCAATCCATTAAAAGAGTCAAGTAGAGAATAAAATCTACTATCTTTTATGATTTAGAAGGTTTTTCATCACTTTTATCGCTGGGACTTAGCTTAATAAATAATCCACATCATCGAATCATCCCTGCACTACGGCCAAGGATATTCTTTAGTATCATGACCACAATTATTCATGCACTACGGGCCAAGAATATTTGTGTATTCAATAATGGTCATGATCATGCCAACAACTGTCCATCAATGCACTACGGGCCAATGAGGACTTTTACCACATCATTTATAACATTACGGTCATGATTATACCGAATAATCCCTGGTCATAATCATACCAAGTCCATCTATGCACTATAGGCTACAGATGACTTTCAACAAAATATAACTATGAGGATGATGACAATGATATAATAATTCAATAAAAATAAGTTCAAGAATTAATTTATGAACTAATAACGTCCAAATTGTCAACACGATACTGCTTTGTAGAGTAAAATTCAAGAATGCTCAGAAGAATATTTCCATGAAAAGATACTGGATGAAGCGCAAATATCAAGGATATTGTAACGACCGAGAAATTCGGATCTTTTTGTAAAATGATTTTATTAAATTAAATAATAATAAAATCGTATTCCTTGTGTTATCAAGACGGTTGTCATTATACAACATATTGATGTTAGAATGTCGTAGTATTTGAGCCACATGGATGAATTAAAGTATTTGAATTTTCAAGACGAAAATAAAAGTTTTCCGAGAAATTATCCAAAAAAAACACTATTCATCAGTATTTACTCGGGATATAATTTCGAGTTTCCAAGAAATACGTAATGATGAAATAACAAGGTAAGATGGATTATGTAATAAAAATCTAGTTATGGAAAATGTAATAATTCGCTTGTGGACTTAATTTATAAACGTTAAGTAAAACGAAGTATTAAGGAATAAGTAATAATTGTATGATACTTGGTATTGTACAAAGTAATGAAAACGAGTATAATACGAAGTATTATACGAGTTTGTATAAAGGATGAAATATCGTATATAAATTCTATATGAATTAGAATACGAAAATAATATATAAACTATATGTATATGTATTAAGAAATGTTAATGGACTTAGAAAGATTGATAAGAATTAATATAAGTCCAAGTGAATTAAAGGAAGAGGCCCACTAATTGATTAATGAACAAGCTAGTGTTTATTAATGCAAAGCCCAAGGATTTATTTAATCCAAGCCCAAGCTAGAGTCCAATGAATTAATAGACCCATGGGGAAAAACCATATTGATATGGTTATTGTGGTGACCAAGTATAGTGGTGACCAAGTAATGTGGTGACCAAGTTAGTGTGGTGACCAAGTGTAGGATAAGTTTTGTGCCTGGCAAGAAATGAATAGTAAGGAGGTGCATGAGGAGGTGGGATGGTTTAATGACTAAACTACCCTAGCATTGCAATTTCTATAAATAGAGGAAGCTTACAAGCCATTTGTTGGTTGTTTAAATAATCTAAGACATCACAAAGTGCTTAAGTGTTAGAGAGTTTAAGTCACAAATAAGTTACTTCCATAAGTAAGAAGAAGAAGAAAGCTACCTTACCAAGACTTCAAAAGAGTAAGATTTCTTCTCAATTATATCTATCTCTACCATGATAGGATGATAAGAAAAGTTGGATTAAGAAACATGAATGAGTAAGTAGTGAACTTAAGCCAATTAAGTTGGTAATAAGTCATTTAAGCTAGCATAAGTTATAAACTTATGTGAAAATAATATGAACTTGTAAGGAGTTTATTAAGAGAAATGATATGAATATAAAAGAATTTATATGATCATATGTATCATGTATACCTAAGTTAAGTTATGTGTTAAGAATATATAAGAAATGATGTTTAAGAAACTTTAATTGTCATAAGTCATTAACAATGAAATCTTAATTAGTTTATAATTTGACAAGTTATAAGCTCATGAAGAATAAGTCAGAATCCAACAATAAATATAAGTTGTTGTATTTAGTATGTTAGTGTGTTCACATGATGAATGAAGTTCATTTGTAATGTTGAATAAATCATAAGAAGGAAGAATTGCCGGAATTTACACGATTGGACGATAATCGTCGAATTCGTAAAATTCTCGGAATGGAAGTCAAATTTTGTGTTTGAACTCGGAACCATTGTTTTCCAATGGAGACAAGTCATATTTGGCATTTAAGAGTTGCGGACACGAAAATGACCGGATTTAGACTTAGAACGAAGAAACGAGCGTTGAACGTTCACGAACGTTTATCGTTTTCGTTAAAAATGAACCAAATGGTGCATTTTTAGCAAAAAAGTCAAATAGATAAAATTCTTATATAAACGCATAGAGTACGTAATTTATGAACCGTAGGCTTTTGAACGAGCCAATTCGGACTTATAACGAAGAAGTTATGCGTCCGGGAAGTTCACAAAATTTCAAAACTAAAATTGTTTTCTGGTGCACAGAGTTGGCGCTGCGGCGCCAACCCTAGGCAAAATGAGCCGCGCCGCAGCGCAGAACAGTAACCGAGCACACTGCAAGAGTTCTCCGTAGCGCGAACTATAGTACATATGGTGGCACCGTATCGCCATGAACAGTACCAAAAACCTCTGGAGAGTGGCGCCGCAGCGCGACCCAATAAGTAAGGACTCGCGCCGCAGCGCCAAGTCCGGGACAATGACATTAGGAGCTCGCGCCGCAGCATGAGATGTAGGTATAAAGCGGGCACCGCAGCGCCAGTCTCAGAACAAAGATAGTAATGAAGGTTTCTAAGTACAAAGAAAAGAAAACCTAATTGATTTAAAAGTAAACATAACTTAAGGAAGGTAATGTAACATTGTTTAAACTTTGTTAAACCTTATGGAATGTAATGTAAAGGTTGAGATAACCTAGTCGAATATAAATGGAAGGGTAATGATAAATCAAAACGAATAGTAACTGATTCTAATACACAATTAGATTGAAATGAAGGGTATGATATAGTCATATACATACTTGATTATATGTGACCTAATGTAAGGCATTATGTGATCATGTATTGTAGAGACTTGAACGACTTTAACATAAAGTTAATTTACCGTAGCAAACGCTAAAGGAAAGTATTCTAACTCTTGTCTCAGTTCAATCTGAACAAGTTTTTGAGGTTCATGTATTCTTTCGCATGAATTGAGGTATGTTGAAGTTGAAGCCAATTCCTTTGGCTAGACTTGATGTATTGATAATCTATTCATGTATTATCAAATGTTGCTATCTTTTGTCAACTACTTGATATGGGTTTCAAAAGAAGACTGAAATGTTAAACAAATGTTTTGTCGGTAAAACGACAGGCACGTGAGGTTGCCAAATGCTTAAACGTGCATACGTTTAATGGATGTAGTGTTGATCAACATAGAGTACAATAGGTTGATCACCTAGAAGTGCTCGTAAGTAATATCGGGCTTACGGACTTGCTTCCGGGTTGTCCTTTTCTAACAAAGAATGAGTACTCGAGGTCTTTGACCGGAGTGAATGTTTTACTAAATATGGTTGTTATTGTAAAACATTTTGAAATAAAAGATGAAGTGCTATTTTGAATTGTCAATAGTACTTCATAACTATTGTTCAGTTATTGAAGATATACGATTTGTATGTGTCAATCATGTTGTTATTAAATTTTTATACTTGCTGAGCTAGTTATGCTCACTCTTGCTTGAACCATATGAATGCAGCTAAGACTGAACGTCCCGAAGGATCGAAAAAAGATAAGGGAAAAGCTAAGGCAGATTACTAAACTGTCTTGTAATAGTATGGTCTATTGTTGTAATGTAATTATTATTATGACAAAGAACCTTTGTAACTGGTATAGAACCTGGGAAATATAAATATTACTTTCAATATATAGAAGTTATATTCGTTCTTTGAGACTTTTCAATTGAATGAATGAATGAATGTTTTACAGTATAGCACCATCTGTCGGGTTGGAAGATACCCGGATTTGGGGGCGCTACAAGTTGGTATCAAAGCCTAGGTTATAAAACTTAAGGGGGAAAGTAGAACCTTAAGTCATAACCTTACGAAAGAATAAAGAAGTAAAAGATGGAAAGTAACCTTATAAAATGCATTATATTATGTTATGTATTTTTATTATTTTACTGACGTGTACTAATCAAACTATATTGTTTTATTGTAGATGGCAGGAGAAAATGATATGTATAGAGATATACATGTAGTGAACGAAGATTCAGTTAATCAGGTAGAGATACTTCCAAATCCCGTAGCCGTAGAACCGGAGTTGGTGACCATCGAGTCGGGAGACTTAGACGATTTAGACTACATGTCTATATTTGATGGCATGCTAGAGGAGGAGGTGGATGTGATGTCCTTTGACCAGGTTCCACCTATAGAGGACCAGGTTCCACCTACAGAGGAATTGTCTACGGGGGAATCAATGAAGGCATTGTTTATGTCGGTATTGGATAGGAATGTCCATTACTACCAAGAGGTTAAGGAGTTGAAAGAGGAACTCAAAGCTGTCCGTGAGGACAAGGCTAGTATGGAAGGAATGTGGGAAGAGGAGCATGATGATAGAGTTTTAGCTAAGGACAAGGTCCGAGAGCTGAAATATGAAGTCTTTGAGCTCAAGCAGGAGCTACAGACTGAAAAGAGGAAGTTGGAGAGAATGTCCTATATACATAGGAGTTCTCACATAGATTTCTAGCAGCATGTAGCTGGATATCAGATAGAAGCAGGGTAGACCCGACACACTATCAGTAGAGATGTTATTGTCGGTCTGGCCAGCAAGGATTTTGAGAATGCCCTACGACAAATATAGTCTAGCAATAGCTAGAGTAGAATAGATATGTAAATATTATGAATCTAGTAGTGACGTAAAACCCTCTTTTGTATAACAAAGGGTAGTATTTTGTAAATCCCAAATTTTGGAAAGTAATTGTGGGATGGTAATGAAATCAGCTAAGGCCGAGTAATGTAAACAATGTAGTGTCATACTACAAGTTATGAATCAATATAAGTCTTTTTATGGAATATGTTGAGTAATGAGTATGATTTATTGTTTTATTACAAATAATAACAAACCAACAAGAATAAAGTAATAATGGTGTGTTGTTTTCTTAACAGTAAAATGCCGCCAAGAAGGAGACAATGAAATTAGGGCGCTAATGTTAACCAACCGGAGGGTGATCCGGTTAATCCAATGCAGGAGTTCGTTAATCTTTTAACGGCTGCATTTAATAGAATGGGGGCTAATGTACCCGTGATTTCTGGAGTAGTACGAGCTACTACTTTTAAGGATTTCAAAAGTGTAGGTCCGCCGGAGTTCAAAGGAACTACGGACCCTATAGAAGCCCAAACTTGGGTAAAAGAAATTGAGAAAGCATTTGTAATAGCAAATGTTGAGGAGGGTCAAAAGGTTGCCTTTGCAACCTATTTGATGAAAGGAGATGCCAACTTCTGGTGGGAGGCAAACCAGGCTAGGGCCGATATAGGAAACCTAACGTGGGAGAGGTTCAAGGAGATTTTCTTCGAGAACTATTTTCCCACGAGTATGCAAGGGAGGATGGAGATGAGGTTCCTGGAATTGAGACAAGAGGATATGACAGTTCCCCAGTATGCTGCCAAGTTTAATGATCTGGCATGATTTGCTCCACATCAAGTGGACACTGAAGTGAGAAATGCTAGAAGGTTTGAGCAGGGCTTGAAACCTTGGCTCTATAGCTGAATCTCTGTGTTACAAAGTACTTCCTTTGGAACCATACTAAAAAAGGCAATAATTGCCGAAGGTGGGAATGAGGCTCTCAGCCAGTACCACAAAGATAAGAAAAACAAGGGCAAGGTTGATGGAGGAACCAAGACCGAGGGAGCCAGTGGAAGTGGCGACGGTCAGAAGAGGAAGGGTTTTAACTCTGGGAATATCGGAGTAAAACAAGGAGACTCTAAGAGGAGGATAGAGGCCTATAAAACCTGTGGGAAGACTCACTTAGGATTTTGTCTCAAATGAAAGGCGGTATGTTATAATTGTGGACAGGAAGGGCACATTTCGCCTAACTGTCCCAATCCGAAGAAAAATCACAGATGCTTTGTATGTGGATCAACTGACCACATAGCAAAGAACTGCCCGAAGAAGGGGTTAGAAGGAAATAAGGGAACTAATAGCGGGAAATTCGCTATTAGTGGTCCACTTCAGCAAGGGAAATCAATGGCCCACACTTTTAATATGACGGTCCAAGATGCGGTGGCATCAGGGGAAGTAGTTGCAGGTAATATTCCGATCAACAATATAAATGCATACGTGCTATTTGATTCGGGTGCTATTTGATTCGGGTGCTACTTGTTCGTTTATAGCATGTGATTTTGCTAGAAGACTAGAATTATTTCCCAAAAAATTGCATGTACCTTTGAACATTAAGGTAGAAAACGAAGAGATAATTCCTGTTGAAGATATTCATAGGAGTTATTACGTAGATGTGCATGGTTGTAAGTTATCGGTAGATTTAATACCGATAAAGTTAGGAGAATTCGACGTAATTCTCGGAATGGATTGGTTTGTTAACCATGGAGCAATTATAGATTGCCAAAAGAAATGTGTGAGAATCAGGACGTTGAAACAACCTCCTGTAGTATTTTACGGTAGTAAATTGCTGGGACGTCCGTGTTGCCTTACGATGACACAAACTAGAAAATTTTTAAGGAAGGGTTGTGTAGGTTACCTATGCTATGTTGTTGATACCCAGAGAGTGAGAGGAACCATGGAACAAATACCTATAGTAAACGAATTTATGGATGTATTTCCAAGTGAGTTACCGGGTTTATCGCCGGATAGGGAGATCGAATTTGTGATAGACACTGTGCCAGGAATGGCACCAGTATCAAGGGCACCGTACCGTATGGCGCCTGTGGAAATGAAAGAACTAATGGTTCAGCTACTGGAACTATTGGACAAGAAGTACATTCAGCCAAGTGTTTCGCCGTGGGGAGCACCGGTGTTGTTTGTCAAGAAGAAAGACGGATCGTTAAGGCTTTGTATCGACTATCGGGAGTTGAACAAATTAACGATAAAGAATAAATATCAATTGCCCAGGATCGATGATCTCTTTGATCAATTGAAAGGGGCAAAGTATTTTTTTAAAATAGATTTACGAACGGGGTATCATCAGTTGAAGGTTAGGAAGGAAGATGTACCAAAGACTGCATTCAGGACTCGTTATGGTCATTACGAGCTTCTGGTGATGTCATTTGGGTTGACAAATGCACCAGTTTCATTTATAGATATGATGAACAGAGTGTTCAAACTATATTTGGACAAGTTCATCGTGGTGTTTATCGATGATATTCTAGTCTATTCTAAGACGCCAGAAGATCATGTTGAACACTTAAGATTAGTTTTGGAGACACTAAGGAAAGAGAATTTATATGCGAAATTCACCAAATGTGAATTTTGGCTGGAAAAGGTATAGATTTTAGGTCATGTCATTAACCAGGAGGAGATTTCAGTGGATCCAGCGAAGGTGGAAGCAGTAATGAATTGGGAACAACCGAAAACGCCGACTGAGGTGCGGAGTTTCCTAGGGTTAGTAGGGTACTATCGAAGATTTATACAAGATTTTTCGAAGATAGCTACCTCGTTGACTAATTTAACAAGGAAGACGGTAAAATACGTATGGACGGATAAATGTGAAGACAGTTTTCAAGAACTGAAGAAGAGATTAAGTGAAGCTCCTATTTTGTCATTGCCAGATGACACATGAAATTTTGTAGTGTATAGTGATGCTACGCATAGAGGACTTGGTTGTGTGCTTATGCAGCATGGCAAAGTCATTGTGTATGCATCTCGGCAGTTGAAGGATTATGAGAAAGTTTATCCTACTCATGACCTAGAACTGGCCGCGGTAGTGTTTGCCCTAAAGATATGGAGACATTATCTTTATGGGGAAAAATGTGAGATTTATACAGACCATAAAAGTCTAAAGTATATCTTCACTCAGAAGGAGTTAAATATGAGATAGAGAAGATGGCTGGAGTTGATAAAGGATTATGATTGTGAAATCCTGTATCACCCTGGAAAGGCTAATGTTGTTGCCGACGCCTTAAGTAGGAAGGGTCGGGAAAAGTTGTCTATGTTAACGGCTCAAAATGAGTTAATAACAGAGATGACTAGGATGGAAATAGAAGTAAAGTTGCCGAGTGATTCGGGGCAGTTACTCTTTGCGATGGAGATGCAATCTACCATCGTAGAAAGAGTCAAGGAGGTACAACTTGAGGCCGACGAGTGTAACTAAATGAAGAACCGGTTATCCGAGAAGGAAGAGGTTAAGTATAGTCTTGATAATGAGGAATTACGAAGATTTGAGGGAAGAATTTGGGTTCCGAATGAGACAAAATTAAAGGAGCAAGTGTTACAAGAAGAGCCCATAGTTTGAGGTACTCGATACATCCTGGTAGCACTAAGATGTATCAAGACCTTCGACAGAATTTTTGGTAGCCAAACATGAAGAGAAAAATAACAGAGTATGTGAGTAGGTGCTTAACTTGTTAAAAAGTTAAGGCCGAACATTACCGACCCAGTGGTTTATTACAGTCATTGGAGATTCCAGAATGAAGTGGGAGCATATCACGATGGACTTCGTGGTGGGACTTCCGACGACGTAGAAAGGGTACGATTCGATTTGGGTAATAGTGGACCGGTTGACGAAGTCGGCTCACTTTATGCCAATTAGGGTCAAGTATAACTTAGACCAGTTAGCTAAACTTTATTTTAAGGAAATCATTTCCAAACATGGAGTACCGGTATCGATTGTGTCAGATCCTGATCCACGATTCACATCGAACTTTTGGAGGAGTTTGCAAGAGCAGTTGGGAACACAGCTGAGGTTAAGCACAACTTATCATCCAAAAACTGATGGGCAGAGCAAAAGAACAATTCAGACGCTTAAAGACATGTTGAGGTCTTGCGTCATGGATTTCAAGGGTAGTTGGGATGATCACCTACCACTAGTAGAGTTTGCATATAACAACAGTTATCATGCAAGCATAGGCATGCCGCCGTACGAAGCTTTGTATGGAAGGAAGTACAGAACACCTTTGTGTTGGGATGAGGTGGGAGAACGCCGGATGCTAGGGCCAGAATTGGTACAGCAGACATAGGATGTGATAAAGTTAATTCAAATACGTCTCGTCACAGCTCAGGATAGACAGAAGAAGTATACGGACTCACATAGACTAAATCGAGAGTTTGAGGTGGGCTCGTATGTGTTTCTAAAGGTATCTCCCTGGAAAGGAAAGATACGCTTTGGAAAGAAAGGAAAGTTAAGTCCAAGGTTTATAGGACCTTTTGAGGTGTTAAAACAGGTGGGAGAGGTAGCGTATATGATAACATTACCTCCAGACCTGGAACGAATACATAACGTGTTTCACGTATCTGTATTACGTCTATATAAGCCGAACTATAAGCATGTAATCGAGTATGAGCCGATTCATATCGAGAAAGACTTAACGTATGAAGAGTCACCGATGCAGATCATTGATAGAAAGGAACAAGTTCCGAGGAACAAGGTAATACCATCAGTAAAGGTATTATGGAAGAACCACGATGCTGAAGAAGCAACGTGTGAACTAGAAAAAAAGATGAAGAAAAATTTTCCTCATCTATTTGATTAAAGTAAGACTAGATTTTGGGAACAAAATCTTTATAAGGGGGAAGAATGGAACGACCGAGAAATTAGGATCTTTTTGTAAAATGATTTTATTAAATTAAATAATAATAAAATCGTATTCCTTGTGTTATCAAGACGGTTGTCATTATACAACCTATTGATGTTAGAATGTCGTAGTATTTGAGCTACGTGGATGAATTAAAGTGTTTGAATTTCCAAGACGAAAATAAAGGTTTTCCGAGAAATTTTTTGAAAAATACTATTCATCAGTATTTACTCGGGATATAATTTCGAGTTTCCGAGAAATACGTAATGATGAAATAACAAGGTAAGATGGATTATGTAATAAAAATCTAGTTATGGAAAATGTAATAATTCGCTTGTGGACTTAATTTATAAACGTTAAGTAAAACTAAGTATTAAGGAATAAGTAATAATTGTATGATACTTGGTATTGTACAAAGTAATGAAAACGAGTATAATACGAAGTATTAAACGAGTTTGTATGAAGGATGAAATATCGCATATAAATTCTATATGAATTAGAATACGAAAATAATATATAAACTATATGTATATGTATTAAGAAATATTAATGGACTTGGAAAGATTGATAAGAATTAATATAAGTCCAAGTGAATTAAAGGAAGAGGCCCAATAATTGATTAATGAACAAGCTAGTGTTTATTAATGCAAAGTCCAAGGATTTATTTAATCCAAGCCCAAGCTAGAGTCCAATGAATTAATAGACCCATGGGGAAAAAACCATATTGATATGATTATTGTGGTGACCAAGTATAGTGGTGACCAAGTAATGTGGTGACCAAGTTAGTGTGGTGACCAAGACTTTGAAGTAATGACCAAGTGTAGGATAAGTTTTGTGCCTTGCAAGAAATGAATAGTAAGGAGGTGCATGAGGAGGTGGGATGGTTTAATGACTAAACTACCCTAGCATTGCAATTTCTATAAATAGAGGAAGCTTACAAGCCATTTGTTGGTTGTTTAAATAATCTAAGACATCACAAAGTGCTTAAGTGTTAGAGAGTTTAAGTCACAAATAAGTTATTTCCATAAGTAAGAAGAAGAAGAAAGCTACCTTACCAAGACTTCAAAAGAGTAAGATTTCTTCTCAATTATCTTCTATCTCTACCATGATAGGATGATAAGAAAAGTTGGATTAAGAAACATGAATGAGTAAGTAGTGAACTTAAGCCAATTAAGTTAGTAATAATTCATTTAAGCTAGCATAAATTATAACCTATGTGAAAATAATATGAACTTGTAAGGAGTTTATTAAGAGAAATGATATGAATATAAAAGAATTTATATGATCATATGTATCATGTATACCTAAGTTAAGTTATATGTTAAGAACATATAAGAAATGATGTTTAAGAACTTTAATTGTCATAAGTCATTAACAATGAAATCTTAAGTAATTTATAATTTGACAAGTTATAAGCTCATGAAGAATAAGTCAAAATCCAACAATAAATATAAGTTGTTGTATTAAGTATGTTAGTGTGCTCACATGATGAATGAAGTTCATTTGTAATGTTGAATAAATCATAAGAAGGAAGAATTGCCGGAATTTGCACGATTGGACGATAATCGTCGAGTTCATAAAATTCTCAGAATGGAAGTCAAATTTTGTGTTTGAACTCGGAGCCATTGTTTTCCAATGGAGACAAATCATATTTGGCATTTAAGAGTTGCGGACTCAAAAATGACTGGATTCCGACTTAGAATGAAGAAACGAGCGTTGAATGTTCACGAACGTTTATCGTTTTCGTTAAAAATGAACCAAAGGGTGAATTTTTAGCAAAAAAAATCAAATATACAAAATTCTTGCATAAACGCATAGAATACGTAATTTGTGAACCGTAGGTTTTTGAACGAGCCAATTCGGACTTATAACGAAGAAGTTTTGCGTCCGGGAAGTTCCCAAAATTTCACAACTGAAATTGTTTTCTGGTGCACAGAGTTGGCGCCGCGGTGCCAACCCTAGGCAAAATGAGCCGCGCCGCAGCGCGAAACAGTAATCGAGTACACTACAAGAGTTCGTCGCAGCGCGAACTATAGTACATATGGTGGCGCCGCAACGCCATGAACAGTACCAAAAACCTCTGGAGAGTGGCGCCGCAGCGCGACCCAATAAGTAAGAACTCGCGCCGCAGCGCCAAGTCCGGGACAATGACATTAGGAGCTCGCGCCGCAGCACGAGATGTAGGTATAAAGCGGACGCCGCAGCGCCAGTCTCAGAACAAAGATAGTAATGAAGGTTTCTAAGTACAAAGAAAAGAAAACCTAATTGATTTAAAAGTAAACCTAACTTAAGGAAGGTAATGTAACGTTGTTTAAACTTTGTTAAACCTTAAGAAATGTAATGTAAAGGTTGATATAACCTAGTCAAATATAAATGGAAGGGTAATGATAAATTGGAATGAATAGTAACTGATTCTAATACACAATTAGATTGAAATGAAGGGTCTAATGCTCAATTATGGAATTAATTGCTAAAATTAGCAATGCTAATTAGGAAATTCTAATTATTTCAATTTATGAGTAATTAGAAAACCCTAATCTAATTACGAGATTTAATTTCTAAAATTAGAAAATTAATTTTTCTATTAGAAACCCTAATTCAAGGGTTTTAAACCCTAATGACCATTTTGACCCCAATTGCGTAATTAGCAATTTTAATTAGGAATTTTTAATCCTAATTAATAAGATTTAAAGTATGATTAATGAATTTTAATATAATTAGTAAATACTAAATATAAGTTAAAAAAATTGTGAATTTTCTATTTTATATCCGAAATTTGGAAATGTTAGAAATTAAATTTTTGCAAAGTTAAGGGTTAAAATCTAAACCCTAAATTGTCCAAATCCTAACCCTAAGGGTTTGCAATACATGAAAAATCCTAGAAATAAATGGGAAATGTCCAAAATGCCCTTAAATCATATTCTTTATTAAGGTAACTTGCAAATCTTGCAAGATCTTGAGTTGTTTACCAACCCTAAGCCTAAACCTAGTCTAGCCTTTGACAAATCCAGCAAAATCAGCAGCAAGATAAGATCATTCAATGTATCTAATTGAAATATATTAGATTAAGAGAGAGAATGGACTACTTTATATTTCATTTTTCCCCTAACCCTCCTCTCTCTAGAAATTCGAGATATAGAGTGATAGAGAGAGAAAAGATGAACCTTGATCATGTTTCAGCAAACCGAAAACAAAATCAAAAGGGCAGAATCAGATAATCAAAGCATGATAGGTATATAAACCCTAATTTCGAAAATCTCATGATTTGTTGTTAAATGTTGTTGTTTGTTGGTTAAATATGTGTAATAGGGTGTCATTTAGTGATCTGGGTTGTCAAAACCCAGATCCATAGCATCAAAGTACTCGGAATTAAAGATTTTAAAAATCTGGAAAAATGGGAAAATGAGACCTGACAGCCGAATGTCAGGGTCTCTAGATCATTACTTGTTAATGTTTTGTTGTGTTGTAAGTTATATAATTGTAGTATGTTGTAAGGGCTTCAATATAGAACTTGAATCAAGTCCAGATCTTGTCTAGATCTTAAGTTACATGCAGTCAAACGTCGTTGACCGACGTTGACTGGCCAAGATCTGGGTAAACCCAGAAACCCAGATGATTTTTGACAACCTTTGTCGAGTCTTGATCTTACTATGTATAACTGTTTAGGCCATGTTGTTGTTTGATACTTGTAGTCTGTTGTGTAAGCTACATGCTAAAGACTTTAGATCAACCCGATCCGTATCCTAATCGTAGAAATTAATGGTCAAACTATCGTTGACCAAGCTGTTCAAGAACATTTCTGGAAAACCCAGAAATGTTCAAGAACAGTCCGGACTACTACTTTGACCGAGCTAGATATTTTGATTGTGGTGTTAACTTGTTGATCTGATGCTTTTTAGTTGTAGTATGACATCTTGTCTACATTATTTAACCATTAGATCACATAAAACGAACATGAAATGAAAGTTATAAGGATCCAAATCAGGCATCTCGACTGTTCTTCAATTTCTGGAAAACCCAAAAATTGAAGAACAATATTGTCAGAACTTTTGATGATCAATATCTCTCTGATCGGATGTTGTATAGCCATGAAACAAGTTTGTGATTATAGTATTA